>VWZW01006982.1:998398-1102758 GCA_013397115.1 Edolisoma coerulescens | reverse complement strand
GAAGAGAAGAGAAGAGAAGAGAAGAGAAGAGAAGAGAAGAGAAGAGAAGAGAGAAGAGAAGAGAAGAGAAGAGAAGAGAAGAGAAGAGAAGAGAAGAGAAGAGAAGAGAAGAGAAGAGAAGAGAAGAGAAGAGGAGAAGAGAGAAGAATGCAAACAACCCCCAAAACCAAATAAAATCCCCTATTATTTAAGAAGAGTTCCATTTAGAGAGCATTTAAAGAATAATCTTACACTTCAGTTAGTATCCCAAAGAATGAATGAAAAAAACAGAAAAAAAATCTGATTAGAGGAGGAGTCAGTTGTCCCTGGAATCCATTGTTGCACTCTGACACATAGCATAGGCTTTATATTATCTTTAGACGTTTAAAGTATAGATACCTACATCTAAACATAGACTTTCTTTACAGATAAGGGGAAAATGTAGAACTCCTGAATGGAAATAATTCCACCTAATGTCAATATTTAGTCATATGAATAACACCTTAACCAGTACCTGTTTCTTTACACAAGGTCGAGGGAGCCACGAGTGACTAGCTGAGATATTCACACTGACTATGTAGTATCTAAAATTAAATAAAATCTATCACACTTAATATGATTTGTGTAAGGTGTTTTAAACCATTTTGTTTCATGTAGAAATAGCTGTAAAATAAGTATTGGAGTATGTGCTCAGAAATGACACTGTGGGGATTCACGAATGCATGGTGTGAAGTGATTTACAGTCATTTAAGGATGAGTGCTCTTCCTTTATGCTGAATATACTGAAACACTCAAGTTTTCCAGCAGTCATTACTATGAAAAAAAATTGCATTGTCTTGAAGGCATACACTAAATTCTGCATTTTTGATCTATTGTTTGCATTTCTTATTTTAATATCTGACTTACACTTAGGCTTATACCTAAACTTATAAAGACTTTGTGCACATGATTAGTTTCATTAGCTGAATTAAGAAATCCATGCAGATGTTCCTTTTTCTCTGCCACTTTAAATGAAAAGTTCAAGTGGAAAAATTATAATGACATCCACATATGTTTGTAAATTTATTTGCGTGCAGTTTTATTTAAAAATTAATTTTGGATTGTAGATACATCTTAGCTAGTACTGATGCAGGTGTTCCGTTCTCAGCGTAATTGCATTTTAAGAAATATTGATGCATTTATGTATACAGATTGTATTCTAGGTAAACAAGAAAAAAGTTTGATTAAGCACTAAATATGTTTTGAAATAATAACTGCTTACTTTCAGATTTAATTTACAGATACAATAATTATATTTTTATTCATGCAGCAGTGAAATACTGTTCTATAGATTATAATGCAATACTAAGGCAAATGTAGACTGTAATGCACATCTAATTTATTCACACTGCTAACATCTAGGAAACCTAATGATGCCAGTGATCTCTCTGGTTTTCACCAACTTTCTTTGTTTACTAGTCTTTAAGTATCAATACATTGTCACATTTATAAATCCAGAGAGGAATAATATATTACATTCAAAATGAATCCAAAATGTAGATAACAAATGTAACAGATATAATAGCAGAAGGTAGGGGTTTGAAGGTCAAATAAGTGCAAATTTTCCTTCTGCATCTTTTGCAAGATTCATTATGCACAAAACAATTTGTTAGTATTTAAATGAGGCATGTTTGATATCTGATTAAAAAACATGGTGGATGTGGTGCTACAGGGCTCGGAAGACTTTTCTCATTGACATTTGTGATCTATCAAGATACATTATATAACTAAACAAAGGTATTACATGTGACTATGCAGGTGTTTAGAGAGATACATAGATGGATATATATGTTGATAGATGAAAGAGGGTGGTGTGGGTTTGTACATATGTACATATATCCCATTATCTTGCTGCCCCCACAAACTCTACTGGTAAAAAAAACCCAACAAAGTGGAAAAAGCAAGAATGTGACATTTCATTAAAGTCACACTGCTTTAGTCACTATGCAATAGTATGTCATGTGTACGGACTGGTAGACAGTAGTTTTTTCCCCTGTATTTAGTCCAAAAAGTTTTCTCAAAAGACCTACTGGTACTCCAAAAAGTGCTCAAAAAGGTTCTTCTTAAGCACTGGACTTGAATTCTTCGAGTCAGCCAAAGGCGTATTCTGAAGTTTCTCCCTACGTTCCTTGTTTAAAACTGAGATCTGACTGGATGTTTGGCAACTGCAAAAACAATATTTTCCCTAATGGCCTGGAAATTTAAGAAGTTTTTAATATTTACATTAAAATATCTCTGCTTCACCTTCAGTAACAAAAACCACTGCAAAAACCCCATGGAAAATAAATGAAATAAAAACTGACACATTTTAGTTAACTCTTATTGATGGCATTTCTCATTTTTGAGTTCTCCAGTAATAGTTTTGAACACATTAAAATTTTTTAGGCTTAGGCTGTTTTAAGTGAGAAGCCATACCCATTCCATAATCTGTCTGTTACCAATATTTTTCCTAGTTCATGAGATGTTTTGGTTTAAATCCTGCAAAAAGCCAAGCCCCACTCAGCTGCTTGCTCAATCCCCCACCAGTGGGATCAGGAGGAGAATCAGGAGCGCAAGAGGTAGAAAATTCCTGGGTTAAGATAAAAGACAGTTTATTAGGGAAAGCAAAACCCATGCACGCAAGCAAAGCAAAACAAAGAATTAATTCACTGCTTCCCATGGGCAGGCTGGTGTTCAGCCATCTCCAGGAGAGCAGAGCCCCATCACACATAATGGAGACTTGGGAAGACAAACACCATCACTCCAAATGTCCCTTGCTTCCTCTTTTTTCCTCCCACTTTATATACAGAACATGACGCCATATGATCTGGAATGTCCCTTTGGTCAGTTTGGGCCACATGTCCCAGCTCTGTCTCCTCCCAACCTCCCACGCACCCCCGATTTCCTTGCCAATGTGGCAGTAGGGAAAGCAGAAAAGGCCTCGGCTCTGTGTAAGCCCTGCTCAGCAATGGCAAAAATTTCTCTGTGTTATCAACCCTGTTTTCAGCACAAATCTAAAACACAGCCCCACACCAGCCACTGGGAAGGAAATTAACACTTCCTAGTCAAAACCAGCATATGAAACTATACAGAACTTCACATTTCACATTCATTCTCTGTACAGTTTCCTTAAATTCAGGTTTTCTGGCCACAGTCACCTATTTTTTCTGAATTTAAGTAGATAAATTTGCAAAGATGAGCCTTCAGATAAAAGAATTGACATTATGAATTGGATTCAGTTTTTCCTGAATACAAAATACTATGTGGAAGACATCAAGTTGGAATACAAAGTTAAGAACACACTTAATGTGGGTAAATATCAATATCTGTATATTTGGTTACCTTTGTCATATTTCTACATACACGGTTATTATCATTGTCACATAAAAACCATTGTAAGTGTAAGCCAGATGTAAAGTTCAACTTTTTGATAAAACTTAATCCAAATTTATTTTATTGATATCTTCTGTGAAGACAGAGAAAGAATAAATACAGATGAAGAAAATTCAAAATATCTCTGATTGTGGGGAAATTTTACTACATATACAAATATCATACAAAAAAACCAGAAATGAGTTTAAAGAGGAGTTTTTGTGGGTCTATTTTGGATAATATTTTCTTTGAGGTTATTTTTATGTGTATGAATAGCTCATTTCACTGTTGAATTTGGGATAAATGAAATGCAAATGTTGCTTGTAGCAATATTTTTGATGTTGTTTTACAGCAGGTGAGCAGTAATTACATTTCCATCTGTGCCATTTTTCTTTTTTGTGTACGTACTGAACTTGCCTTACAAGTTGTTCCATCCTTTTTAGAAATATTGCTTAAAAGAAATGCCACTCACACAGACCGATGGAGTAACAGATGGTTTTAACTGTTATCTTTAAAAAAATACTAAAATACAGGCAAGTCAATTAGAGTGAGGTTTCCAGTAAGGCTTTTCAAGGGTAAAACTTCAGATCCTGTGAAATATGTTTACACTTATCTAGGAGTGGTAATCTGGATCATTTTATGCAACAATGCCTAAATGTTCTGGGTCACCTCTACAGTGTTAAATGCTCTGCTTCAAGGAATTTCTGGCCTACAAGGCCAACTAATACAGCATGACATACATCCATGCAGAAAGCCTCCTCCTCAGGTGGCTGATTGTGTGTCCTACATACTGGATGGTCAGAGGATTTCTTCTGGATACTTGGCCCTAAACTGTGTATATTTGGGTTACAGAAATGGGAGCTGAAATCATGTTGTGACACAGGGATTGAGTCTCAGTTCACCAGAATTTCCACTGGATTTAAAGCACATGCCGTGGTATATACCAAAAAGACATTTTTGGGTGCTTGCAAACACTATAGACAAGCTAAGGTTAAATTGGAAGTGTAGTGTCATGCTTAAAACTTACTGAGAGCTGGAATGAATTAAACATGAATTAAACATATTCTCCACAGAGGCTTTGTTTCAGGGAGAACTAGCTGGTTTAAATCAAATCAGAGTTTGGTTTTAGTACTTTTTCAATCATGTAAGAAAAATGGTTTACACTTTCAAACCAAATGCCCATCCACCAGGGTGTAATGCTAAAATTATCTTCTCCTCCCTTTCCAGTAAGCATGACTTCCCAGAAGAGAATTCAATATTATTAAACTTCAGAGGAAAGAGCTAAAATACATTCTTAACTATACTAGCATTTGTTTGCTTGCTAGCTTTCAAACAGTCTTAATATAGATTTCCTAGAATTGCTCTTTATAGCAACCTCTGATATTCAGAGATTTACACACACAAAAAAAGCCCCTGTAGAAAAGTTTTGTACATTATTTCATTTTTATTTATAAACATTATTAAATTTTTAATATTTTGATCTTGAAGTACCTAAGTTAAGTGTTTCTTCTCATAATAACTTAAGCAAGTTGTTTGAATTTAAAAAATCCATACATTATGACCATAAATCTAGTTTATCCAGAATTTCATCTTCCCACCTACAGGTAAAACAAGATATTGTATCACACCATGAGGGGAGTTTCAAGGTCTTCATATGATACATAAAGTTAAAAACCACAAGCAATATCATAAAATATTAGAAATGAAAGTATATATTGTCCAAGAACCACTGCTTTGAAAACTGCTTTGGCCTTTTTCTATGCAAAGTAGCATCAATCTTCATTTTAGCATAATATAGGCAAAAAGTTGTCTGCAGAATTACAGTTCTACTGGCAATTATATACAGAGATGTATGGATGTATGCCAAGTTCACCGGATTTCCTAAGCTTACAGTACTGTCACTTCCCAAATCGATTTCTTTGAACTGTTCAAATGCCTCCTTCCTGTTCAGTGGGATGCAGGATGCTCCAAGTCACCTTTTGACACTACAGACTGAGATTTTTGTTTAAACACCAAAAAAAAATATACCAGAATTAGAGCACAGTAATTTACAATTGGTTGTGGTCACATGCCTATAAATTTCTTGCATGTAATGAAGTTGATAGTAGGAGATACTGTTGTATGCTAAGACTTAGAAGAATTTGGATTTCAAATATTAAAAAGTGTTGTCATTGACCTATGCAAGCGCTAGTTTCATGGTCTAGCTACAGTTGACAGCTCAGTCCCACACTCTCACTTCCTCATTCCCTGAAGTGGGATGGGAAAGAGGATCAGAAGGTAACAGTGAGAAAACTCGTGGATTGAGACAAATCCAGTTTAATAGGTACAGCAAAAGCTGTGTGCACAGGCAAAGCAAAGCATGAAACTCAATCACAACTTCCCATGGGCAGCCATCTCCAGGAAAGCAGGGCTTCATCACATGCAACAGTGGCTTCGGAAGACAAACACCATCACTCCAAACATTCTCCCCCTTCCTTCTTCTTCCTCCGCTTTGTGTGCTGAGCATGATGCCATGTGCTATGGGATATCCCTTTGGTCTTTTGGGGTTGGTTGTCCCAGCCGTATCCCCTCCCAAAATATTGTGCACCCCCAGCCTCCTTGCTGGTGGGGTGGGGTGAGAGGCAGAAAAGGCCTTGGCCCTGTGTAAGCATTGCTCAGCAATAGCTAAAGCATTATCACAGTTTTCAGTGAATATCTATACCAGCAAATATCCCCATACCAGCTACTATGAAGAAAAGTAACTCTTCCAGAAAAAATAGAGTAGATTTCCACTGGCTAGATTCCATCAGAATTCCTAATTGCTCATGTAGAAGTTTTCTGATGAACTCCATTTTCCTAGTGGCAATAGTAAAAAAGTCAGCATCCATCAGATGTAGCCGAAGTTGTTAAAGAGGCTACTTCCCTTTCTTAACAGAAAACTATATCCACATTCAAAATATCAGACTAAATAAAGTATACACACGTTTTCCTTGCATATCAAAATATTTCCAACGTATTCCAACTATTTTACCATTGTTTACAGATTTTGTCTGAGTAAAAAAAAAGATATTTTAACAAACGATGAAAATTTTCCCTCAGTATGAAAGATTCTGGAGTTTATAAGTTAGTTCCTAAAAAATAATAACTGCATGAGTAATTTGTAGGTGTCATGGCAAGAAAAATTCCTCTAAAAATTCTAGGAATTTGTTGAAAATAACTAGCATATTATTAACATAGATATAACAAATCTCTGGTATTTTCAGCTTTATTCTTGATGCCAATTATAAGAATACTGATGTCTTCCTGTTGTGTTTCTGTTGACTGCCATATTAATGAACATTTGCAACCTAATCATTTGGGTTTTCCTTACCAAGTATAAGACCTTCCACATTTTTTTACTATTTTAACAATTTCAGATAATTTCTATAAGATGCATATTATGAGTTGTAATACTGCCCTTACAACTGTCCATTATTGACTTGGGGCATTATCTTCCAGGTTTTGCGAATTATGATGCTGCAGACGTGACTTCTGTGAGAAGCTACTAGAAGATTCCTCCATGTCTGGCAGAGCCAATGCTAAGACAGACCAGCCACTTGCCAAGGCTGAGCCAGTCAGGAATGAGAGCAACACCTCTGTGATTTAAGGAAAAAAAGTTATTGCATGGAAGTAATTGCAGGCAGAGAAGAGCTGAGTGAGAATATGTGAGAGGAATATCTGTGTAGACACCAAGGTCAGTGGAGAAGGAAGGGGAGGAAGTGGTCCCAGCGCCAGAGTGGAGATTCCCTGCAGCCCGTGGTGCAGACCGTGGTGAAGCAGCTGTGCTCCTGCAGCCCGTGGAGATCAATGAGGGTGCAGAGATCCACCTGCAGCCCATGGAGGAGACCCAACCCAGAGAAGGTGGATGACTGAATGAGGGCTGTGAACCTCTGGGAAACCCATCCTGGAGCAGGCTCCTGGCAGGGACCTGCAGACTTGTGGGGAGAGGAGCCCATCCTGGAGCAGGTTTCCTAGTAGGACTTGTGACCTTGTAGAGGACCCACACTGAAAAGGCTGTGACTGAAATGCTGCACCCCGTGAAAGAGTGACCCACATTGGAGCAATGTATGGAGAACTGTTACCCTTGGGATGGACTCACACTGGACAAATTCATGGAGGACTGTGTCTCATGGGACAGATCCCATGCTGGAACAGAGGAAAGACATTTGTCCCTGAGCAGCAGCAAGAACAACCTGTGATGAACTGACTGTAACTCTCATTCCTTGTCTCCCTGTGCTTCTGGGGGAGAGGAGATAGAGCTTTGGAAGGAGGGAGGTGTGGTAGGAAGGTGTTTTTGACATTCATCTTATTTCTCATTGTCCTGCTCTGATTTTCTTACTAGTAAATTCAATTAATATCCCCAAGCCAACTCTCTTTCACCTGTGATGGTATTTGGTCTCTCCCTGTTCTTAACTCAACTCATGAACCTTTTACTATATTTCCTCTTCTCTGTCCACTCATGGAGGGGAGTGACAGAGCAGCTTTGGCGGGTTTCTGCAATCCAGACAGAGTCAACCCATTACGTGATGTTAAGATAGACCATATCCTATCTTTTCACTTACCCCCAGGCAAGTTACCTTGGTCAAGGAGGAAAACGAGGTTGATTTACATGACCAAAGAAAAGACCATTTGCACTTATAAAAGTGGAAGTGGGGAAAACAATTTTGGTTCCAGTTTCCATCACTAAAACTCTCAACCTTGACCACCTTCACCTCAAAAACTTACATCATCAGTGACTATCACTGTAGGCATTAACAGTATCAGCTTTGTGGCAATGCACACTCACAGGTAATTTAGAATACACTTATTAAAGACTGACTGCTTTGAATAACACCATGGGTGCTGTTAACGAATGTCTACTAAAGTTTGGTTTCAAATTTAAAAATTGGATCGATTCCTCAGTTTTCTAAGTACTTCTCTTAAAAGGATCTGTGATTCCTTAATTGTTATATAAATATCTATGTATACCCACACATGTAAGTGTAAGTACACTTGTTTATGCTCAGTTTCAAAATTTAAAATTACTTCTTGGTAAGCTGATACTTTTTTCTTTCATATTTTTGAAATCAGTTTACTACTCCCCACATATTAAAACTGACTGATGAGTATTTTTATAAAACCTCTAATTTCTTTCTGCTTTGTGAATAAAAGATTTGAGTATCAAATTCTAATCAACAACCTCCAGTCTTCTATCTATTCATCAGTATTTACAGTAACCTTTAATGTTTCTGTGCTTTCTGTCTCAAGCATGGATTTTAGAGGATCTGTTCCATACCTTTACTACTCATGTTATCATATTTAAAATGTTCTTATGTACTGATGATTTTGCAGTAAATGAGAAAAAGTTTCAAAATGTTGACAGGCTTGCCTGTCAGGTATAATACACTTACAAGAAAAGGCAAATGTTATGGAAAAATAATCTTCATGATGGGTTTTCAGCTTTACGTTTATAAGAAGGTTTTCTTTGAGATGATCCTTGGAATAATTTACTGCTTTACTTCCCCTGATAAAATCTTTTTTTTTAGAACTAAATTTAGACCTCTTGAAGATAGATAAAGGTGTAAGAATTCCATTTTAGAAATTGTAACTTGAAAGTAACAAAAGAGTTGTACTTAAATCAGCTTTGTGTCATAGTCTTATCATAACTTTCACCTCATTTCACTGGAAAGACCACATCATATCTGGGATCCAGAAATGCCATGGCACTGCAACATATCCTTTTGAGTAAAAGAGACAAAGCAGTTCTCACTTTTCCCAAAATAACTAAACAATACAAACTTCCAAATTTAAAGAAAAATTACATTGAATTATGAGATTGGTAAAACTAATTCATAATGAAACATCCTCTTTCCCGATATGCTCTATTTCAGTACTAATTGGGAAAAGTGACAATGGATGACAGAGAGCTATGCTTCCTTAGCAAAATAAAAACATGCACGTTTTGAAAAGTTAGATAGATAAACTGTTATTTTCACACAGAAAAAAATATAGGCTAGATGTACATGTGCACTTCATGAATATCAACTTTAAAATTTTGCTCTCTGAGAACAGGGAAATGATTACAACAATGCTTGTTGCACATCTTTTTTTCTGGTGCTTCTCTCTCTCCTTTTTTTTCTGTTACATGAATACATAAATGCACAGTTCATATACTGATAAAATTTGAGGCATCAGTAACTGTAAAACTTGTAAGTTGTAAATATGTATAATTAACTAAACATCCATTCTTCCCAAAAAGTACTATCTAAACTTAAATATGTTGTGTGTTTTATTAAAGGTAAAACGTATTTTTATTTCAGTTCAGCCATACAGTGCACAATCATTCCTTTTCTCGTGAAATGAAATCAAAAAAATATTAAAGGCGTAAACTCAAACTAACAGGCATTCAGTTCTCAGGACTGAGCTAAATCTAATTTAAAGTAATCTATTTTCTCATGTCCTGTCTTATAGCGTAACTATAGGATTCTCCAAACCAATTGTTTTACTATTTTGTGTTGCTTTATCTGCCAGTATACAAATAGTTATAATCACATGGGAGTTGATTGAGAGAGGTAGAAACCTTCAGCAAAAAATTCATGACTTACATTCACTAATTCTTTCTCTTACAGGCAGAAATATATTATATGGAAACATCAAAGCCCACAGTGGGAAGGCAGAACCCTAATATGATAGCAATCGTATTAGCAACAGAAGACATGAATGCAGTCAGAAAAGAGAACACAATGAAAAGTATCCTAGAAAGATCACATGGTATTTTTTTTTTCTCTCTGAATTGCAAGAAAATCAGCATAACCCTATGAAATATTTCAATTTAGCTAAAATGTCTTTCAGGAAAAAAAATCTGCAAAATTATGTTAAAGTAGTTCTAAATACATATATTTGAGCATTTACTTAGGTCTCTACCTGTTGGTGCTTGAGTTCTGCAATACATTCAATGGTTTAAAATATATGCAATTTTTAACAAACATAAATATTAAATTCAAGATTAGATTCAATATTAACAGCTGGGGCATTTTCTGCTTAGCTATGAAATTAAGTATCTCTATGCTTGGCAAACTGGAAAAAGATCAATGGAAAATTGTATTGTCTCTCTGCCAATACCTGGAATAAAGAGATTACTTTCAGCTTTATACCGTATTTCTTACTCTGTTAAGAAAATGTACCTGGCCTCATGCATCTTCATCCAACAGGTCAGGTATTTACCAGAATCAGCTCCTTTCTTTTTTGAAAGTCTTCACATACTAATATGATTTAATTATAGAGAAAGCAATCTTGATTGTGAGTATAATAGAAAACAGCCCTTGAAGCTGCAGTATTGACTGCGCCTAGAGTCCTACACAATTTGGAATGCTAGGGTAAGCATAGTTAGTGGGGTATTATGTTGCTCTTGCTCCAATTTCAGTGATGTTACCATGTTTTTCAAAGCATGTCCTGCTGTGTATTTCTTGGTGATTCAGACATGCACAACTGATGGTGTCCAATTCATTTATTTTTTCTTTAATAATACTTATATCAATATTTGAGCTATTCACTGTAGACTTCCTTCCTAACCAAAATAGAAATAAGCATGTTTTTTTATGATGTAAGCCAAAGCTATTTTAGACTTCTGCATATAGATGAGATGAATTATTACCTAAAAAATAGCTGTTGCTCTCAACTGAATATGGAGGAAGTATAAAGTAATTATCCCAAATACAAACATCTAAAATTGTGAAATAAGCTCTGCCAAACTATCAAATCATGGAAAAATCACTCATACTGTTTTATGATACAACTTCTGAGGACAATGATTTTTTTCCTCTTTTGAGAACTACTCATATTAAAAAAACCCCAACCTGTTTTTTCATAATCTTTGCTGTATTTAAATTCTTAGTAGTTCATATATTTGATCATCTTGTTTGGAAACTTCAGTCCTTAAACCATTAAACACTTTAAAGAGACAAGCTGGATAAATACATTGTTGGATTCAGTTGCACATAAAATAAGTCCTTATGAGGTCTTCAAATATTTTCTTAATTTTTAATTTTCTTTTACATTTTCTATTCTTTATACATTCATTTCTCTAGGTCTGTATCACTAACTCACATCATATATAGATAGCAAATTTCTTTGTTTTTCAAGGTTTTTTTTATGTTTTATGCTCACCCATTTTCATTTCCACAGTGTCTGGGGTCATTTTCAAGCTGGTTAGGTAAGTTCATACATAGCCAAAACATAATTTACTACCCCCAGTCTCCAGTGAATAAGTACTCCTACTAAAATATTTTCTTGCAACAAAATTTTAATGAAAGTTTATCACTGGGAATTTTAAAAACAATAAAAAAATTAAAAGAGCATTTTTTCACCAGTGCCTGCATTTTTGTTGTATTTCATGCCTCGCTTTCTCTTTTTTTTTCTTTTTTTATACCTTTTCTTTCTCATAGCCTACAGCAAGGCATAAAATTCAATGAGATATTAAAAAAAATAGTATACTGTGAAGACTGCAATGGTTCATAAGACTACATGAGGTCTTCACCTCTCAGTCATGGGCTGGAATGCAGCAAAGGCTGATAAGGGACTGAAAGGTCACCATCTGGCAGCTGCTCTAAAGGTGCAGTACAAGTCACCAGCAGAAGTCAAATCCCAGTGGACAAGCATCTATAACACAAAAATCATCAAAACACCTGGTGCTCATTGGCAATCTGTGATAACAGAATAAAGATTGACATGAAGATGCAATTGCTTACTCATCTTTAGGTGCAGTCCCCACGGACTAGAGTTGAGACACATGAGTTAATATCAGTGAGTAATTGACTGCAGATGTATCTGTTTGTGGTGATAAGAAAATAATTTCAATTTGTATGGCTGTCACAAGCTAATATGCTTTTTAAAATCTTTTCTAAAGGAAAAATGACTTCCCCTTTAAAGAATAGTTCTGTTATTCTCTGCAACAGGTAAACATTGGCATTGGCATAAATTCTATGGTCACAGTACTTCTTTCTTTCTTTTGTGCTCAGGTAGATGTAGGGATGTATTTGAATGGAAATCTTTATAATCCAGTATTACATTGTACTAAAGCTGGTGTGTGAAATACACTACTAAAGGGATGTTCTTTAAAGTATACTTGCAGGTTTGTCCTTGAATACCTGATTGGCCCTGAACGGTTCTTGTTTTTTTCTACTAGTTGCTTTCTTTAATTGCTTCTCAATTTTTACCGTCTTCTTCATTTCTGTTCCTCATTTTCTCCATTGATTCTGCTTCCATTGGTTATTTTTAAGACTTGGATGACTTTCCTCCTTAATACTTAGATTGCTGGTGCGTCTTAGATAGCTGGTTAATAAACACACTTTGGTTAATAAACGAGAGGGGAAAAAGGACAGCCTCTGACTACTGTTGACAGTAGTCCTTACAGACATCTTCTGGCTTTCAGTAAAACAGGCTTCCTCTGAGCCTGTATTTTGAGTTTTTGAGCACATTTTGAAGAGAATCATTAAGTGCTCCATTTCATCTGAGCTTCCCTGTGTACAGATAAAATTAAGACATTGTGACATTACATATCAAGGTATAATGAATATGCATGAGAAATAGGATTCTATTTCTTTCACATTTTATCCAAACGCTTTTCATCAACTTCATACAATCATTTTTTTTATTATGTACTCTTTTAAACTGAAATGCCTGAAATAAGCTCGCTTTTTGCTCCATTTTTCCTCTTAACATCTTATTCATTGAGGATAGCATAAAAAAGGTTTCCCAGTTTATTAGTGCATTAAGATCAATAAGCTAAAAGAAAAATCTATGAATTTGGAGATTTTTTGCTACTTACATTAGCCATCTATCCTGGTTTGGGGATTTCTCCTTCTGCTCTCATCACAGATTTTCAAGGCTAAAAAGCCCTCTTCTTTCAGGAAATCATTTCCAGTGTTCTGCCAGAGCCCTTTGATTTTTTTTGAGTGTGAGCATCTTCTGTTACCTGGTAACTTCTAATCAAGCTGAGGATATAGAAAGAGCACTGAGACCAATATCTCTTCTGGCATTTCATGTCCCATTTATTCAACACTAAATGAAAATATGTTTCCCTAGATAGATGGTTTATTTTTCATTTCCTCTCACTTAAAATATATCATCACTACAAAACCCTCTCTGAACCTAGAAAAATGTTAATTACAAGCAGATAACCTCTGACATATAATTTGACTAGAATAATACACATTTGCATGTGAACAGTTTTATTCCCAAAGAGTATGTTTCATGTCTTTCCTCACAGAGTCTGGCAGAATGTAATTTGCAGGTGGTCTGAACCATAAATCTGTTCTTACTTATGAATCATTTTCTTATTACTTAAAATTCTAATATATTCCATCTAATCTGTGTAACTTTTTATAATGTCTGGTCTTCCAAGACCACAGAGTTAAATGCTTGAGTGCAATACAGCAGGAACAACCAGATATTTTGGAAATGGATGTAAAATTTGATATCTGGATCTGAACTTCAGCTCCACCACAGATTTCTTTCATGATTGGAAAATCTCTTATAGCACAGCTTTAAAGTATATTTTCATCCTAACATCCACTGACATCACCCAAATGAATTAAAGTGTTAAAAACAGAGAGAACTAAGAATGAGAATGAATAGTGAAAATTTTTTGTTAAAGAAAAAAAAAATGCTACTCAGGATATTTGTCAGGCTTTGATAGTAGTTTAGACTAGGAAAAAGCAACCATAGTAATTGAAATAATGCTTGGTAATCAACATTCAGGTGGCCCTTATGGCAAATTTCTGTACTTTCAAACTCTATAATTGGAATTATAGATGTAGTAACTCCTAAATTATGTAATGGGTTAAAACTCTTGAATACTATTTGCTATTTCAGCAGTTACATTCAGAGAAGGTGTCATGTAGGTACATCAAAAATAATTCATTCCGATAACAACCTCAGACAAATTTTAATTCACAACTAAAACCACTGGCCAAAACTATCAGCTCCGATAATATTTACACTGTGCCTATTGGGGATATCATTACTACATGGACAAGGATGATGAGCCAAAGTGAGCACTCACAAGGGAACCACAGAATATTCTGAGTTGTAAAGGACCAACAAGGATCATCTCTGAAGTGAGTAGCCCATACTGGGATCAAACTCACAACCTTGGCAATATCAGCACCACGCTCTAACCAGCTCAGCTGATCTCAGGAGATTTCACACATGGAAGCTTCTTATTCAGGGGTAACAGCAGGTCCTGTCACTCCACCCAAAAGCTGAAGGATCACTCAGGGATATCAAGCAGAAAACCACTCACATTGGGTTGATGTGAGGGCACTCAGAGCCAGGAGGTCTCTGTGGGTGCCATCCAAGTTCCCAGGGAAGGCTTCCCCTCACAGACCCACTATTCCCAGGGAAAATACTTCAGTCACCGTGTTTAGTGGGGACAAAAGCAGAGGTATCTTTCAAAAGACCCAGTTAACAACTACCCAACAATTATGCCACATGTCTGCAGCAGAATTCCCAAAGCCATGTAGAAAACCTACTTATTTTAGGCTATCTTTACTAGGCTGAAATTCAGACCAATTTTGTTTAGAAGAACTTCAAATGAACTCAAAACCAATTATTGACTTCATGTCACTTTAGTGTGGAACTTGGTCATCTCCCAGCTTTCCACAGATTTAATTTTATTCCAGCAAACAAAAATAGTAAATATTGTTACAATATTTAAGGGTATTAAAATGTTAGCACAGAATGTTCTCTTGAAATTCTCAGGAAATCAATTCTGGAAAGCTCTCAGAAGTAAGATGCACTTTCGTGCTGTCATTCATCATATTAATGGAATATATAGAGAAAGATACTCTAACCGCAATAGAAATGAAACCGTTTCTCAACTTTGACTTTAATAGACATTTTATTTAAACTCACTACAGCACCCATTACACAGGACTTCAAATTCTAAACTTTAATAAAATGAATAAAGTTATTAAAAGCTACTCATCAAGAATGAAAATACTTCCATAGATGATCTAAACATAAGACATATATATCCTCATTCTCAAGTCATGAAATTTTTAAAGTTTATTTTCATGAAAAGTATTTTTACAATTTTTGTATTTTCACCTCATTGAAAACCTAAAAATCTTCAAACAGTTCCAGTCGCACCTTTTTTGTCTTAGAATACATTACTTTTTGTTTCAAAATTGCTGTTTGAATTATTCTTATTCACTTAAAAAATGTTAATGTACTAAATCCTGAAATTTTAATGGTTAATGTTTTTAACAGTACTTAAAATCCCAATGAAAAAGAAGAAAGGGAAAAGAAAGAAATCTACCAAAAAAGAAAAAAGGATCTGAGACTTCTAATTAACATGAATTGCTATCACTGGCAAGTAAGGCAAAAAACTAGGGAATTTGTTACGTCAATGATGATATTGTTCATTTTAACTACAGCAATTAGGAAAAATCTGGCAGTTCATGACCACTTTGTCTAATTTAAATTTTCATATTTTCATTCTTCTTTAATTTTACTCTAATATGGTAAGGCCTGGCATGCTCAAAACTTTTACACTATTCTGGAAACAGTCTTTAGGTGATATAAAACTAATGATCCAAACTGAAAGGAGTATCTGTTAAATGGGAACATAAGTCGAGCCAAAATACATTATTACTACACTGTATATATTATATGCTGAAAGGGTCAAGTTACTCCAAAGTACTGGCATAGATAGAAAGTCTGGATTCTTTTTTTTTGTTCATCATCTGGCTAATTTTAGGTAAACTTAATATTAAACGGCCCACTTAGCCTATTATTTGGTCTATGGAAGTATTGAAGAGAGATATTAAGGAAGGCATTTAAAAGCACTTGACTTAATAGAATATTTTAAATTACTTCTAAACTTGTTTAGCTCATCATAGTAGCCATGTAAAATTTTTTCTGTAGATACAGAATGTTAATAGCATATTGAAAAGAAGCTGCGGTTGAGGCAGAAGCTCTGAAAATTAGACACTAGCGCGATGATACAGCCTTGTCAAATACAAAATCCTGAGATGATCCATCCTGTGTTGGCCATGGATGTTTAGATGTCAGTGAGGATTAACACGTAGGCATTTACTCTCTGAAAGAGTGTAGTCCTGAGGAGAGTGAGAGAGGGAAAGAAAACAAGGAGAGCTGTCTGACAAGATCACCCCCTGTAAAATCAGCACCTACCTTGTGATTTGTTCCATTTTGTCAATTAGTGAGCAAGTGTCATAAACACCTATGTGAGGTTTCAAACTGCTTACAGGTTTTTATGTTTTGCTCTGCTTGTATGGTAACACACTGAAGCAGAGCAATGGGGGAAAAGGGGGGAAAAAAATATCTATTATGATTTTGTTTTCTGCAGTTGTCTTGATTCTATAAAGCAACAGTTGTTTCTTCCTGTAGTAGTTTGCCTTTACTGATACTGAATTTCCTTTCTATATCATAAAATCATAGAATAGTTTGGTTGTGAAGGGAGCTTTGTCACAGTCCACTCAGTAGAGGGCTCATTATAAATTCTCATCAGGCTGAACAAAGACACCAGTCCATGAGTCAAGGAATTCTTATGCTCTTACTGTATAGTTTCTTTAACTCCAGCAAACAGCCCACTGGTTAGCCTCACGCTAACAAGCCCTTAATTTTTATAACACACTTCAACAAGCCCCTGGTCCTCACAATAAACCTCAATACAGAGTAAGGGGTAGAATATGACAGCTGCACTTTGCCAAGACAAAAATGAGAGAAATGAAGGTGGGAAAAGGAGAAAGAGAAGAAAGAGGATCACCAGTCCTTAGATCCTGTGTTGGTCCTGCTGCAGAAATGGTCCAGATCTTGGGTCAACAAAGAAAGGAGGAGAGAGAGAGAGAGAGAGAGAGAGAGGAGAGGGAGGAAAAAGGAGGTGAGACGGATTGACCCACTTAATTATCTCACTATTGCCACAGTTAAGGATTGTTGGGTTTTTTGTTGGATTTTTTGGCTTTTTTTTCCCCAGCTAATTTATGAATACAGTAAAATCTCCCAGCAGAAAACACTCAGGGAAAATCTCTAATATGAAAGCTGGTCATTTATCCTTAGCCTTAAGTTCCAATCTTTTCACCACGAAACTAACATTTCGTAACATTTTTGTCTCCTTGAAAGACTTTATGTCTAAAAACTTCCTAATAACATTGTCAGTTTCTGTTTTCAAGAACATTAGATTAATTTATCTGCATAAACACACATTTGTTAAACAAACTGTAATAGATTTGTTGATGAATCTGATCCAAATAGGATTAGATTTATAAAGCAGACGAGTTTTCCTTTTAAGGTATATACCAGAAGACAGCCATCTCTGTGTTTTATCAGAACACAGAAAAATGACTAGACCGTAGTGACTCTCTGGAGAAAACCCAAATTTGCTGATTTGAAAAGCTCGAGTTAGCATGGCAATAATGTGTAGATAACCATCTGCTTACTTAGATGAATTCAGGGAGCTTCATTAAGACCCATCTAATCAGATTGGAATGTAAGAATCTGTAGACTTTATATCAGAGAATGGTCTGGGTTTCAGAAGAAGAAAGTCAGGATCAAATTCTAGTGTCAGATAAACAACATCCACATACTAGATCAATAGTACCTATATACCTGCATCTGAGTTGAAATTTAAATCTTTTGAAGCAAGCAATACTGTTGTATAAATTATGAATTTGACATTCTGTAAAATCTCCCAGTGGCTGCGATACACTCTGTGCTAGAGTAAGGACTTCAAAATTTGGCTCGCTGTGAGCATAAAACAGACAGCTCATAACCATAGAAGCCAGAACAATAATATCCCAGAAGCCAAGCATATTGCATTAGCAATGAGCGAATTCATAATGGCTTATTCTTTACAGAAGGAAATGCTAATAGACATCGACTTTCTGATACAAGTTTCAAAGGATGAAGTCATGCAAAAACTTAGTTCTGTAAATTTGTTAAACTGCAGAATGATAAATATATCTTAAATGGCTTCTTAATCACTCAAGTTCCTCAGACAACGTGAGCCTAGTAATTTTTCTAGTGTCAATCTAAAGAACCCAAAAAAACCCAAACAAACACAACAACCACCAAAAATACCCCAAACCCTCTGGCTCCATAATACCATCTATAACACCAGCTATATTCAACGCAGCACACATAAACTGAGTCACATTGTTGACCATAGGTAAGATGAATCTAGTATCATAAACTAGATAGCCTATTTCTTTTCCTTTTTTTTTCCTTCAGAAAAGATAAAGAAGAAAAAATAATAATAAAAAATATTCTGCAACAATATTTTGTAAAGTAGATCAAATTTTTCTCTTGTCTCAATTTTTAGATTTCTTTTTCGCTACAATGGCAATTTAGAGAAAGCATTTGGATTTTTCTGACCAACTGGGGAATCACATACTCAAGACTTTTCGTAAGATGACACAAGGAAAAAGTGATTGACCAATAGCAGCCCCTGAAATCCAATTAGTGCAGAATGTGTAATCAGAAATGACATCCCAGATATAAATCTGATCTATTAATTGGATCCGCATGGGAACTATGTAAATAAAAATAAGCTATTTATTGTGTGCTACAACAGGGGAAAAAAGAAAAACAACAGAGATCATGAATTCTTTCAGCAATTAATTACTTATCTTAAGGAGTAAAGATTTGTGAAGTGAAAATCTAAGGAGCAGCAGACCACCAAAAGCTGTATGCTAAGTGCCACTAGCTGGCTGACCATTTCTTTGCAACTGACTGTGTCCTTGCAATATTTTTTATAAGGTCTCAATGTGAAGCAAAAGATTAAAAACATTTCTTTTGTTGTTGTTGAATTCACAGTAGTACACAAAAAAATGTAGAGTGTGAATTTTTCATCATTGTACACAAATTATGAAACTAATGCCAGCTCACTGAACAGCAAAGAAAACCAGGTGATGACAGAGGAGTAAACTAACAACAAACTATTGGAAATGTGCAGCCTAAGAAACGCTAAGGTACATAGTTTTGATCTACAGCCTATTTAAGAGGAAAGGCAGTCAAAACTAAATACTTTACAATAGACTGTCTACATAAAGATCTGTCATAGTATTTGTTTTTAACATTCAAGAAGTATCTGTTAATAAAAATGCATTTGATAATAAATGAAAATAAATGTGTTTAAGGGAAATCGAGGTCTTCTTTCAGATAGTGATGAAATACACTTGAAAGTGAAATTACACATCAAAAATTAGGAAGGGGTCAAACATTAGAAGATATACACCAATATTTGTGTTCGCTTGAAATACCACCCACTGAAACTATGACAGTCTTACAAATTGAAAGCAGGTTTTTGTTTCCGCTGTGTGTTTCTTCTGCTTTCTTTCGCTCTGGTGTGAAAATAGCACTCAAATGAAAAGAAAGAGATTCAAATGAACAAGTACAGTCAGTTAGTTTAACTGTGGTTATCTCAAAAATATAACTGCCAATCTGGTATTTTGACAGCATTGCAGTTTTTGAAAGTGATCTCCCTTTTTAAGTTGAAAGAAAATTTCTGATTTAGCTGATCTGTTGATCAGATCTGAAATAGAGAAACACACCCTTTTAGGTCATTTAGTCTATTTTGACTCATACATTAGTAGCACTTCGTAGAAAATATTTTTGAGATGAAAAATTATGGTGAGGTTATGCTGCTGACAATTCATACCTTTTTTTTTCACTATGGCCCCTAGTGACTTGATCTCTGCACAGGTTCCTAGGCTAATGTGACTGTAAGGTATGCACCAGTTGCTCAGAAGTCATCTTCATTCATACCTTATGCTGAATATGTCAACACCTTTATAGGAAGACAAAATTTGTCAGCACTATAGAGAGGGTCCCTGGTCTTCTGTATGCTTTTTTCTTCAAAAGGCACAGGCTTCAAACAGAGGGTTAGGTTAAATTCTGAGAGGTATTTTCAGCAACACCACTCTTTTCACAGTGAACCATGTTTAGACATATTTTGACAGTATTTGCAACTGTACAGTTAAATCATGTTGATCATTTATTTATCTTCCAGGGGCTATGCAATATCTGTCACCAAGGTCGTTAGCACGACTGTAATTTATCAGGCCTCTCAGGGTGAGTCCTCTACTGTTCTCAGCTTCTAGAGACTGCAATAACATACTTGCTCAGAATGAAGCAGATGTGACCAGATCATGTGTTCTTTAATCTCACTCATATTAAAGTGCTGGTTTAGCTCTGAAGAGGTCTTTTTGGTTCCTGAAGTCTTTTAACAATATAGAATGCAAGATTCAAGACTTCTCTGAAATAAATCCAAGAGGGATTTACATTGGTAAACCAAGTGTTTAAAGGTATTTTATAACCAAGGTTAAATGCAGAAAGAACTTTTGTTACTGGGCACTGCTGAGAGGAGTCTGGGTCTGTCCTATCTGCACCCTCCCTTCAGGTATTTATATACCAAATCCCCCTAAGCCTTCTCTCTTCTAAGCTAAATGGCTCCAGGTCTTCCAGTGTTTCCTCATAAAATAGTTCCCTCAGCACCTTTATCATCCTTGTGGCCCTTTGTTGAACTCTCCAATATGTTCATGGCACTCTTGTCCTGGTACAGTACTTCACCTATGGCCCCATCAGCGCTGAGCAGAGTGGAAGAACCACTTCCCTCAGCCTGCTGGAAATACTTTGCTTAATGCAGCCTCGGATATCGTGAGCCTTCTTTGTGGCAAGGGCACAGTGCTGGCTCCTGTTCAACTTGTTATCCACCTCCCAAAAGATCTTTTCTGCAAATCTCGTTTCTAGACCTTTGCCCAACAAAATATGGTGCCTGAGGTTGTTCCCCTTCCCCACCCCTGCCCCAGTGCAGGGCTTTGCATTTCTTTTTGATCTTCATGAGATTCCTGCCATTTCTCCAACCTATTGAGATCCCTCTGGATGCCAACATAACCTTCTAGCATATCAGACACTTCTCCAAGTTTGGTGTCATCAGCAAACTTCCGGAAGGTACATTCTGCCCCATCATCCAGATCATTAATGAAGATCCTGAACAGGATTGGACCAGGCTCACAGAGGGCAGTACATGTATTTTTATGTGGATTTTAGTAAGAATTTTGATACTGTCCTTCACAGCAAACTTCTGGACAAGTTGCCCAGCTGTGGGAAGGAGGTCTCAGGTGCACTGGGTTTTCTTCCAAAAAATTGGCTGAAGGGCAGAACTTGAAGGTATACTCCCTTTCTATGTTTGGCTTTTGTTAAGAGCATTTGGTTCATTCACTTAGGGCTCCTGGCATTTTTGCCTTTTTTTCTTGCTTGTTGAGATAAACTGCTCTTGAGGTCAGATATTTTTGTGATACAGTAGGGCTTTAAACAGTGTGGCACAGTGTAGAATTATCATTCAATCGTTCCCCCTTTTCTTTTTTTAATCAAGATCGTATTTTATATGACATGAAGTCTGGTTTTCCATCAACATGTATTTCATCTTTTATAAGAACAAAATGAGAAGACACAATGAAATATATTGATTCAGGTCACTTGAACATTGCATCCTCTATGTGGCTACAGGCCTCAAGAGAGTTGTTACTCAAATGACTCATAAGCCTTTTCTCCTCTATGGGCCAAATTTTGCAACTGGACAATTCCTATCAATTCTCTTTGAAAGTCATGAACCATAATTTTAACTACTCCTCCTGTTGAACCAAAAAGACTCTTCCTTTCTAACTTCTATCCTTTTAGAATGTTGCATGAGTCTAAATGAATCCTGTAAAGTCCTGTAAGAAACTACAATGTGTTGAACCTGTTGAACAAGGTCTTTATCAGAAACCAAGCATTCCATTTTATTTTTTCTACTGGAAAACTAAGCTAAAGATATTTGAAAAGTGTATATAGCAGTACAGCTGTGGTATAGATGTCCTATTTGGAAAGAACTCTTGGTATACATAAGTTGAAGGGGACCAGATATTTTAATTAGAAATCAGATTCTAGAATGTGCTTCTTTACTTAAAAATATAATATCTCCCCCCACACTGTTCCTAGCCTCTTAGTCTTCATATCTTCCTCTTTTATGGAGATTTCCAATTTACAATACCCAAGAGTATGCCTATTCATACAACAACAGCATATGACTTCTTGTTGTGGAGGACCACGTTACCCTCATAAGATCAACCATTTTTTGATAGATATAGAGAAAAAGAAGCTGTGAGTCTTGCTTGTTTTTCTTTTTTCTTCTTGAAAATCCTTGCTTATAGTCCAGCTGTACTGAAATACAGACATCAAACAAAAAAAAATTACATTGATTAATTTAAATAATATTACTCATTATTTACTATCACAGATAGTAAATTTAGGACATCAATTTATGGTAACATACTTTCTATCTGAAAATAGTACATTTTTTATAGCAGGTCTGGTCATCTCATTGTTATATTGACTTCATGCAGAAACTATTTTTTGTGACAAGTTTTTGTTTTTATAGTTATGTGAATAACTTATTCAGGTTCTTTGGGGTTTTTTTATATTGGTTTTTGAGAAAGAGCAAATGGTATTTAGAAACTAGAACAAAGGAAGTCAGGTAGTGTCCAGGTGCCTTCTTTTGTGAATGTAAGCAACAGAATTTCTACCTCTTTCCTTAGACATTTTTGGGTGAGTTATACAACCACGCAGGTTTCAGCAACAAAGCCAACTTAATTTAGATCAGTCTTTGCCCTCTTTCTCCTGGCCTTTATTTCCTACTCAAAGTAGTGCAGTTCTGTACAGATTCATTTGCAGTACTATAATATGTTGTCTGTGGGCTGCAAAGAAAATTAGACCACAGAAAACATTAATATGAGTACTGTCAGAGGGGAGAGACAAGGTGGCTTTCAGTTCAGATCATATTGGTTATTACTACTAATAATTAACTCTATTAATTTTAATAATAATTAGAAAAACAAGATAA
The DNA here is from genome assembly GCA_013397115.1 of Edolisoma coerulescens. Lineage (NCBI taxonomy): Eukaryota > Metazoa > Chordata > Aves > Passeriformes > Campephagidae > Edolisoma > Edolisoma coerulescens. The sequence goes on along the minus strand of VWZW01006982.1, from coordinate 1,079,492 downwards.
AATTTAGCCACCTAATATCCCTGTGAAGTTATACCTTGTTTTAAACCTGATTATTATGGGTTTTCCAAAGCAACAGCAGTAGTATCAGGATTTTGTGGTTTTTGTGTGCCTCTAATACTAGTGTTTTACTCCAAAGTACAAGCTCTTCACGTAGCTCATGAAAATCAAATGCAGTCAAATTGTTTAGAAATTGTGACTGACTTGAGAATTCTGTCAATCAAAGGCAACTGCAAACATAATTCCTGGGTCTCTCAGGTTCATGATCACACCATAACTGTCTAAGTGATATGAGCATAATACCACTGGATCTATTGAAAATGTCTCTACTAGAATACTTTGCACATAATATACTAACATATATTTCTATTAATGTTGCATATGGAAACCTAAAAAGGATATTAATTTACCATATTATAGCAATAAATGGATCCTTTGACTTTTTCTTATTGCCACAGAATATCCAGTCACCAGAGAAACTTCAGCATTCATATTATTTTTTTGATGGACATACAAATTACACATTAATAATAATAACAATTATGAGAGTCACATGGTATAGACTCTCCAAATTATAGCTGTTTGAACAGCATCTGTATTTTCTGTCAGTGCCTGTTTCACAGTAAACCTATAAATTTCTTTCCTATCTAATATGCAAATTGCATATTTGATGATAAGATTTTGCTCAACCTCAAATTTTGGAATTTAAATATATGATTTAGGATGTCTGCCTGTATCATGGTTATTGGAAACAATGTTTAGTAAATAGGATATTAATTACTTCATTTTACACATAGTCAAATACTTCAGAAGAGGATTGCAGTCTTTCTAAATTTAATAGACTCTGTTAGAACAAATATTTTCAAGGGCTTGCTATAGAATACTTATCTTTGTTCTAAACATTTGTTATATTATTACCAGTTGAGCTCATTTTCTCCAATAGATATATAATGAATTGCTATATTGTCTCATTTGTGTCTATGCTAGTCACTTGTATGTCCCAAAGGAAGAACACAAAAGTGATAAAAGAAATTCACACTCCCACAACTTGCGTATTCTTGTCAGTATGATGACTCCTCACTGGAGTTATACGGAATGAGTTCTGGAGGACTGAAAGAGTAGAAATTATAAAAACAGCCATTCAAAAGAATTTTGGACTTTGTGGTGTGACCATTGAAAACTGAACAGTGTTCTTAAAATAGGTGTTCCTCAGAGAATTCTTTTAACTTGAATATAATCATTTGTCTCGTTCATTAAACTTGAGGGAGAAACTTATTGAAGATGCAACATTTTCAAGTGTTCTAATTTTGCCAAGGTCATTTTAGGAGATAAAAGGAATTAAACCATACACAGTGACATGCTGCTTGATTACATTTTTAACATCTCATCAGTGTTCTTTAGTGCCTTGCATTTTTCACTATCTGTTCTTTAAGTCATAGCTCCCGTTGTTTTGCTTTCCATACTTTGAGACTTTGTTTAATTATATTGACATTCAGTCAGAGACAAGGTGCATGAAAGGTGAATTAAAAAACAATCCCTGACAATCATGAAGACATGATCTACATTGCCTCCCTTGACATGTCTGCTCATATATTCATACAAAATGGGCCAGAGACATACAGTTGGTGGGAAAAAAATGTGGTTAGCAGTACTTTGTTTTCTCCATGCTTGTAATCCCATGGCTTTCCACAGATGAAAGTGATGAATTACTATCAACCAAGACAGCTTTTTGATGTGTCCTCTTGTACATGAAAAACTGGGCTGAGACCACCTGAAGTCATTTCTCTAGGGATTTTGAACAAGTATAAAAAATGGTTTTGTTTTGGACTTGGTAGGCCTCAGAAATGAAAATGCCAGTGTGTCGAGGACAACACATCAATCTAATTTGCTACCTGCATTCCCAAACCTATTCTTTCCCTACTGAAACTGCTGCACAGTGTGTGATACAACAGCAACCATATTCCACTATTAAGCTGTAGTTCTTTTCAGGAAGTGAGAATTTTTCTTTTTAAACAAGCTTTGATTGCAAAGGCTGTAGGTGGAAAAAGCTAGGGAAATACTCATTTATTAATTTTAAAGTCACGGAGGGAACCTATTTAATTAAAAGAGAGATATAACATGATGAGAAGTTACAGCTAAATCATTTGATGCCGTCAAATAGAGTTGCATTTTTATTATTTTTTTGCTAAAGGACAATTTGATATTTTACAGTGGGATTATTCTGCTCTGTTATTTTTCTGTCTAATAAGACAAGGGCAAAAGCAAATGTAAAAAAACCCCGAGGTTTAGTTAAAGTAGATTGGAAGAAAGAGGTCTGGGAAAGTTGTGGTTACGTGCAAATATTGTTTCTTCTTGCTTTCATCCATCTGAATGACAAGAATGATTTCTGATACCTTCTGATTACAATGGACCTATGGAAAATAGGATTTTCCAGAGCACACAAGGTCGTAGAGAAAAGGAATTTCTAGAGAACAGAAAAGTTACAGAGTTTCTGATTTTTATATAAGGATTCTTTGGATAACAGCAGCATTTCCATCCATGTTTTTTTTTTAATTATTCAAGAATCAGTAAAATCCTAAGCTTCCTTTATTTAAATGGGATTTTAAGTCTTCACTTTTTGAGTACATGACAGAATTCATCATTAGCTACGTTAATGGAGTGACATTATGCATATGCAACTCATGATCAGTTCTAACAAACTTCTTCATCTCTGTTTATTTCATTTTTCTAAGCTTTCTTATACCCCAAATTCAGTACACTGAAGGTACTCTCAGTCTTTAGGATTAGTAAAAATTTGAGTTATTTCATGTATGATTGTTCCTTTGCATGTGTGGATGTGCAAGGTGGGACGTAATGTCTAATTAATAGTGCGGACACAAATTTTAACTTGAAGAACTATAGATCCATTAAAATGAAGTTGTAATAAATTATGTGTTTTATACTAACTTTGTACTGCACCATAACATATACAAAATGTTGTATAACAAGGTTACACTTTATCATTATTTCCTTGTATCATAACTAGCTGTCGTGTTATCCAAGAATATTGCAATTAATTTCTGAAAAACAATATTAGAAATAAGAATATGCACATTTGATACAGAATAGGCTAGAATTAGACCAGATGAATTTAATCTTATCAATCCACTGAGAAAATATTGGTCTTTGCTGAGGTGAATAAGACAATTTCCAATAGGATGAGTATGGGCTTCAAATATGCGCCTCCTGGGGGAAGACATTTCTTCATATTCACTAAAATACAAAGAACACATGCAGCTGAGCTTGGTTGCGTATATCGTAAAGATTAATACCAGGCCCCTGTGGGAGATCCTACACAACAAGATGTTCTAGACAGCATGGCATACATGGACATTGTAACATGAATCACACTTCTAAGGAAAAATTTCTTGCAATTAGTTGAAGGCTCTTCTGAGTATGAGTAAAATGGAAAATATTGATTAACTATATGAGTTGTACAAGATGAACAATAATTCTAAGTCAAATAATTTATAGATTATTTATATAAACATACTGTAAAATGCAGACAATTACAAAATAAGAATATGCTAAAAACAGACTTTATGTCACAATGTTGCTTCCAGCTAATGAAGAGAAAAATTATCTTTTTTAACTGAAAGTTACAATTCTGACAATTTGACACCTAAAGAATTTTAATCAAAGAAATTAAACTATATAACATTTGTACATTTCCTATAACTGCTGGAATGAATGGGTTGTAGTCCCAGCTTGCCTAAATGAATATATCCATGGCAAACCATATTCCACTTACAGATATTCATGCATACAGCTAAGCAGTGAAATACAGCTCTAGTAAAAGAGATGTGTTTAGTTAGCTAGGTTATTAGTGAATCGACTATGAAGAACACAACATCTTAAAATCCTGTAAGGAATCTTAGCTGATAAATTGAGATATAAGTGTAAACTGGAATCCCTTCTCATCGGCACCCCACTGGGGCTACTTCTTTACAAGAACTTGCTATTTCACTTCAGTCTTGAATATCCATAAATACGTTTCTGCACATGCCCAGATTTTTAAATAAAAATTACATTTAGTAAAGCTTGAAAAACAGTCTAATATTATCATTTAAAAATTCTCTGCAGATAAATGCTAGAGATCTATCCCTTGAGCTGCTTTAAATCATATAGCATGTTGCGTTTTTTCACCTGAAAAATCTCCTGCAAGCCTACGGTTCTGTGGCTTTGTCTCAGGCTGTGATAATCAGTGTAACTAGGTGTCCTTGGAAACGGAAATATTTATGTGTGTCCGCTTGATGAACATCCATTGTCCTCATGCACCCAAGCACAACCGAATTCTACACAGAGTACGGTGGTAGCAGCTAAGATCAGATTTCTCTTTTAGAGGAGGCAAAATGTCAGAGTGTGTTCACAGGAAAGTTACTCTGTTTCCTGAGACAATTTAATCTCTGTCTTTCACTGCCCTAGAGACAGTTTTAACTATCAAGCCAACATGTTGATATATTTTTTTTCTGGTTAAAGCTCTTTTTTATGAGTCAGTGAGTTGCTCCTGTATACTGCTGAGATGCCACAACATCAGTCAGAGTTCAAAATATTCAGCAGCTGACAAGAGATACTCGGAAACTTCCCAACTGGGATAGAATTTCAGCTCCTGTTTACAGAAATGGCTGTGTGAGTAAAACCAAATTACTAGTCATACAAAACAAGTAGATTTCTTGCTGTGAAAAATAGATACAAATAGGAACCACATATGAAATCACTTCCGTGTATTCACCCCTGAGTCTGTATTCTCTGAGTAAAACTGCTTGAATGAAATAGGACCTAGATTGGGTGAAACAGTATATTTCTTTAGATGAGATTTAAAATTTCCATTGAGAACACAGATAATCCAGTTATCTGATTTACAAGTATATTGTTCATTTGATCAAACTACTGTATGCTTAAGGATACACATAATAAATTTATAGACAGACACACATCTTCATAGCTCACTGAGTTCACATCTTTCCTTTCATATTCAATTCATCATCTGAACAGATACATGTGCATAATTGTTGTCTTTCGTATTTTGAAATGTACCAAAGACTAGAGTTTTATATAACTATGATAGTTGTGGATTTGTGTCTCCTGTCACATTCTATAGAGTAACTTCCAGTACAGAAGAAGCTTGGTAAATAATTTTAATAATTAGTGTATCCACAACAGACTTCATCTAAGACTCATTCAGCCTGCAGCATGGAAAGATCTTTCTGTTGCATAGTTAATACTCTACATTGTTCTTTGCAGCATCTGAGGTCCCATTAAAAGCTCTTAGAGCCACTACATTTTCTGCATAAATAAAGTCATAGTATGTCTTGCCCTTCTGTTTTGAAGATAACCTTCCTGAAAGAGGCTCAAAATTCAATAGCCCTTCTTCAGATAAGAAGTCCTGCTGAAATCAGTGGAAACAAGTAGTAACTAAGTCATGATAGGCTTATTAACATTCCACTTAATACATGTTGATAAACTTTTTAAAAAGTATATTTAAAGAAAAAAAATCATTATAAATTTGAGTTAAAAAAAACCCAGAAAAAATCCTTACATGTGAACAGAATGCTCATAATATATAAGAATGTAATGACTGCTCTCTGTCCAATCTGAAATACATGAAATGCAGCCTTCTGTTGGTTCAAAGGAGAGATGCAGTACTGCAGATGTGGGGCAAGTATGGGAGAATGAAGCTTAAATGGAGGGATTTCACAGGGCAAGGTTTGAAAATTGAGACCTGAAAGTAAAAATTGTAAACCATGGCAAATGCTGGCCAATTAAAAAAAAAAAAAAAAAAAAAGTTGTCTAGGATTAGAAACTTTGGATTAAAAATATTATTATGCAGCATCTTAACTCAACCAACTGAACCAGATAACCCATCTTCACACCATAACTGTAGACTTGAAGTACACCAAGAAAGCATTTCTATATTCTAAGTGATCACTGGTACCCTCAATCCCAGATATTCTGACTTGGGAAACTGGGGGTAAGAACTGTAGCCCTTTCCTTAGTACAAACTGGAACAGCAAGGAAACACCTGCAAGGCAATAGTGGTCAATAGCTGCAAGAATGATCCACGCAGGAGAGGGCTACTTGGAAATACATAGTTGCTTTCCTCCCCAACAGCCTTCAGTGAGGCTATATGTAAACCCAAAATTTGCCATATGCTAGGAGGGCACATAGTCAGAAGGTCTGAATTATGCACTGGGACAAACCAAGGAGTTTCAGAAAATGAGAAGGTGTCAAATTTAGCAGTTTGAAAATTTGGCTATAACTCCCACTTACTAAATATAAAAAATGCAGTAGCATCAGACAATGGGTCTGATCCAATTGCCCAGGAAATCAATAAGTGTCTTTCTCGTGACTTCAGCTGAACTGGCACTAGTCCAACATCCACTCCCTATCAATTTCAATCCTATTCCTTCTTTCTCCTCCCTCACTTTTCACCTTCAACAGCTTCTCTTATGTCCTGCACCTTCCTCTGCTGGAAAAAAGTGTCATATTTATATGAGGCTCTAAGTTCTTGGCATTTAACCAGACCATGATAACATGCTAAATTGAAAGGCTCTGTTTTGGTTAGTTATTTAGTTATGACTGGGAAAAAAATACCGAACAAGAACTATAAATAAAATACAGGCATAAAATTATAATTTGAAAAAAGATATACAAATACTTCATGTAGTAAAGTAAACCTTCAGTCTTAAAAAGTTGAAGCCTGTTTCTGTGATTCAAAGAACACCTCAGGTAATTACTTGAAAAAACTCTAAGGCTGAGATTATTTCAACATATTGAATGCTTGAATTAGTATCATATAAACTAATTTGGAAGACATCCAACCACTGGGTAACAAAGGAATTTGCAGGAAAACTGAAACTGTATGCCTTATAATGAACAAATATCAAATCTTGGAGAGGACAAAGATGAGTCATTCAGAGTAAAAATAACCCCTTCATTCTAAAGCAAATATTCAGGATGAGAAAAATCTTCACATACAACTGAAATTCACACAAAAAAAATATCTCTGGATATTTTCAGAACACAATCCACATTACATTTTAATTTAATTGTATAGGTAACTTTTTAGAACTTAAAATAATTAGATGAAAATTAGTTAGGATGGCAAAGGGCCTTGAAGGGAAGCTGTATGAGGAGTGGCTGAGGTCACTTGGTCTGTTCAGCCTGGACAAGAGGAGACTGAGGGAAGACCTCATTGCAGTTACAGCTTCCTCCTGAGGGGAAGAGGAGGGCCAGGCACTGATCTCTTCTCTCTGATGACAGTGACACAGCCTGAGAGAATGGCCTGAAGCTGTGTCAGGAGAGGCTTAGGTTGGATATCAGAAAAAGATTCTTCACACAGAGGGTGGTTGGGCACTGAACAGGCTGCCCAAGGAAGTGGTCACAGCACCAGCCTGACGGAGTTCAAGAAGTGTTTGGACACTGCTCTCAGGCACATGGTGTGACTCTTGGGCTGTCCTGTGCAGGGCCAGGAGTTGGACTTGATGATCCTTGTGGGTCGCTTCCAACTCAGCTTATTCTGTCATTCTGTAAGTCCTTTAAGAAAAAAGCTTTATTTAGAAAAAAACCAACAACAAAAAAGCAAACCATCTCATGACTAAGGGTTAAAACCTTTTGAACCCAGAATCAAATGGATTCTGAACATACTATTGTAGTTACACAATATATATTAATTACTCTAATTTAAGTCTAGATACATACAATTTATCTGCCAGGCAGTTTCCTTGCAATATTTTTTTTTACTTTACATAAACATAAAAATCTATTTTTGTTTTTTTATCTCATTAACTAGTCTACCTTTTATTAGTAAGAGATACTAGATTACTAGGGAAAACACTGCCTTCATTCTACCTAAAGACTTACTAGCATAATGATGGTAGAATGTCTTAGTATGGATTTAGTCCAGTTAAAGTGCAAGGAAAATTTATCTGTCATATTAATATTAAGTTCAATTCATCCATTAAGAGCCAAATTCTTACTAAGATATTTACAAAATATATGTCCTACAAGTTAATGTAAGTGCATTATAAACGATGATAAATTACTTTTAATTATTAAAAAAATGTTCAATGCACTAGCTCGTTGGCTTACTTGAACAGCTGGTTCTATTTCTTTTACTTTTCAATTTATTGGGAAAAGTGAATTGATGATGAGATTAGGTTATGGACAATTTCCTTCTTATTAAAATCTTTATTCTGCCAGAAGAAGAAATAATCAAGACCAAACTCCAGCCTACATTGTAAATAGTTATTTTAGTTTCTCATTTATAGTTCAGACTTCTTTAGCAGGTCTTGCTTGTTTCAATCTCCTGATTATTCTTCAAGCATTTGAAACATCTGAAAGGAAAAATAACAAGAACAATAACAAAAGCAAACAAGAAAATATGTCTAATAATATCAGAATTAAGAAATCTTTCTTAATTCATCTTGAGAAATGTAGTAGACCTATGAACAAGCTATAAACAAAAGGAGACATTAAGGTGATTTAGAGACAGCAAGTGATAAAATATCAGTTTCAGCAAGTTTCTGTGACAGAAGAAATTGAAGAGATATCTACCAGATATCAGTATAATTAAACTCATTGAGAAAAGCAGCAATGAATAGCTATTTTAAAAGACTCACAAATGGTAAGCTTGGTGACTAACACAAATCTTGTTACTTTCATTTTCTTTGTTCTGTTCTAAACCATTTAACACCTCTTTAGTGTTCATTTCATCTAGTAATGCTAACTCTTCAGAGTTTATGAGCCATGGCCATAATCCATATTTTTCCTGCTAAGGAAGTAAAAATACTGTCTGCCAACAAATTATGTAACCCCTCTTTCACACACACACACTTGGGGCTTAGTTATCATTGCTCACTTAGGGTTGGCATGACATTTTGTAAGCGTGTATTTACCAAGACTAATACTCATTTGAATTATCCCATCTACTTTATAATTCATAAAATATTTTCACTGGTAGGAAATTTTAAGTGCCAGTGCTGATCGTTTAATATGGATTTGATCTAAGATCTAATTAGAAAAAGCATCAAGAGCATCTCTACAATAATTATGCCATTGTTTTCCATTCTTTGTTAACATTTCAGTTTTAATCCATATCTGTAGTTTTAATTTAAACTAGAAGTAAGCTACGTAATCAGCAGAACTGGGAACATGTTCAAGGCCAGACTGAATGTCCCTACATCTCTGTTGATAAATAGAGAGCTAGGGAGCAATATCAAAGATTGTACCTGTATATTACTTAATTTGCATAATTGTTCGACCTCTCATCTGTGCACACTCCATGTGGGTGTCTCAAGAGGTATCCTCGGGCAGAACTCAAGGCACTCATTGCTCTAAGAACTGCTCTCAAATGGCACTAAGAATGTGACTGGACAGGGATGACTTCCTCTGTCCCAAACAGTATTCCAGCAGCATCCTAAGCATTTTGCACTCTCATGTTCTCTCCTGCAACATTCTTGTACAGGTAACAGCTACCCTAAAAGTCACACTGAAGAACATCATTCGTTATTATTTCAAAAGTTAGGACCTGTGATTAAAAAAAAAAAAAAAAAATCACAATTGCCTCTCTGGACCACAGGCTCAGCCTCTAGGTCCAGCAGAGGTCCAGGAACACATGATCAATAGCAAGTCTGTGAAAAGTTTGTAAAGACAGATGGGTCTCGGTTGTGTGACAGTAAGGTAGCTTGTACCCCTAGGCTTTGAGGCCAAGGATCAGTCCCTGAATCACTATTGTTTGGCTTCAGAATACCATGAAGCACCTAGATCTGACTTGTGCTTGTAAGGTGCTCAAATGAGGCAGTCAGCTCATTTCTATGGTGTTATTTCTCTGAGGGGGGTTGGTATACTGTCCCAATTTTCATTTGCATCCGTCTTCCTTCCACATTGCAACACTGGAGACTCACATTAGTACTGTCTATGCAACAGAATCCGACAGAAGTATAGGACCCAAAGCAAAAGACATACCGAACCTATTTGAAAATATGGAAATATTTCATAATGTACTTTATTGGTACCTCTGTCCATACAGTTTGGTCAATACTTTATTGGTATTACTGTCCATATTTCTTGCACAGAGCCATTTACACTGCAAGCCATTTATAGCGGGATAGGCTTTGGATAAGGTCCTCATTTGGAGCAAAACCAAACCAACTAAAAAAAAAAAAACCAAACCCATGGCAGACTGTTTTCTTCTTCCAGAAACCATGTAGCAGACCCAGTTGCTAGAGCAACAGTTCACAAATCTCCTTCATGATAAAAACTAGCCAGTGCATCACCTGGGGCTGCGAGAGATTACTGCACTTGAGAGCAGAGATACAGTGCTCAGCAAAACACTGTGTAAGTAGGAGCTACATATGCACTGAAATTTTCACAACTGAACCAAGAAAACATCCATGAATTACTCAAATTTACAACTTTGCATCACTAGGAAAAATACAACAGTGAATCCAGCCACAGTTAATCCTCTATATTTGTGTGGTCTTCCTATAAATCATGACAAGCCTCCTGATGCCTTGACCATTGTATTTATCATTTCATCTGACTGCATTTTATCATGAGGTACTTATTATTGTGGGTAATATGCATGATCATATTTGCCTGGGAAGGGAAAGTAGAATTAAGCATCTTGGAATGCTCAGATTATCATGTTAATTAAAATTGGAAGTGCAGAGCTGCATCGAGAAGATATTGTTGCTTGCAAACTTTTTCTTAGACACAATGATAAACCTGATTGATTACAGTTTATAATAGCAATAATCTCTGCAATACCATTAATTAGCACAGTTAATAACTAATTTGCTGGAGCTTTAACTGCCCTTGGCTTTCCCTCAAGCTGTTCCAAACTGGCCATTAACTGCTGGTTACAATTGATTTCTCAGGGCTCTATTTAAAAGAAATTTTATTTCAATTCAACACCCACAGAGTCTAATCTTGATCCGGTAAACAAAAAACATTCTCTGCCTTAGCAACAGACCTCTTGTTCCTCATTCTCTTTGTATATCATTTCAGGGATGTGTAGGGATGTAAGCTTTGTGGTTCAGGGATAAAGCAAAAATCAAAGCCCTGCTATTCTTTATTCCAAATTTTCAAGTGCTAGGGAAGCCCAAAAAGGAAGAGCACTCTATTGACACCTGGTGGAAAGAAAAGACAAATTACATGCTCCAGCAGCCAACTTTCAGCTTATTTGTTTGCATATATTCCTTCTTTGTGTTTGGAAACTGCCTCTGCTAATACTCTAATGTAGAGAGACATTTCTGATGGCAACCGTGTACAGGAATAACTGCCATTTAAATGTATGCAAACAGAGTGGACATTTATCCTAAGAAAATAGGTTTCTGTAACAGGGTCCAAAAGCTACTGCCTTTATTTACAAAAACAAACAAACAAACAAAAAAAATAGACAGGAAAATATTTTCTACAAGATAGCTAGTTTAAGAGGTATCTTTAACTTGAGAAAAATAGTGTACTTAAGAATAACTTGTATTTTACAAGACCGTTGTTTTGTAGTGTGTTTTGATTTCTTGGTAAGAATTTATAAACACTGGGAATAGCTAGTAAAGCTGCTAGCAGAACAAGGAGGGGAGAAAAATGATGAGCAGGTAACATAACAAGGAGCAGTGAGGGATTGCCACAATGAGCAATGCAGGTCATACCACCATAAGGTCAGAAGTAGGGCTTTACTACCCAGCAAGACTGAGGAATCCCAGCTGTGAGGTACATGTTTCTGTGCAAGCAGAGAAAGAAACAGGTGACTTAGGAATTGCCTTATTTTAAGAGAGGCCCATGATATATGTAACAGTTAGGAGCTGTATGCTGTCCTGCTTATGCTGTTTCTTACATTTTCCTTTTATCCCTCAAATAACATATTCTTTGTTAAGTCAAACACTCTGTTTGTGAATGAGGAAAAATAAGAGCTGGCTATACACCAGAAAGTACGTTTTTCAGTATGTATAAGGTTTTAAGCCTGTAAAAGAAAAACTGAGATTAGCCTGCCTATTTGATTCCAAATAAGGCCTGACTGAAGGGTTACAGGGAATTCAAATCTGTAATGACCATACTACTGGAAAGAAGTTCCCTATGTCATTGTTTCCTTTGAAGCTTTCTATTAGACCATCTTTCTCTGCAGCATCTTTGTATAAATTTTTCCCTCTAATTTATTGGCTCTCTGAAAGTATTGAAATGTTGCTTTCCTCCTCTACTCAAACTAGAATGACTACCTTTCCGTCCATGCCCTTATTTTTCAAAGTACTTAGATGACTGATTCCATGGACCTCTGGCTGTATACGGGCTTCCCTGTGAATAGCAACAAAGCCACCTCACTCTCATTCTTTATACCTTTCATTGAAACTTAATCTGTGGCCTAAATGAAAGGAGATAAAAATTGCATAGTGAGAGGCTCTGACTACATCTTTAACCTTTAACCAGATTTATCTCACATTTTCTTGGTCCGTTTCCTCTCGGTCATCTCTTTGGATATCTATGCATTTTAAAGTGGGAACTGACTGTTTCATATTTGTTGAGCTGGTGACAGAATGGGACCCTGAATCATGAATGGAGTTTCTTGGTAAACTTGCAGAACAGAGTCACAGAAGGTAGTGAAAAAATCTTCCACCTGTAAGAAATTGTTCAGACAAGAGAAGCATGGAAGGGAAGGCAACCATTCTAAAGAGAAACATATAATTCCATGCAAATGATTCCATCATACATTGGTGTTGTGCAGGTTTTGGTTTTGTTTTTTCCCATTTAATTCCATGACAGAAAATATTCTACAACTAGCAAAAAAACAACCATAAAAGCAACAAAATCCCAAACAAAACAAAAGGACGAGGAAACAGCAAACATTAGAATTCAAGTTTTTCAAGTTTTGCAATAAACATGCTATCATGAAAATGAAATTGGCATGAAATAGGTTAGTAACTAAACTGAGTATTTTTTTTCTTGCATAGACTGGGTTGCCAAAATTTCATTTAGACTTCTTTCTTTTTTATATATATTAAAAAAAAAATCTCATAAAAAATTCTACTGTGATATAAGCACTCCAAAGGATGTCTTTATATACAAGTCTTTGTGGACGTGGATAAGAGATTTAAAATCCAATACTTTCATAATTAAAAATCTGCATTTGTCGACTAGATGATTGACATACACATAGACACAGAGGGACTGACTGAACTGACTGACACTACCACCATGCATGGAAGACTTGTCTCAAGGAAAGCACACTGATATTAGCTCTTGTTTATTTGAGCGCCGATTCAAGACTTCCAGTATTCAGCTAGCTCTGTCAAAGTCTTGTCACTCACTCTTCAGTGTACAATATCTCTCCTGTTCTTGTTCTCCCAGCCAATACGCTGGTCTATTTATTTGTTATCTGTTGTCTTGACAGCTCCAGCCTCCTCCCATACAGCTTCTTCACCATCCTTTGTCCATTTTTTCAAAGTCCCTAAGTTCTGGAAAACTAACATTAACTTGATGTCCTCTAAACTTTTCATCACCATATTAATCACATTTATGTATAGTCAGATTCTCCATAACATTACTCCATGTCTGATTACTAATTCTTTTCTTAAATATGCTCTGAACATTCACCTGTTCTTCACCTTCTAAATGCTTCTGAATCATTTATTCCTTTCAGACAATTTTATGCTGCTGAGTTTTTATTTTAGTATGAAATAATTTTCCACTTCCCATCCACTAAGCAAAGCCTTTCTTTCTTCTCTTGCACATCTTTTGCTAAAAATCCAGAGAGACAGGTAATTTCTTCATTTGAAATATGACAGTCTTCCTTGTCTTCTCTTCTTTTATCTACAAACAGACATCTTGGGTGAATTTGGACAAGTTTCTTAGGATAAGTTCCAAAGAAGATCACAAGCAAATATTCACTTAGGACCTGGCAGGTAGTGCAGTGGAAATAAAAATCTGAGTACCCTAAAGACTGTATCAGTAGCTTTAAGCTACATCCATACTACTATATTGAATTTTCTCAGAACCAATAGCTGACATTGAGGCTGACAGGCATTAAAGGTCCTTGTGTGTGTCTGTCCCTATCACTGAATTCTTTCATCTTCCAAAACAGGAAAACAGACCCGAAATGATAATTAAGAATGTCTGTAACATGCTATAACTCCTGAACTCTGCTCAGAAATAATTTGGGAGAGTGCTAATTGACTGAAGACAAATTTGCAAGGCTCACTATAAAAGTATAAAATCGACGCTAGAGTTCCAGAGCATATACATACATTCCCTGGCACAGTTTAATTTGTTAATATAAACACAGAAAAAGACATCTCTTTTTTGGATATGATCATCTTCTTTGTTGTATACGATGCATCCAGCACACTCTCTGCAGTGGCCAATTGGAAATGTTAAACACAGGGTGAATCTTGAAACCTGTTTTATGGTTTTAGCTTCAAATATGCCTTGGTACCATTTTCCACTCCCTTTACTTTTTTTTTTGTTTTGTTTTTTTTAAATTTATGCAGTCAAAGACCTTTTGCTGGAAGGGACACAAATCTGTATTTTAAACTGCACCATATTATCCAGCTACCTAATGAAGATGTGCTCTTGTTTGCAAACAAACCATTAAAGCAGAAAGGAAGAGCATTAATATGAATACAGCATATGAAGGTGATCTGAACTCTATCACCCACTTTAAATACTATTGTATTAAATACTATTATATTACACAAAAGACACATTTCTAGTAATACTCCCATCATGAAAATCTACCAGATTAATGAAGTACACTGTTTTGTGTGCATTTTCTCACCAAATGAATCTTCTGAATTGAAATATGATTTCAGTAACAGAGCTAGTCAGTGATCTTTTGTGGCAGAAGTGTATATCCTCAAGGTTAATGTCTTTTGAATGGAAGTGGGAAATTAGGATTTAAACTTCTTACTTTCAGGAAGGATCACGAAACTAAACCTTCATCATCCATGTCTCAATCAGCATTCTAGCATCTGGACATCTGCATAAATTTGGAGATTGCTATACATTTTCAGACTGTGTCTGTCAGGCATGTTTGACAGTGCCAACTCTAACAGCTGCCTCAGGGAACAGAGCCAAACAAAGAATAATTTCTCAGTCTCAACTGGATTTAGGTTTATGTATCACAACACTCCATAAGGCAGAAGAATGCCTTGGCAAGGTTAGGACTATAATTCTGTGTTTATGTAATTTTACAGTTAAAAAAATAAGCTTCACGAGGGAAAATCAGCAGGTAAATGAGGTCTTTCTTTCCTCCTGGTATTATTTGTCATTCTGAATTGTTTGTTATTATGTCAAATCACTCCAAAGATAACTAGAATCTACCTTATATGATTAGGATCTTTTTTTCTGTTGCACCAGTATTATTGCTAATATGGTGATTATGAGAATAAAGCCTTAAGTTCTGCTTTTCATTTACAGTCCTCCCCCATTTTAATTTTTATATTATTTGGGTTTTTCTTCTACTGGAAACATAGTGAGATTACCTTGGACTTTTAGTCTGTGATGTTGAAATAATGGATAATTAATGCTTTAGAATTTATTTTTCAAATCACCAGGAGAAATTTTAATTCATTTGCTGGGGAAACCATTAACTTTTCATTTCCTGGTATTATTTCTAAAAGAATTCCAAGCCTCTTCACTTTCACTCTTTCCTACCTCTAAAAAGAATGTTCTTTATCAACATTCTAGGAGTCAGGATTTTCAGGTGCCAGGAGATCAAACTTCAACTCAAGTGAAAGGCAGCAGGAGCTAGAAGTCAAGCATCAGGCATCAAGAAAGCAATCGCCAGATGTCAGACAGAGTCAGACAGCATGCAGTTTGATATAAAGATCTAAAAAGATGCAGCTGCTCCTTAAGAAAAGCACCTCAGTTTTGGTATATTTTTAAATTTAATTATAGTCTTTTTTCCTGGTCAAACTAGGATTGCGTTATGTTTGTGTGTGTGTGTGTGTGTGTGTGTGTGTGTGTGTGTTATGCCAGCTTGTTTGTTATCCTCAAATGCTTCTGAAGACAATTAATTTCAATTGTATTTGACAAAAGGTCAGTAATCTTAGACACGCTGAGTTCCTCAAGCTTCATGGTAAAGGGTAGCCAAGTAGAAGAGAAAAGCCTGTAAGCGTTCCTTGTTAAAGAGCTGAAATGTGAGTTCAACAGGGCTTGATGAAAACCACAGAAGATGCTGTATAGAGAGATATCACGGAAGACACAACTAGTGGAAGACTTTTCAAATTACTCTCACATTGAACTAGAATGTGGAGTTGCCAGGACTGTACTAGTAAATTTATCAGGGTCACAACATGAGCTCTAACACTCGTGCCTTGGTATCTATGATGTTTAATTGTTAACATGTTTCCTTGCATAGTTTTTGACTTCAGACAGTTCTTTAGACTTTCATTCAGGCGTAGTTTCTTGGGTAGCACAGTCTAGAAACCATTCCAAATATGTACTGTGGCATCTGAGGGTGGAAGAATTTTGCAAGTGAGTGAAGCTACGCCCAATCAACCACCCAGGCAGAACTTGAGAAAAGTTGCTAGTAGTGCCTAGCTTTCTAGTATATATATATCACCCCAAAACTGCAGACTTTCATTTCTTGCCAGACTTTAACAACTCAGTGTTCAGCTGCTAAGCACTTTGAGAGCTTCCAAAACACTTCTTGAAGGCAGAGAGCTTCTCAATTTGTTGCTTTACACTTGTGCTTTTCTTGAAATCATGTCCAAATTAGAGGGGGTAGACCTTCTTTTCATACAGTTGCCAACCTGTTCAAATATTGGCATATATGGACAGAATCAGATTCAATTGCTTTCCCCCAGAAGAGCTTCCTCACCAGCAGATTACAGTCCTCAATACGTGTTCAGTGTCTTCTTACTCTTCTGCTGAAGTTGTGCAGAAAAAACGGCAAGATTCACTGAAGTAAGGAAAAAATTTTGCATGTAAGGGACTAGGATGTCACCTGAAAAAGGGAAGAAACAAAATATAATAGCTATTTCAGAAATGGTCAAACTTTTTGTTAGTGCCTATATAAGTAAATTTCAGAATAACTATTTAGAACACGCGTAACAGTTCAAGACTTTTCCTTTCCCCACAAGATGTCCCAACCACTCCCTAGTCAGATAAAACAGATATAGCCAGATGGTTAACCTATTGCCATATGGAATGTGATTTTGAACAATTTTAGGTGAGGAAAAGAAATGAATTTGCCTCTTCTACCAGCTCAGCAGCACTTTTAACTGTCTCATTCTTACAAAAATTAGAACACTTTCTTCTGGCTTAGTTTAATGAAAATAACATCAGAAAAATATTTGTTAGCAGTCCATTTCTGTCACTATGTTTTTTTAACAGTGAAAAATATTTTCATATCTAACATAGCAATATTTTGGAAGAAGAATTTCTTGCTTTGTGTTTCGATTGAACTGATTTACAAAGTAATCTGTGAACTGCTGAGCTGTAATAAAACTGGCACAGTTCTAGGCATGCACAAAGAAAGAAGAGTTTAAGAATTTTAAAGTAAATGGATGGTGAGTGTCTGTAATATAGGCAGGCAGAGAGTTAGAGGAAAGTTAAATAGTAATTTTTAGAGTCACAGATTTTATACTGAGTTTGTAATTTTCACTCTGTTCTCATTGTAAATTACAGAATTTGGAGGGGGGGAGGGTTTTGTTTTGGTTTTTTTTAATTAGTCTGACAAATGATATTGTATTTCTGGCTGATACTGCTGGGTGTTGCCATTGTGATTGATAAATTTCAAGTCAAAATCTGTTACATTTTTCCCTCACCCCTGTTCAAACAGATACTTAAAGCCACCTGTAGATTTTAACATTCAGTTGAAAGAGCTATTGCAGACACCTGTGCATAATTAATGCTGAATATAAGTCTGAAATATTGTTCAGTTAATTACATTTGAAATTTACAGAAAATGAACCATTGCATTGCGAACTACTTGGGCATCAGCTTCAGAAACTACATCACATAATTCTTTGTGGTGGCAATATCTACAGTTCTGAACAAGACAGAATTAAAATACCCTACTGAAGATCATCCTGTTTCTCTGGTGAGATACATACAAATTTCATAAAGATATGAGCTTTTTTTTTTTCTCATATTACTGGCTTTTCACAGTTCTGTACAAGATTTACCAGTGAACCTAGGAATAATGTCTCTGTTAGCATTTTGAGTCGTATAAAAATAGTCTGGGTACATTAAGAAAATAAGATGTAATTGCATCCTGAATTGAGAAGCAATGGAAAGAATGACAGTATAACTAAAGTGTTGAGAGAGAAGGTCTGGCAGATTGGAATGCCATCTGAAAGACACCAAGAAGAGACTTGATGAAAGTCCTATCTTTTGTGTAGTCCTAGCAATTACCACAAAATGCTGAGGTGAGCTGAATGAGAAAGATCTACGTCATTCAAGGAGAATATAGCATGATTGCTCAGCCATCCCTTACAGGAGGTAGAGGTGAAATGGTGTGTATCAGAAAGTCATAAAGATTGATGGCATCTGCTGCTTCCAAATGTATCTATCTGCATGCAAACCAGTTGGGGTGTGAACTGATGGAAAACAAATTCTGTTTGCCCAGGGAAGGTGCTTTAGTAGGCTTAATTCCATAGCCCATTTACCTAGCTGGGGCAAGAATGTCCCAGGGAAATCAGCTGGGTCATGATAAGAATTCAAAGCCACAAAACTAAATAAAAAGACATTATTAGCTACATTGCAGTAAGCAAACAGTAAAGTCTTAAGTGATCAATACTTGACAAGAGACATGTCACAAACTTCATGTATTGGTCAGGCACACACAAAGTTTTTCAAATAAATCGACTGACTTCTGGACAAGGCACATAAAATGTCACTTTTTATCTCTCAGTTGATATTTTTCTCACAGAGTAAAAAAATTTTAAAAATCACCTCCTTCAGAGATTTGATCGAAAAGATAGTCACTCCTGATACAAGTTTAAGGGAAAAAACTGCAATCAAGTGGAAATTTTTGTCACTACCTTAATCTCTGATTTGTAGAAGGTTGTGCTTTGGGGTATTTGGTATGTCTGAGAATTGCCACCAAAGAGCCCTTCTGTTCTTTAATCGCTGCACTAAATCTTAACAAACGTGAGCATGAAAACTATTGTGCTGTACTTGTGAGGCATATATCAAAGTTATATTTTTAAAGCTTGGAAAGGCAGTTGAATCATGCATGCTCTTTATGGAGCTCTGATCAGGCTGATAAAGGCAGTTCAGCTTCAATAAACGCTTTTTAAGTGAATGTTTTGGAAAGCGAATGGGAAATTCAAAGCTCAAACTGTTGCCTAACTGCTCCCACAGCACTTTGATCACTTTGCTGCTGACATTTTGTTAAAAATGTCTTGTTTTTATTAAAATGTTGGGATCTGGGGATTTAGAAAGTTAAGTGTAGTCACTGAAAAAATAATATACAGTAAAACTGAGTGACATAACTTATTAAGTACTTTGTACACATTTCTTAAAAAAAGAAAACTTTTTCCCTGTGGGGTCAAACACGGCTTTGCACTTCTCTGAAAAAAATGTTCATATTGTTAAAGCAAGACGAGTGCAGAAGATAAATCAAACAGCAGTGCTTTGCCTGAGGCAACGCCCCCCTCAAGTTATGAGACTTTGCTATGAAAAAATGGAGACATCCAATAATTTAAAAATTAATAACATAGAAAAAACATCATAAATGGAGAGTGTGAATTTTCTGTGTCATGCTTCTGTTAAATATTTATATCAGATTATTTTCTGTTGAAGGACATCAAGGACAAGCTGTCATAATTACCTTACTTTTCTCATTACTCAGAATACATCTATCTATCTATCTATCTATCTATCTATCTATCTATCTATCTATCTTCAGCAGTATAAAGTTCCTTCTTTCTCAGGTATTAGAGCTTTTTTAACAAAAGATGATTTTTACAAGATAAATTGCAATGTACGACCACGGATGCAAAGTAAGAATTAAATCCTCATTCCATACCGGACATGTTGGAACTTCAATATGATCTGGAGCCGGAGGCAGCCAAATGGTATGCCACAACTGATATCACTAATGCGTTTTTCTCAATCCCTCTGGTAGTAAAGTACACAGTTTGCTTTCACTTGGAGGGATGTCCAGTATACCCGGAATCAACAGTGCCAGGGGTGAAAACACAGCTTGACAATCTGTCATGGACTGATCCAGACTGCATGGAGTGAAGTTCCAAAACATCTGCAATATATTGATGGTATCATTGTCTGGGGAAATACAACAGAAGTTTTCGAAAAAGGGAAGAAAATAACCTAAATTCTTCTGAAAGCTGGTTTTTCCATAAAACAAAGTAAAATAAAGGGACCTGCACAGGAGATCCATTACTTGGGAATAAAATGGCAGGATGGACACCATCGTGTGCTTATGGATGTGATTAACAGCCCATTTGGATAGGATCAGCAGTGCAAAATGTGCTCTACTCTGAAGCTGGGGAGCATGTTCTTACAGAAAATCTGGCAAAGAACATCAGAAGAAACCCAGGGTCAACCATTAGGGTTTAGAGCCAGGGTAATCAAGGATCAGAAGCCCACTACGCTCCAAATAAAAAAAAGAGGTATTAACAGACTGTGCGGGGGTTTGATCCACCTCAGAGGTTGTTGTGACGGAAGCATGTCTCCTCTTGATACTGTGATTGCCCGTGCTACTCTGGGTGTTAAGAGGAAACATCCCCTCAACACATCACGTGACCAGTGCTACATGGAATCAGTGGGTAACGCTGATTATACAATAAGTTTGAATGGGAAAATCCAGCTTACAAGGAATTCTGGAAGAGGTTATGGACTGCTTTGCCTTGGTAGCAGGAAAGGTGTTGATAACACACCAGCGTTTTGGCTCCTGCGGAGCAGCCCTGGCACAGCATCAGCGCTGTCTCTCAACATTCACCCCCACATCAAGAGCTGGGTGTGGGCAAGATCCTGGGAGGGGACCCAGCTAGGCTGGCTGACCCAAATTAAGCAAAGGGGTATTCCATGCCACATGATATCAGCTCAGATATAAAGCTACGAGAAGGAGGAGGAATGGGTACATTCATTTCTTACAGTGTTTCCTTCCGAAGCAACCATTATGGATGCTGAAGCCCTGCTTCCAGCAAAGTGGCTGGACATTTCTCGCTGATGGGAAGTAGAGAATAAACTTTTTTTTCTCTTTGCTTATGAACACACAAACTTTCTCTTCTGCTGCAGTAAACCACCTTATCTCAACCTATGAGTTGTTTTCCATCTTATTTTGTCTCCCCTGTCCAGCTGGAAAGGGAAATGGTAGAGTAACTCAGTGGTCACCTGGCATCCAGCCGAGGTCAACCCACCTTATCTTTAGATTAAAGTTACTCAGAATCTAATATATTTAAATGGCATCAAACATAAATCATTACAGTGGCTTTATGGACTGGAAGTGCTTTAGTGCTTAGAGCTTTGCAAGTACAACTTGTTAAATATATTACTATCCATCAGGCATTAACAATTATTTTTTTCTCTTTCAGTGCTAGTTGGTAGGATGCTGAAGCTGAAGAGAAATTCTACTATTGGAAAGGAGAGCAGATTTTGTGAGAAGAAAGACCAAAAAATACTAAAGAATTGACTATTCATAGTGGATTGACACAGAAGATTTTCTTTCCCAGAATGAAATGTAATAGAGGGGAAGGTACTGAGATTCTACAGGTTTCAGATAATGTAGTTTCATTATCTTACATTCATGAATCTTATTAGAAATGAAAAAGATTTAAGGAAGAGATGTTTATCTTCAAAATGTATCAAATTTCCAAGAAGTTTCATGGGAGCAAAATGGATTTTCATTTTGAGACTGTACTTCCATGAAGGGGTCAGTATTCTCTTAAATAAACAAATAAATAAATACATAAATAGATGGATAAATACATTCTGCCATGGATAACAGTCTTCTAGCAGATCTGTGTTTTGCTTTTTGAAATTATTTGTTCTGACTTTTGTTTATTGACTCCCAAGCATATACTTTTAATTGTATAATCCTAATAAAGGTGGTGTTCTTTTTCTTTTTAATATTAGTGATTATCTTGATTGATGTAATCTTGTGAGCTAGCAATGTATTTCTTACTTATACGTCATGATTCACTGAATTATAGAAAATAAATTTAAAAACCCAATGAAATGAAAGGGTCCTATTAAGGGTATAAAATTTTATACCACCAGTGGTTTGAGGAAGTTTTCTGCTTTGTTTTCTGTCTTTCCATGTTTTCTCTCTCTAGGTTTCTTAGTATAACCCCTACATCCTTTTCACATTGATGAACAATTCTTAATCCTTGTTTTACAGCAACACCCTAGAGGAGCAGAGGAAATTAATGTTTCATTCATTATGATAGATAGATAATTTTGTTCCTTTGGTTCAGACAATATATTGAATTTAAATGTCCTATACAGATGCATACTGTTTCTTTTCATGGACAAATTTTGAAAAAGATTCTTAGAGGGTTAATTCAGCACTTAATCATTACTTTGCTTCACCATAGCTTCAGTATTCCTCTTCCAGCATAAAACCAAGTTTAATCTAGTGGCCTCCTTTCACGTAAATACCCTGCACACCCCACATTTTGCATACTCTGCCATGGGTTGCACATCTGCAAACATAACAGCTAGTTTTACCAGATAGGTGGTGCTATGATTCTGTGTATCAAAGGGCAGACTTCAGCCATAAAAGCTGACAGTAAGTACCTCTTCACATTTTATTCTGAAAAGCAACTGGCATTTTTTCCCCTCTATGCTCTGAGGGAGCTCACAGAATAATAGGTGAAATGTCAAGAATAATTAAGAAAAATGATGGTGTTATATAGCAGCACAAGAAATTCATCTTTTGTGCTGTGATCTTCCTGCCCACCTTCCCTTCTGCTTTTAAATGTCATCTCTGTTCTCAAATTATTTAGGATAGGTCTTGAGAGAGGGTAGAATATCTTTTAGGTAATTTAACACACTCTTTAGGTTGAATTCCTGATGTCTATTTTTCTCCATATCCCTCCAGATAAAAAGACTTCTTGTAATTCCTTTTCTCTGTTCAAGTGTGGTAAAATTGGGTAGAGTAGTTTATTTATTTATTATTAATAATTAAGGAGGAGGGAGATCAAGACCTTTTCCTTCCTCATCTCCTGAAAATGGTTTCATATATTTTATTTTATCATCACTCCACAGTGTCTTTGTCCCCAAGTATATAACCTGAGAAAACTTGCCTGCTCCTTGGAAATAAGGTGTCCAGAATGCACTAGAGCAAGGTTATTTTGAAAGACTTCAGAACTCAGGCTTGCTTCAGCTTTACATCAGAATTTTTTTGTAATGTATTTAACAATAACTACCAAAAGTATCCTGCTTTCTACTGACAAGGAGCAGGATGTCAGTCTTTATTTTGCAGAATTATAAAATAGATAAAATTGTCTTTGTGCATTTTTAAAAATTATTTTCTGTAGTATAAAACCTTGATCAAAAAGCATATTACCCTTTCACTGTGGAACTTAAGTATTTGGAGGAGAAAATAAAGAGACAAGGCAGCAGAAGAAAATGAACATTAATATCAAATAACTGTAGACATTCTACACATGGATAGAGATCACATACAAAAATATTGTAAAACTGAAAATGCAAAACATTTCTTTCTTAATATTATACAATTGGTTACAGGGACTAAAAGCTTTTTTTTTTTACTTTCCCCTTGAGATTTTTCTCACCTGTTATTCCTGCAGAATCCTTGAACAACTCTCTTACTTTTTCTGCAATCTCACTTTTGTTACCTTTCATGGCTCTAGCCTATGAAGTTTTGTCAGCACTCTTTCCTGGAGTTTTGCCAATTTTCTTGGATGCGTGAGCCAAGATTATGCCATTGTGTTGCATTAAAATTAGGCTTTGGATCACAGAATCATGACACTCTAGGAGGTTTAAAATCACTTCAGACTATTTTGACTAGACACTCAATTCTATTGCCTGATCATCACTGCTTAATGTCGTTTTAGATGTCCTGAGGTGTCAAATACAACTACATGGGGCAGATATGATGAGAGGCTTCCAAACATGAGCCATCAGTGTGCCCCAGTAGGCAAGAAGGCCAATGGCATTCTGACCTATATATTAAAAATAGTGTGGCCAGCAGGACCAGAGCAGTGATGTCCCCCTGTAGTGGGGGACACACTGTTGAGGCCACACCTCATGTGTCATGTTCAGTTTTGGGCCCCTCGCAACAAAGACATTGAGGTGCTGGAGCCAGTTCAGAGAAGCTTTCACAAAGCTGGTGAAAGTCTAGAGAGTGAGTCACATGGGGAGTGGCTGAGGGAGCTGGCATTGTTTAGCTCTGGAGAAAAGGACACTCAGAGGAGACCTTATCACTCTCTACAACTACCGGAAAGGAGGTTGTAGACAGGTGGTGGTTATACTCTTCTCCTAGCGAACTAGTGACTAGACAAGTGGACATAGCCTAAAGCTGCACCACAGGAAATTCAGTTTGGATATCAGGAAGAATTTCTTCACAAAAAGGGTTGTCAAGCACTGGAATGGACTACACAGGGAGGTGGTGGATGCGCCATCCATGGAAGTGTTCAAGAAACGACTGACTGTGGCACTTAGTGCTGTGGTTTGTTTGACAAGGTCAGTCAAAGGTTGGACTCGACGATCTTGGAGGTCTTTTCCAACCTAAAGAATTCCATGGTTGTATGAAAATCGATCAGATAATTTGATATGTGTATTTTTCTCTGCCAAGGTACAACCTGGAATCAGTAAAACAGCTTAAGTTTGTGATAAGCTTGAATTCACAATTACAGTTTTGTCCATTCCAATGGTTAAAAAGATGAGATAGTAAGCACATTTTGTAATCCTCAAACTTTGTGAAATTCTGCATTTAACAAATAAAGCAAATATAAATGCAGAAAAATAGATAATTATCCTTCAGTTGCTGGAAGGTTTTATTTTTAGGCAATAAACATGGGTCTTATTTGGATAAGAAAATATTAGGGAAGTTGGAGGTTTACTTCTGTCTTTGTTCTGCTTTGTTTTTTTACTGTTGAAACCAGATAGGAGAACAAATTCTCCTACCAAAAGCTTTGAAGGATCTTCTTATTTATAACACAAACTGATGAGAAATGTTACATACAGTTTAGTTGGAGTAGAGGAGGTAGAATTGTATCTTTTGGATTTATTTCTATCTGTACAAAGAGTAATCATTTTCATAACAGCTGTGTCAGATAGATCAATCAATGTAATAATATTTTCTGACTCTCAACCACAAAATTGTAACAGGACATCGTGTAAATGACCTCTAGTCACATACTGTTCAGCTTTTCTTACCACTCAGACAACCAACCTGAGATTTGTCTCACCTAAATTGACTTATCTGAAGTTGGGCATTCAGTCTAACGCTGACGTCTCAAATGCCTCAGTGGAAAATAGGAAAAAAAAAATAAATCCAA
Organism: Edolisoma coerulescens; assembly: GCA_013397115.1. Lineage (NCBI taxonomy): Eukaryota > Metazoa > Chordata > Aves > Passeriformes > Campephagidae > Edolisoma > Edolisoma coerulescens. Next base: position 1,054,023 of record VWZW01006982.1, on the reverse strand, counting down.
GAAACAGAAAGACACTTGCAGTCAGAAAGTAAAATCAACATGAAAAGGTATATCTTTATTGCAGTGGGAGGGAATCTGAATGACTTATTTAGACTAGCCTCCTGCTTATTTTGATTGGCTTAAGTTTTATGAACCATTTCCCACTTGACTTTCTTTAACACTGGGTTCTGAATATCAGGTTTAACCACTTTTTGATCTTAGTATCTCTATTTTATACATCTTCTTGAGTCAAATTTCCCAAATTACATTAACAACTGGGGAGAGAAACAGAACCTACTGTCTTGAACATTTTATCATGAGCAAAATTGTCCCCAAACAGCTGTTAGAGTTATGTTCTCACATTTTATGGTTTATAGCCATAAATTACTATCAGTCATTTTGTTATTTCATTTTTTGAAAAACCAGAATAGTGACAAGTTAGGCCTAATTAGCAAGGCAAACCATCTATAGTACAATTCTTTAATCTTTCCACTCACCAAGATAATGTATCAAGAGGTAATGTACTAATGATAACACTTACCCAGATATTAATGTCTTCAGGTACAAGCTAGTAAAAATTCAGACTATGGAGTTTGGAAAGATGGAGTCAAAGACTGCTACATTAATTATATCAAATTTATATCTACAGCGATTCAGAAAAAGGGATAAAATTGATATCAGCGGTAAAGGAAAAAGCAGCATACACTTCCAATACATAAAAGAAAGTCAATATTTCATAAAAAAACTTATAAGGAATGGCAAATGATGGAAGTAATTCTAGCATTATAATATAAACTAGGATAAAGCACATACATTTAAAAGAATATAGACCCCTTAAAAAATGTAGGTCAAGTTTGCACCTCTCACAGATTAATTGCCATTGAAAACAGCCATGCTCAGCAAACAGCTACATTTTCTAGCCTGTATTTGACCTATAATTTTCTTAATTGCCTGAAATTCCATTTTTGCTTATGCTTAGAATTGTTCATGTCTCCTTGAGGATGCACAGCCCTCAGCTATCTCCAGATGGAATTCATAAGTTTTCTTAGAAGACCAATGTAGTAGGACTGAAGTTCTGAAACTTGTGCTGTGACAGTATCTGACAGTTACTGAGCCACTTATAAAACTCTGTTTCACTTATAAAACTCTGTTTCAATTGCTTTGCCTTTAAAACAGAGCTGTCAGAGAAAGGTGATGAGGGGAGACATTGCTCATGTTTGGTATGACAGACTCTTGGTTAAAAAAATCACTTGGGAGATTAGAGTTCAGTATCCTTAATCTAAAGAATTTCAAACTAAAATCACTTTTTTTTTTTTTCCTCCCCAGGAGTACACCCTGATCACCACATAAGCATAAGGGAGGAAAGAAAGAAATAAGAGGAAGAAAAGAAAATGGGAATACCCTTTTCACCTCACGTTGAAGCTCTGTCACTGGTTAGTCAAGAAAGCAAGATTCATGCACCCTGCAAGAGAACAAACACAACTCTTTAGCTTTAGAGCTCCGAAATTCATAGCTAGGGAGAGGACCAGCACTTGTTCAGAATTGTTAGTTATTTTCTCAGTTTTCACATTCCTGGCCCTAAGTCCATGGTAGAGAGAATTGTCCAGCTGTACTTGTGCCTACCTGTGAAGCCTGTGTTCCTCATTATCACTGACTCAATGCAGTAGAGTTTCCTGGAAACAGACAGTGATGCTGCAAGTTATCCCACAATTGTGCTGGTAACAGATCTAATACTGGTAGTGCAGAGATAACTGAAATTCACTGCTCTTCAGACAAAAAAAGGATCCCACATTCAGCAGCCAGATAGCAGCTTGGTGAATCATATGAGAACTTGTTATCTTTCCACAGATATCCTCAATATTTTCTTTTTTTAAGAGAAGTAAGCTGAAACAATGGGAATGTAGTATTGGCTCCAGCAATGTGCATTTAACATGTCTCCCTTCTCATTGCTGTGGTGACTAAATGTAGATATTCCACCAAATTATCTAATAGTCCAGGTTTACCTCACAAGAAATTTTCTCTCACTCTTATCTATTTAATTATATTTTCATTTATTTATTATAGGGCCTGTATCCTCACCCTATTGATTTTTCATGTTTTCCTTTAGCATAAAAATTAGTATATGTTACAGTTCATTACAAAAGTATCAAGGGCAGAGTATGTAGCATATAATAAACGCAAGGTAGGAGCCCACACTCTCAAGCAATTAAAAGTTTAGGGTATGTCTTTGTAAATGCCACACAAACCAGTGTCTTTCATCAGATAATGACCCAAAACACATTAACAATACTGCCAGAGGGAAGCAACAGGTCCTTGAGATGGCAGTCACATTCTCGGACAAATCAGTATTTGGATATTAAATGGGCAAATGTTGAAATACTGACTGGATGGGGCTCTCAGGTTATCTCTGAATCAGATTCTTTCTTACCAGTCATCTTGCTCAATGTGAATGAATTTAAACTGATAGAAAAGATAAAATCTTCTTTGATAACTTCTTTTACCCACTCTGTTTTAGTGTAAAAAATTCTTGAAGATGAAATTTAGAGGAGAATCCATTAAATTGAATAATCCTGAGTATTGCAGCTGTGGGTATTCCCTGATGCTGCAGCTCATCATTCAAATTTAGGTTTTTTTTAACATAGCATATACAGAATTAGCAATGACAATGGCTGCATTTATTAAAATAATGTTGATCTTTAAAAGATTTTTTAAATAAACAAAAAACAACCAGATGCCCATTTCCTACACTTCACAGTGTATTATAATACCTTAGATTTTAAAATATGTGTCTGTTTATCCTTTCAGAAGCAGACACTGGTACAATATTTCTTTTCAGCCATTGATTTGTGTTAGCCTTGCAGATATGCGCAATACCATTCAGGTAATGAGACAGTCTAGATCAAAAGAGGGTGTTTTGTGAGATCCTGGGGGTCATCTGAGCTCCAACAGGTTTTACAAAGACCAGTAGGAAAGAAACATTAATTTTAGGAAAAAAAAAGAGCAACTGACCAGCACTTATGGGAGTGTCCTGGTCTGCAAAAATATCAAAGTTGTTTATATGCATATCAAGTGGAAGCCAGAATAATAAAATTTGGATTCAGACTTTGAACAAACCAAAATAAAGGGGTTTAGTTCATCCTGTTATAGAGAACACAGCCAGCTGTTGAGTTTGGGTACAGTTTTGAATATAATCTGAAACATATTTGTGATGATCTCAGAGGGTTCAGCAATGGCTTTGTCCTGATGGCAAATGAAGGACATCTTGAGGTCCACATGGATGACCAATATCTGCAGCATTTGGTTCATCACTTTCCCTACAAAAGGCTCTTTGTAGAGATTTTGAGAAGATTACATAATATCCAATTTCTTCAAATCAAGCGTTGCCTGCAGTGCATCTGAACATTCCAGTGTACAAATTCCTTGAGATTACAATTAAGCATCATCCTTCCCATCCTCTCTGTTTACCTCTCTGCCTTGGGCACAGTCACATATCCAAACACAATCCTGCATACTGTCCTGAACAGTTGAATAGAAATGCAATTTCTTGAGCTCGTCAATGAATTAGGGACTGAACTTCATCTTTGCATTTGTGACGATGTCTTTGCCTTAGAGAGGGGAATTGAGGAAGATGAAATATATAGGAAGTCAGAATTTGCAAAATCAGTTAATGCTTAAGAAAAACCGAAGACACACCATTTATCAAGCAATTCCCAATATTTACATTAATAGTTACAAATCAAACTGTGCCAGGGAACGTAAAATTTGATAAAGATAGGAACATAGTTATCGATACTAATATATTTAGAGTGATCCCTGTCACAGTTTTGATCAGGCCAAGTAACTTTCTACATGAACAGCTGAGGACAATTCAGGAGTTAGCACAAGCTATAGACTATTTCCAGAAGTCCATATGTGTTCCCAGATGTGGGGCAGGATAGGTAAATAACTTTAGGTAAGTAAAAGACTTTAGTTGAACAGACAGGAACGTGGTGTGCTGGTTTTTCTCAATCTCAGGGAACAGACTCTATTTTATTTTATTTATTATTTTAGTCATAGATAAATACTCTAGAATATCCTCTAAATAATTTTTTCTCCATAGATTGCTCTGCTGCTAGAATTCTAAGCCACTTTGGCAATGAAAATGTTAGGAAAAGGATGCTTTTACTTTAATCTAATCTACTGAAAAGTTGTTCATGGAGGATGCCTGCTGTTTTCCCGTGCATGTATTTATGCTCTCAATTTATTGTTGAATAGCTGATCAAAACGCAAGAATGTCAATTTGAAGGTAACTTCAAAAAACTCCTATTTGATTTGATTCTTATTTGAAGCTGAAATAAATATTCTCATTACAGAACAGACATGGTTTGATCTAGAAAGTAAGACACCATGTTTCAATATGGTCTGACTGGAAACTGCCTTTGATCACTTAAACACAAAATTACATACGTGTAGACTATTTCAGTTCCTATGACCCACAAGGGGTGAAGCTCCTGCACTAAAATCACTACAAACAATGAATAACTATTAAAGAAATAAGTTCAATATTTAATTACAACATAAAATTTTGAATTACATTTCAAAATATTCTGGAGCCATAGCACTTTATTTCAGTTTCTAAAACACTGTTATAGGAGAAAAAAAAATTGTATCATGGCAAGTAATAAAATCTTTTTCTAACACAAACATTTTGCAAGATTTCCTGTTAGATCTTCTTAATAGTTGTATTAAAAGACAGCTCTTATGAAAGTCACTATCTAAAGAAGTTCAATGCTATATTGTGAAAAGTGGCACACAAAAATAGTGGAAGAGAATCTGGAAGACTGGTTATTGCTGTTCAGGGACAACAGAACATTGAAACACAATCCCAATAATTAAGATTGTGTAAATGGGCCTTTTCTGATGAGGCTATTTAAAAAAAATAGGATTTAGTAGCCCTCACAACCATCATAAAGTTGTAGATATTTAGTAGCTCTGGATCTGTAAAATGTTCACCACAGTATTGAGAATCAAGGGAAAGACCTCAGGGAAGAAGGCAGACTCTGGAGATGTATGAAAAGGTAAGTCCAAGGTCAAGAGTCAGTATCAGGAACAGAGAATTAAAAACTGATCCGGAGTTAAAGGGAAGAACTAAAAGAGAGCTAGGAGCTACAGTCATGCAAGTTTTAGACATCAGGAATGAAGCAGAGGAAGAGACACAAATAGGTGTTCTAGCATACAGCTAGCTACCTCCTAAACACTCTAATGGCTCTTAAACTTTCAGTCCAACAAGTATAAACAGTTTAAAAAAAGTCCATTTGTCTTATTAGAGGGAATGGATATGAAAGTTTTGAGAACCAGAATAAGAATCAATTAGGCTGGAAGAGACCTCTGGGGTCATCAAATCCAACCCAGGACCTAACATCACCATGTGAACGAGACCATGGCACTAAGTGCCTCATCCGGTCTTTCCTTAGACACATCCAGGGAAGGTGACTCCACCCCCTCTCTGGGCAGATCATTTCAACGTCTAATCACCCTTTATGTGAAAAACTTCTTCCTAATGTCCAACCTAAACCCTGATGCAGTTTAAGACTGCATGTCTTATGTACTCTTGTCCTATCATTAGCTGCAGTAGAGAAGAGACCAATCCCCACCTAGCTACAGCCTCCTTTCAGGCAGCTGTAGAGAGTGATAAGGTCACTCCTGAGCATCCTTTTCTCTATGGCTAAACAACCCCAGCTCCCTCAGCCACTCCTCATAAAGCTTGTGCTCCAGACCCTTCACCAGCTTTGTTTCCCTTCTCTGGACTTGCTCCAGCACCTCAATGTTCTTCCTGAATTGGAGGGTCCAAAACTGGACACAGCACTAGAGGTGCAGCCTCAGCAGTGCCAAGTACAGGGCAACAATCCCTGCCCTGGTGCTGCTGGCCACACTATTGCTGATACAGGCCAGGATGTCATTAGCCTTCTTGGCTACCTGGGCATACGCTGGTTCATATTCAACCAAATGCTGACCAGCACCCCCAGGTCTTTATCTGCTGGGCACCTTTCCAGCCACTCTGCCCCCAGCCTGGAGCACTGCATAGGATTATTCTGACCAAGGTGCAGAACCTGGCACTTGGATCTTGCTGAACCTCATACTATTAGTCTCAGCCCATTGATTCAGCCTGTCCAGATCCCTCTGCAGACTCTCCCTATCCTCCATCAGATCGACGTTCCCAGGCAACTTGGTGTTTTCTGCAAATTTACTAAAGTGGGCTTGATCCCCTCATCCATAGATAAAGATATGAAACAGGACTGGGACCAATAATGATCCCCTGATCTCCATAAAATTATGAATATTTTCTCAGCCATGGATTATGGCTTTTCTCCACACCTAGCACATACACTGTATAGAGTAAAAGAGTTTGAAAATATGTATTACTGTGGGTATTACTAGGTTATATAACATTTCTTTTGTATTTTATGTAATAGCTGAATTTTAAAGCCAGATCGTTTCAAACTGGAAATTCAAGCATGTGCAGGAGGACAGTAAATAAAGTAGAATTTAATTTCTCATAAATGTAAGTCCTTCACTAACCTGATCTGAAAGATGTACACCAAAAATGGCTACTAGGTCAGATGACAGAGGACAAATAAAAGACAGTAGGACAAACAGTACATTGAATATTCAAAGACTAATGCATGTAAGAATATACAATCAGAAGCACTGTTTTTAAGAAAACCTTATTTGATTGTATAAGAAGAAAGATGAAAATAATTGTTGCATCATTCTGAAGAGGAGTTCATGTACAAGTTTTCAGTCATGTTCAGACTGTGCTTATTCTGTTTTTTAAAGCTACTGGTAGATACTTTATTTAATGATTTAGGTATTAGCTCATTTGCTTGGGAAAGAAAAGAGGCTTTATTCTTATGGTTCATGTTTATACCTTTAGATGGTTTTTCAGCTCTTTAACCCAGATTCAGCTGGTTCCTTAATAACGAGTTTGGGAATCTTACAATTGCAAAGATCAGCTCATTTATTTGTATGGTATGTATATACCCAGCACTGAGGGTGTTAACTGCTGTGAATTCCATTTGTTCTCTTCTACAAAAGCCCTTTAGATAGTTACCTCATTACTCTGAATTTCATTCTTGGAGGAAGGTTTCTGAGTCTTAGGCAATGCAACCCAATGAATCATAACAGTTAAGGGCATTTGCTGAATGTCTGCTTTAGACAGAAGCTGTTAGCATTTGTCTTTGAGAACTCATGAAAGATGGATGAAGTCCTCAAGACTAAGAACAAAAAACAAAACAAAAAGACAACGTGCCTGTCTTATAATGGCAAAGAATGGGGAAATAAGCAAGAATGGAAAAGATGTTGACCAGCTGGTCAACTTGATTTTGCAGAAAAGTACCATAAAAATAATAAATAAAATGTTTGTAACTACACAGGAGATAACAAGGAGAAAAATAGTAGCAACATCCTAAGAGCAATTCCTGTCAAAGAATTCTCTTTAATTTTTTTTTCTAAGTATGACAAGGTAGCAAACCTTGTAGATAAAGGACAAGCTGTAGATTTTCCATATCTTGATTTTACAAAGGCTTTTTATGTGTTGCTATTAATAATGAGCCTTGCCAAATAGCTAGAATGAATCAGGTTTTTCAGGACTCTACTAAGCAGTCAATGCTACTTATTAATAATGATTTGGACAATGCAATAGGAAGGCAGGATTATAAGTGAAAATTACCTGAACCAATTGGAAAAGCAGCATGATAAAAAAACATGACATCTTTTAAGACTGTGTCTGAAGTCCTACAATTAAGTAGAAATAATCTTCACATATACAGGTTAGGAAGAAACAGATTATATGGCAATTACAGCAAAATTTCTGGGAATTTTAAAGGCTGAGTAACATTGCAGTTAGTGAAATAAGGAAAATATTCCAGTGGATATAATTACAATTTTATCTCTAATTTTAAGGCCTCAATACCAGCTGAAAAAAGTTACCATTTGAAACACGCTGGTACAAATTGTTTGAAAAAGGGTGATGGTCTCCCTGTTTTATAGTCACCAAAGCCATGTGGAAGATAATATAGATCCTTTCAAATGGCACTAGAAATTTATATTTAGTAAACTGAATCAATGACCAGATATTGACATATAGGCTACATGTTTACATGTAGTCAAGGGAGATGCAGCCAATATGGACAGGGGAGTCTGTAGGGATTTGTTTCTTTTTATAGGGATAGGTTTGACTTACTATATGTGGTGCCCCAAAGGCTTGAGAGATCTATATGGGTAAGGCAGATTGGATACAAGGACTTAGAGAAGACGTTTGCCCTCCTGAAACCACAGGACTGGATCAGAAAAGTGTCCTAAAGCATTTCAAATGAATGAACACCTGTGTAATCCTTTATCTTAAACCTTTATTCCATTGTTTCGCTTTAGAGTAGACTAAATCACTGCTGGTGGTCGTTATAGCCATATAGTCAGTTACTCCACAGAAAGTTATCAGATCTATGTCACATGTGTAGACCCCTACAAGTAGAAAATAATTTAGGTGTCTATAGCATGAATATCTCATCCAGGGCTATGAGGACACTAAGAGGCCTGACTGTCCCTGACCACCCCCCTGGTCTCTGCCCACCTTGCCAATGGCCTACCTCAGTCCCCTGGGATCTGTCAGCCCCTGCCTCAGTGATGCCACAGTGGCGCCAGTCTCCAGCTCCCCACAACCCTGCCCTGCCCAGCCATGGGTCCCACCAAGCTGACACCACTTCTGGGTTTGCTTGCTGACCTTGTCTCAGCCTGTGCCTTAGCCTGATGGCTGGGGCTTCCTAGTGTCCCCCAGCTGCCCTGCTCCTGGCTGGTGGGTAGGACCGATCCTGGCAACCAGACCCTGGGCATTCCTCCAGCTCCTAGGCTCCAGCCCATGCAGCATCCTCATAGTCAGCGTTATCCTACTGTGATGTTCTTACTGAGCATAAACTACAGTATAACAAAGATTATTGCCTTCAGCGTAAGAATAACCAGACAAAATTAATTAATAGTATTTAGTATGATATAATGGCCTCCTCTTCCTTAAATTTAGTATATATATTTCAAATCCTTCAGTTTTTCACTAGTTATTCCATGCTTCCTGATGACAATTAGTGTCCAAAAAAAATTAAAATAGTATAGTAGGATACAATGTAGAAAATTACAAACAAATTAATAGGAAAAAAGTACAGGAAAATCTCCTGGAGATGGCAAAGCAGTCCTTAATGTAGTGATGACCAGTAAGCTTACACAAGATTTGTTCTTTGTTAATGGGATGTCAGAAGGAAGAAAGATCACCCTAAATCATTTGGTTTGGGTCAAATACATAACATACAGAAGATGCTGAAAATTGTTTCAGTTCTCACAATTCCCAGGACTAACTTTACCTGCTGGGATTTAACTAAAGTTTGGCTCTGATGGAATTGTTCCAGCACTGAAGCCTAGTAAACCAGTAATTCTGAAGTGACTCCTACCCCAACATAGCAACGAAAGAGAGGGAGGTGCCATGAATATTTTCTGCTGGCAACTTCACTACAGCTAAATTAAGAAGCAGCTTTACCAGCTAGTGAGTTGTTGAGGAGAAGTATGAAGGTATTAGCATGTGCCCATATTTAGACTTTTCATTGGAGATGTCCTTAAAGTGCCTATCTCCTTCCATCAATTGTCTGAGGGGCTTAGTTTAGACTCGAATCTTAATTTCAGATTTGCTGCAACATTAATTAAGACTGATTCACTCAGGCTTTCTAAGCTAATTAGATAAATTATAATTAATCCAAAATACATAGTAGTCTTCTATTTGTGATACAACTTTTGTTCAAAACCTTTACATTTCCCAGCAAAAACATTTTAGACTGCTAACTCAAGAATGAAAAGCTGGGCAAACTCTAGCCTAAACGATATTCTTTTATCTTGCCTGCTACATCTTCTTCCTCTCCACATGTGCACAGATGAATTTATGAAAAATACATTGCAAACATGAATTATAAACCCCCAGAACATATGGCAGCCCATAAAGAAGAATACCTCTATAAAGGCTTTGCTGAAAATGAAAGGCTTTTATTTTCCAGACCAAAACCATGATAGCCAGTGAGCCTACAACCACTACCAGTGGTCCACATGCTCTACTAAAGGTGCGAGATCACTCCTTGTTTGATAGAATGCCACATGGGCTACTGTGATGGTTAGGAAAGCAAAACAATTTGCACCACATTCCAAAACTGATCCTGACACAGACATTCTTAAGGCAGACACAGATCCTTTGACATGGAATGGAAACTACAGCACCTCATGGCTCTCTATGCTTACTCATCACCTTTCAGACCTCAGCTACTTGAGAAAAGCAGGTACTATCTGCAGTCAATTTAAATTTACAGAAATTGCAGGGAGCTGCCATGAAAGAAATGCACCTGTAATGTAATGCCTGGAAGGATATTAGACACACTAAGTCAAGGAGGTGAGATTTGTCACTATGTGAGACGGGTGTATGAAACAAGAAGGATCTCTGTGCATCTAAATCTGCATAATTAGCACACACAGAAATTGAGCCTGGAGAAGGGGCTGAGGTTTTACCACCTGAAGTCCTCTTTTAGTGTCTTAATGACAAAAAACCTTTAGGTGCAAGTTAAATGTCTTGGAGAGGTGAAATGACTCCCATTTTGAACTACCATCACATTACACGAAAAGTAATGTCAATCTGTAAAGGATTTTGAGAAAGAGGAAAAATTTTTGAAACTTGAACCAATATGGTAATTTTTTTATGTCTACACTCAAATTCTCTGTAGTTGGGCCTCCAGTGTTATGTCTTCTCTGTCAAATTGTACACACTCGTAACTGGGAATCATTCAGAGAGTCAGTTGGAGTCTCAAAAATACATTTTTGCACTTTGTAGACTGTTTCATGCTGATCTTCTCACTGATTTTTAAAGATTAAATTGTTCCTTAACTCATTCACAGGCATCTCTTGTATCTCAGTCAATACATGATAAACTTTGGGTTTTTCCTCTTTTTTCAGTAGATATTCAAATGCATTAATGTATCCCAGATTATAAGTTTTAGTGGGGGCATTTTTTCTTGCTTAACTTTATTATGATGATTACAAAATTTACTTCAGGATTAGATGTTACTAAGACTGTATTTCTTTCTCTGCTGCACAAGCCACCTATTTGTACAAAGAAAATATTTTGTGCAATATCATGGAGCTGTGAGGTCTGCAGTGCTATCAGTTTCCTAGTCAGAACGTACTAGTTTTGTACATCCTAGTGATATGAAATTTTCCTAAGTGTATTACTACCTTGTATTTATCTAAATTAATTCCTTTACTCCGAGGGAACCTCTTATGACAGGGTATAATCAATCAATCACACTCTATTTGTAGTAATTCAGCATGACAAGTCATACTTCTGCATTTAAGTGACCAGATTCATTCTGAGTGTTTACATATGTGGTATTGCTGCATCTTTGCAGCTCCTTAGTGCCGAGTTCATCATTGCTATTCTTGGCTCACAGTGACAGTAAAAATCAAATTTAGCTATCTCTATCCAAAGAATGTGATGGACTGAAGGAATAAAAAAAACTATGTCTGGTACTAAACACAACTTGCCTCTAAATACAACATTGATGGGAGAAGTCTTATCCATGCAAACTGTGTGAAATATCTATCTTGCTTTAGTAATAAGGAATGTGCCTGCCTTGTATAAGACAGGGCATTTATCTGACTGTGTGCTTCAAGTAAAGAATGATGCTAAGCTTAGACTCACTAGGACGTGTTCTGAGGTGAATCCCATCTGAGAAGAACAAGTTTTTAAGCATAAAAAATCATTTGACATCCAAAAATTCAGGGCTTCCAGTGGTGAATGAAAACATGAGGAACTAGCTTCAAAAATACTGATGGAAACAATTAGGTGATAAATAAATTTTGGTGATTGTTTATTCTGTATTTTTTGCATTTTGAAATCTCATGGCTGTATATTTGGACCAATTATAGGGTCCCTGACAGATATTGTTCCCAAATGTAGCTTAGAAATAATCGTTCCAATTATAATAGGTTGTACGATATTTATACAGTAATGTATTTAGGAGACTGGTGCAACAGAACATTTTCACATGCAGAAAAATCCTTTCAAAATCTTTTGTAAGTTCTTTTATCACTACATTTCTTAAATATTAAACATTAAATTTGCTACAATAAAGATTTATCTCTTCAAGGATTTTCTAAATTGCATCATTTTCCTGGTTTTATTGTTGGACCAATACACAAGTGAAACTATTGTATGATCACACTATAAACTAGTATCAACATCATATCTCAAAAGAGAATATGTATTTATTTCATGCTGATAATTATAGACTGAAAATGTAATTAAAAAAAAGAAAAAAAGAGGAAAAGTTCTAACTATTTTCTGACCTTAAGAGATTTTATAGGAGAAAGTTCATATAATGCTGGAAAATAGATGACTGAACTCTGGCATACAAAACTTTATTCAGAATAAATGGTATCTAACCAAAAGATTTGATACCTGAATGGAAAAAATGTAAATGCATTGATATATGAAATACAGGTCTAAACACATTTGCCAAGGCCTAAAAAATAGACTCCTTTAAACATATAAATTAGTAATTTGGACTCTCTCAAAAAAGTTTTTAGATTTACACAGATGGCTATTTCATCTATGACTTGTGATAAGTGGGTGTGAAAGTTCTAATGGAAATAAACCTTACTACTGATTAACAAAAAGCATCTGTGCTCCTGACATAAATACAACAATCAAGCACTAAAACAATAACCATGGAGAAATATTTCTGATCATTCTTAAAGCTCTTTCGTGGAGAATAGCAATTTAATAGGATTTGAGAATTACTGCTTGGTAAAATGACAGAGATAAACCAATGATTATTTTTTTCAATATAATTAACTTTGCAGAGAGCTTCTTTGAATTTCTGGAACTCTGCAGGTAATTTTAGCTGGCATCATAACTTCCATCTATAAAGCTGAATGTAGGGCTTCTACTTTTCTCTTCTATGTGCATATGTCATTAATTAAATAATTAGCCAAAAAGATTTTTTAAGGCGTACACCAGATATCTTAGCTTCAGTTCAGTAATATTACTTGGTATTAGTGAATGTTTGCAAGTGTGACTGAAGCAAATATAATAAAAGATATTTTTTTATCTTTGAGAGAGTTGAAGATACCTTGATCAACTTTTTTCTTTCTTAGATATCCTACAGCAACACATATAATAAAAGCTGCTATAATATGCAATAGTCACAGTCATCAAGTTATGTTCCAGCCTTTGACTATATATCAAGCTGGAACCAGATTAATTCAAACTATAAAATATATGTTTTTAAAGTGCTAGCATAATTAGGTATTGAAATAAATAAATAAATAAATGACCAAGAGATGTCTTGGAGGTTTTACATTAGAATTAATTGCATTTTGAAATCATTTGTTTTGTTTTTAGAGATTGAGGCTTAAATTATCTAGAGAACAATATACACAGAAAAAGATTAGAACTGTTTTTAGTCAAACACTCAATGATGTATTGTTTTATTCGAATATTTCCAGAATTTTTTTCTTCTTTTCTTTTTTTTTTTTGTTAAAGTACGGTATGTAGTGTTTTTCTTTCTTTCTTAAGTTCTTGTTCAAGTGCTTGAGCTCAATATTATAGTCCTCTGACCTGAAGACAAACAGTCAAATTGGAAATTCTGAAGCAGCATTTGATCAACTAACTAATCATGAGAAACTCTTAAAAATATTCAGAACCTGTTTTATTGTGCTATTACTTTTAAGCCTTACTGGAATATGAGCTCCTGCATGTGTTCTCCTATGTTTTTCATGCTGGCTTTGGTATTTATGGCAGTCTATTCTTAGCATGAATCAGAACTTGGAAGACTTTGTTTCAAGTTTTAGGAAGAATACATCATGTTCACTTCCAGGCATATGAGAACAAAATATTTCATGCTTCTTTCCAGATGATAAAAGGAGGCTTTTCATTGCCTCTTTCGTACCAAGGAGGTGCACCTGACAACAAAAAATACAAGATGAAGCAGTGAATAAGCAAGTATGGAGGGGAAAGGTTGACTGAAATACAAAGTGGCTGAGGAAATATAATTAAAACAGAAGAATGACATTCCAATTATCCTTTTGGTTTCAGATTTTTTAAAAAAATATTGTCCCATAGCTCCTGTTTTAAATGTTTTTCCATGCATTTTGTTTACTGAAGAGCTTCATGAGGAACCACTATTGGATTTTTCACCTGAGATGTAGAAATAGCCAAGCAGTTCTAAGCAAATAATACCTGGCTGTGTTTACAGGGAAGATTTCTAAGTCTACAGAGTTTAAAAGTCAAAAAATAGTTCCTGTGTCAAGCTTTCTACCATTCCTTTTCACTTAAAAGGAAGCCTGTAATGCTTTCAAAAGTCATGGATTGAAAGAAGCAAGTTTTCTTTTTGGTGAAAGCAATCAGAGGCATAACAGAATGCAGCAACAGCACTGGGCAACAGGTGTCTGAACTGAGAATCCCGTAGATGCAAAATGGATAATTATAGAGAGCTTTGTGTTAAGTTTGAATCCATCTAAGTACACAGATTAAAGTGTATGATGTGTCAGATGCCATGAATTCTGAAGCCTACGTAATTTATCACGGGTTTCTGTGTTCCTTTTCCAGCTGACCAAGACTGGTGTTAAGGTGCTCCAATAAGGATGCTTTCTTTGCTGAATAACTAAAGAAGGATGAAGGAATTTTTTTTTAATGTATGATGGATAAACTGTTAGTCTTCTCTGAAGGCATAGTCAATCTCAAGAATGAAATTAGCAGTTTACCTTATGTTCCTAAGGTGTTAATTTTACACCACCTACTTTTTTCTCACAGAGACACATTGAATGCAAAAAATTCATCTGTTTTAGGATTCTCAGCCCAAACACAAAAAATTTACTTATCTCAACAAACATGATTGATGAATGAAAACAAGTTAGAAAGCACATATTTTAGTTGCTTGCAAGAACTCTCCCTAAAATGAAGTGCATCATTGAACTAGAAAGAATATAGTTTTTCCTGTGGCCAAAGAGACAGCCTGTTGTTTGTTCAGACAAAAGACTTCATAAAATTAGGTGTTACAGCACCATCTGGTGACTCCTATTTAATTTCTTATGAATAAGTGCAACATCCACTTAGTGGAAGTAATTTTCTTTAATTGGAATAAAGAGAATATTTTCTTGCTGATATTAAGTAATAAGTAATAATATTATTAGAAACTCATGATTCTATTCTGATGTGGAAAGATGCCTTCTATTACAAGACCTGATTACTCTTGTACCTATCATAATCCTATGTGTTTGCTCTTTGGGGCAGAGACTAACCATTAGTCTATAAAAATGGACAGTAAGCCCTAAAACAGAGTTCTAAGGAAAAACAATGTGAAAGTGACCAGATGTTTCTTTAGAAAGACAGGTTAGTGCTACGAATTTTTAAAGACAAGTTCAATATGTATCCATTTAGTAGCTAGAATAAAAATGCTCCTAAATTATGATTTAAAATCCTTTCTTAATTATATTTTTTATCTATTTTTAGCAGATAGGTCACTAGTTGTGTTAAGAAGTAATGAAGGCAATATGAACTAAGTTCAACTGTTCAACTAGCAACTGCAATTAACCAAATCTTAGAAAAAATTCATTGGAAGAAACATTTAGGTCAGACCACATTTTCACTTATAAGGAAAGCCCCTAGTTTGGCTCCCTTTGGAAAAATATGGAGTCATTATCCAGAGGTAAACATACTAAAAAGCAAATGATCATATGTGAAAACATAATATCTCCAATAAGTAGCATTACAGTGAAATCCCTGATGGTTTAATATAGTTTTGCTTTCTCAGAGTGCAATACAGACCAAAAGCTCGGGGAATTATCAGTACTTCCTAATTATATTTCTAACGGTAAATTACTCTATGAAAGCTAATATATGTAAGAAAAAAAGTTTAAACCTTTTATGTTTTTATCAATCAGAAGTCTTCGATACTTTTTCTTGAGGTATTAGTCTCAGCAGTGGAAGAAATCTTTGTAACTTTGGATAAGTTACCGTAGGTTTTGAAGACGCAGAATAATATTTTGAGGGTGGGAGAAATTGAAGGAGGGTCCTGGAACAGAAACAATGTATCTCCAATCTAAGTAACTGTGACATTTTGGACTTGAAAAGAACTAATTTTAGAGGAATGTCAATTTGTTAAGCCTGATACATTTTGTTGCTGTGAGCAAGGCAGAGAAATTTAGTTTTTCAGGAAATTTATATACTGCAAGGACTTAAGAACAGTAAAAGGGAGAGGCACAGAGATTTGGGACTTTTCAGCTTTGAGAAAAGAGAGCTCAAGGGAATCTTATCCATGTGCATAAATTTCTGATAGGCAAAAGTGAAGAAGTCTATCAAGATAGAGTCTCCTCAGTGGTACCCAGAGACAGGACAAGAGTCAAGAGACACAAATTGAAATACAAGAAAATTAATTTCATCATAAGAGAAATACTTTTTTCTGTGATTTGGTCTAACACTGGAATAAGTTTCCCAGGAAGACTATGGAGTATGTGTCCCTGGAGATATTCAAAACTCAACTGGGTAAGGCCCTGCGCAGCCTCCTGTAGGTGACTGTGCCCTGAGAAAGACAGATGGATTAGGCAATTTCCAGAGGTCCCTGCTAGCCTCATCCAGACTGTGATTCTGTCACAATTCATACCACATGTACAAAGAGAAAGGTTGCTAAGATCCTTGAATTTCACATTACTTCCTGAAACTCAAAAAAAATCCAACGTCCTTTAGGATAACTCCAAATATGTCCAATGTTTTTTATTGGATAGCACTTATTTTAACCCTTCTATGCTGTTTCAGATGCCAGGTTTCCCCTAAACAGATTATCCCTTTGACATTTTAGTCAGTAAATATTGTTAGTAGATGCCTACTCCTTCATAAATCTGATTTCCTCTTCTTAAGAAAGTTGTTCAGCCACTCAAGTTCAGTGAGACTTACTTTATAGTTTGCTTGTTTCTTCTACTTTGAAAAACCTCCAGTTACCTTTTGCATGTTCAATTAAAATAAATTCCTACATCATCTTTATATCCAAATTCATACACTCTTCAGCATTGTCAATTTCAAATCTTCAGCTGAATCCACATCTGGGAGAGACTTTTAGCAGAAGTATGCCAGGGGAGCAAAGTTATGTCCACATGGAACACAATCAGTTTATGATAACATTTCAAGGTTGCCTGTTAGAAAAGGACCAGACAGTGAAAAAGACATCTCTTGTAGTACTATTCTAGAGCTTCTTTATTATGGAAACGATTGTTAATTTAGCAGTGTCAGAAATCCTTTAAACAGGATATTATTATTTCAGTCTTTGGGATTTTTTTGGGGGGGGATGGGGTGTTTTGGGTTTTTTATGTGTGTGGTTTTTTTGTTTTGGGTTTTTTTTACCTTGTTGTTTTTGTTTGGTTGGTTTTTTTTTATTTTATCCATATAAATAATCAAAGAATCACTCAGTCTGAAAGTAATCTCAGCTGGTCAGTACGTTTTATCTCCTGCTCAGAAAAAGGTCAAAGCTAAATTCAGACCAGGTTTTGTAAGGCCCTTCTGCCATCAAGTCTTGAAGACTTTGAAGAACAGAGACTTCACATCCCCTCTGGACAACCTCTTTGTATGCTTAATTATCCTCATAGGGTTTTATTTTCTTTATATCTATTCAGAACCACACCTGTCTGAATTTAGATATCTTTTCCCCTCTTTGTGCTGTTGTGCACCTCAGTAAAGACTCTGGCTTCATCTTCCCAGCAACCTACTTCCAAGTATTGTAGGGCTGCTACTAGGTCCCCTCAACCTTCTCGTTCAGGCTGAACAAGTGCGATTCCTTCAGCTGGTCCTCACAGAATGTGCAGTTCTGGTAATCTGGATATGCTTTAAATCTGTTCAGTGATCTCCATGGCAAGAAAAAGGAATTGCAATATTAATATTTGATAATAGTTTTTCTCAATGTTCTAGTGTAGTGCTAAGGTTTTGAGGGGGAAAGAAACTGTGAGATTTTAATAGTGTTGTAGTAGTAACATCTATTTTCTTTTTGTTTATCATCTACTATACCCACTAGTACTTTATGTTTTCTTCAGAACTTTTTCAACCTGTCTTCACAGGAGAGATGTTCCATCCTTCTTGTCATCTTTATGGCCCTCCTCTGGACACCCCCAACAAGTTTATGTCCTTCTTATGCTATTGAATAGAATGGCAAGGCCTTGTTCATTCGTTCTCAAGGTAAGTGATGTGACACAGCCTTTGTTCACATGACTAAAACTTTCTATTCCCTTCAAAAAGAGTGTTTTATCCCTAAAGTCCCCTGAAATATTCCCTCAGCTGTGCTATCTCTCAGATCATGAATAGTAATAGGCAGGGGAAATATGTTTTTCACTAACTGTAGCCATTCTAGGGAGCATACCAAACATGGGAAAAAAAAAAAAGAAAAAAGAGATAATTGCATAGTCTTGGCTGTGCCTATCCCCTGCTGCATTTTGTCTGTTACTATAGATATTGCCCTCAGGCTCAATTATGACTTTGGTTTTCACTTTGAGAGTATGTAGCAATTTCTCTAGAGTCATATGAAGAAACATTTTCTATTCACACAGGTTCACAGCTATAACCATCTGAAATTTCCTCCAGTTCCAATCTGTTTTTTTCCAGCTCACAGTTCACTGACAGAGGGAGAGGATTACACTGAGATAATAAATTAAAATCATCAGTTAAAGACACATTTTGGACATGTAATTAGATTGAAGTAATCTTGAACATCCTTCCTCAGAATTCTAAATGCCATTTTGTTTTTTTCACTACATGCTTATCATAAGCAACAACATGGATTTCAAACAAACTAATATATATGTACTAATTTCTACATGTGAACATTATTGCTTGAAAAATATCACAAGAATATACAACTATTAATTATGTGTGTGTTTAATGACCTTTGCAATATGAGTTCCAGATAATCAGAAAAATACACCCGATATTCAAACATAAGATGTAATTAAGATATAAGTAAGAGGCATAAGCCCTGCATTTGAGAGGACTATCCACTTCTAAAATGAAATATTTTTTAACACCAGAATGAAATACCTTGAAGATTAAGAAACAGAAAGGAAGATTAAGAAACAGAAAATATTACTATTTCACTTTACTTCTGTCCACATATTTTAAGTGGTGAGATTATTTCCATTTCCTAATGGTCCCTAGACTAAGACATTGCTAAGGCTTGTATTGAGTTAGTTACATTATTGTAATATGAATAAAAAGGGTATCTTGACCTTCCCTCAGGGTGGGTACTCCTGCCTACTTTGGTAGATCACCTGTTCAAAAACCTAGAGTGTTTGCCTTATTAATAGGCCCCAGGCAATAGAAGGCTTTACTATGAAATATAAGCACATTGGGTGCATTCAGTGACAAATCCTTAGAGCAGAAAGATTTTTGAAATAAGGTAGACTGTCTAAGCATATGTCATATTCAAAATTACTTCAGTTCCAAAAATTATACACATAACTACTTATATCTTCCTTGCATTTGTTTAATTTTTTTCATTTTTACTGTTAGATTTAAAGCTATTTCCAGACTCAGCTTCCAAATTTTCCAAAAGATTCAGTCTTTTAAATGAAAGCTAAATCATACCTTTCTCAAACAACCTCATTTTTTAATTCAAGGCCACTTCAAAACTCATGCATCTCTTTTACAATTATGGATTACAATTACAGATTAAAAGTATTGGTTTATCAATATTGGTAAAACATTAACTGCAATAGAACCTGCAACATTACCAGAAATGAGAACTTTCACTCAGGTAGCAGTTTGTGGCAGATTTCAATAGACATGCTTTTGCCCTGAAAATGGACATTTTTCTTTTGCTTTATGTGCATTTAAACGTATATATCTTTAAAATACCAGTTAATTACATTGATGCTTTGCAGTTTAAAGATTTATGTGCCTTAGAGATAAAGGATTTATAAAGTCAACGTGCCTTTCAGAACAGTCAACTCTCTTCTTTTTTTTTTTTATTTTGAAATCCTTAATGAGCCTGGAAAATCTTAAAGTTGACTGAAGTTTGTTTACTCAATAAGTAACAGCTACTACAGTTTAGCGACTGAAAGTGATATAATTAACAGCTTCTGTTAACTCTAAGGGATTCTAGACATGTCAACATCATAACTGATACTAAATGTGTTGCTGAACCACTCTTAAAACTGCACCTCAGGTATTGGTTACTGGCAATCACTGTTTCAAATATAAAAGGGGAAAAAATAATTTGTTACCTTATTTAGAAACGACAGGAATACCAAATAATTCACACATTCTTTCTGTGAAACCTTGGCCAGAGAGAACATAGTTTGTGTAGTATATAAAGACCTTATCTGTGAAATCTAAGTTCCCTGAAGTCACCAGTAAAACTCAAAACACCTGATGTAATGAGAGCCAGGAGTCAGGTTTATAAAGATTAGACAAGTTAGTACAAACTGAAATATTTGAGTTCTCATAAAAATATGATATCCTTTTTTTTAAACTGCAGGAGATAAATATCTATACTAAACTAAATGTTATAAATGATGCTTGTGTCTCTGACTAGAGGAGAAAGGACATAAGATACATTGCCACCTCCTTGTTACCAACCATTTCTGAGGTTAGAAAGTATATGTGGTCATTTATGTGGTTAAAATGATTGTCTCAACTCTTTCCAAAGGAGAAAATTCATTTCCACTATAAATTGTATCCCAGAGATGAATTTTCATGCCAATTATGCCAGCTGAGAGAGACATAACTGTCTCCTAAGGTAGGAGACAGTTGACATCTGACATAGTTGGGATGAAAATTTTTCTGGAGGGATTTATTTTTCTTCCTCAGCAACAAAGTTATTACCATATACATTAGACACCCGGCTAAACTGGCCCCTAACATTTAGGTGGCTAAAAGGAAGTGAGATGATGCTCATAACTATGATTATGATGCTGTGTATGTTGCCTACAGGGAAAAAAGTCTGATTATTGGATTCTTAATAAGGATTTCTCTATGAGAAATATATCAAGTGAATGTAACAATGAGGAAAAATAAATGAATGAAGGCACAGTGTCTGTGTATCTATTTCCTAGGAGTTCCTTCAAGCTTATGTTAGGCATATCAATTTACTTTTATAATCAAATATATACAGGGCAAGCTGTGGAATAAAAAAGAGAATCTGTAGGAGAAAACCTAGTAATACTGTTTTTCCTTTTCTGTCAGTGTTGCACATAGTACAATTTCTGGTTGCCCATTTCATAATGCAGTAATTGTGATGGCATGGTTGTTCATATTGAGTGAATTAATATGATGTAGTGCATATGGGTCCCTCTCTTGACCACATATGTTTTGCCTCTTACATATACCTAATATATATCCCCTGTGTTATCAGGGAATCACTGTGAAACCTTCTTTCCAGGTTGATTTTGATATGTGCATTTCTCTTTTTTTGATCAGTGAGATAGCCTTAGTTCTTTATTAATTAAAACATTGGTTAAAACTGCTAGAGAACTTTCAATCTTTTCTTGGAGCTTATCCTTTTATTCCTTTTATTCTACATTACAACTAATAACAAGTGAAATTAATAGCATTCCCATCCTTTCATTAATAGCTTCAAAAGCTCTATCCTTTATAAATTAGGAAAAAAGCTATCATTGTATTCTGTGGAAAGGAACATAAGTACTTGAACTCTGTCATTCTTGTGCCACTCAGGCCAGCATCTTATCTTGGAGAAAGACCCAATCAGCACAGAAAAGGAAGCTTTCTGACTGACTCAGGGGCAGATCATTAGAATAACACTTTCAGGCCACAAGACAAAGATGGGAACCACATTGTCTGAAGCAGGAATAGAAAGAGTTCCTGGGAAAGAAAGGTGAAGTAACTGAAAAGAAAGCAATAGAAACAGGGTGATAGATAAATGCTAAGGAAAATGNGGAAGGAAGGAAGGAAGGAGACATAATTAAGAAGTCATTTTGATGACGGGATGAATGAGGTGCCCAAGGAATGGGATGGGAGTGGAAGTCACTAAAAAAAGCAAATGAAGGAAGGTAGGAGAGACAGATAATATGAAGAACAAAATATCAAAAATAAGAACCACTTGAATAAAGAAAACAAAATAGGAACTTCTAGGGCAGTATTAGAATAAATGGGAACTACTGAAAAATGGTAGTAGTAGTTAAGGCAAGAGATATCAAAGTAAATGTAAGTAAGGTGGGGATGGTAGGGCTCTCCACATTATGAGGATGCAGTCGGAATGAAAATTTAGATGACAAAACTAGAGTTTTGAGAAACAGGCAGTTTAGATAAGCATACCTGAAGAAAATAGGAAAACAGAATTTTTCTTGCTGAAATACGATTCCTGCCAATGTTTGAAGGGAATGTAAATGACAGCAAATACCTGTGAAATCTGCGGCTGGTACCCTCCATTGGGAGTGTTGGTTTAGAGAGCATGTTCTTGGTATTCAATCAGCTCAAGTGGCAGAGTGTGAGACGTTTTTGGTTGTGGTACCAAAGTACACAATTTATAGTCATGATTTTAATTAGCCTCTTAATAAAAAAGGGTGTTATGCATCAAAAATTCATGTTTGGAGATTATTAATGGTCAAAAATCAAGCTGTTAAATGGCAAACACAAATTAAGAAAATAATAGAGGGTTGCTCATAAAAAGCATGATTTGAGGTCCACATCCCTATGCGGAGTTTAATCATGCTTTTGGCAGGAATTTTATTCCATTTACTGTAGAGCGAGAATATGCTTGCATTACAGCCAGTATAATGAAGTGAGGAAAGAATCCCCAAACCCTCCACCAAATTATCTGAAGGTATGTTAAGCTGTATAAACAAAAATCTAGAAGAGGAGAAAAAGGGGTTCTGTGGCTAAGGTGTTTGATTTGTGTGGCAAAACCTGAACACTTTACTTTTTTTTTTTTCAGCTTGCTGTCACTTTAAAGCAAACGTTATTTTGGATTTGGATTTTGGTTTTGGTTTTTTTGTTTTTTTTTTAATTGGTGTACATGCTGATACCCTAGAGTCTCATTTGCACCAATAGTAAGTATTCCCAGTTTGCAATTAAAGTCAATCGATCTATGCTATGAACACAAAATCCTCTGGGAAGTTGATTTCCCTTTAAAATCCAGACTTACATGAATCGAGTTTGACATCAAATATCAGTGCATCATTTCAGTCTCCATCTAAGTTCCTCAATTAAGATAATCTCTCCCTCACTGTGGAGTGTATGGAGATAAATTAATTCTTGAATCATTCAGATTCCAGAGGTGCAAGCATTATAGGAAAGACCATGACAATGACAACTAAATATAACAAATCTATCTTTGAAAGGAATTTTGACTATTTTGCTGCAAATATATGACTACAACATTTATTAATGAAGAGAAAAAATACTGAATTTCTGTCCATTTGAAAACTACTACCCATTCACTGTATGAAGTGTCCGAGACAAAAATAATTTAATAGAATGATTATAACAGCTGTATTAGCTTGCTCCAAAAGGATACAATTATGATTTAGCATGTGGGTTTGACTTCTGAGAGTTCATGTTTTCCATCTAAATATTGCTTTTTTGTTATAATTTGTTTTGTTAATTGCTTCTAACTCTGCTTTCCCTTTGGTAAGATTTCCAGCAAATACAGATTAAAATCACCTTTTATCCCTATTACTTTTAAATAACAAGAGTTATTACATATTCCTTCCTTACTGCCTAAAGCCCTTGGACTCAAGTTTTCCCAAAGTATTACTTTTCCTTATTTTCTCATTGAGAAAGACTTGAAGTTAATATTGATGTGACCAGAAATTTTACAAGTTTTAAGCTTGAGATAATGGTAAAGTTTAATCTAACATTGTAAATTTTTGTTTAAGTCCTAGGGGTAATCCAGAAAGTGATTATCCTTGCTTGGCTCTTGTTGTTTTGTTTATTTCTAGTTGCTGTTTTTCCCTTAAAGAGGTACATTTGATCTTTTCTTTTTTTTTTAAAGAAAAAACTTCAAGTACATGCAGGAAATATGTACAGACTTTTCTGTAAAAGGGGTATTTTCCAAACAGCTAGTAAGCATTTCTGTACAGTTAATTTTTTTCCTAGGTGTAATCTGCAAGCCATATTTTAAATAACAACAGCAACCATATCCCTTTATGTGTGTACAATAAGCAAAAATATTGCATCAATTTTTTTCTGTATTTGGCAAAAGCTTCTCACTAACACAGATGATAATGCTGTTATGCTAACAATAATGCAACTTTAAAAAAAAGTATCTTTTGTTTAATTTCATTTTACATTTGGTTGTTTTTATGTAAGTTGCATTCTCCTAAGAAAGCAATAAATTGTATGTGGTAGCGTAGCAGCTTATGCAATCACAGCATTTTACATTCAGATCTATCACACAAACAGCTGCGAATATTTATATTGGTGTTAATTAAGTCTGTGATGGTATTAATTTAGATAAGGAAAGCTGACCAAATCCCAAGGTACTACGGGATTTTTAACATATGTCTGAAAAAAATAATCAGAGACTTGCAAATGAAAATGTGGCGTAAGATCTCATTCTAAAGATAGCACCTTCATGACGTCCAACCACTGAAACTCATTACCAGTCGTCTGCAATATCATCATGGCTATCAGCTGATACAATATGAAACAAAACCCTCTTGTTCAAAGAGATGAAGATTAACTAGTAAGTCAAACTGACGCTCCAAACAAGGAACTAGCTGTTACAACCTCACCACAAAGTGCATTAGAGAGGTAAATAACCTCATTATTCAACAGATTAAATCTGATGGAGAGGGTTGCTCAGAGTATCACTCTCCTCAATAACAAATTTACAGCTCAAACTTCCAATAGGAATTTGCAGTACCAAAAATTTTAATGGATTTCCCAATAATGAAATTAGATGTATTATAATATATTATACATCAGATCGAGAAAATTGGGAAGGTTTTGGAGATAATCAGTGCAGGTACTTATTCACACATTTGAAAAAGTCAAAAGCAGATCTTCAGAAACATTTAGCTCTTATGTTGCAATTGTGGTGTCCAGTTTCCATTCCTGTAAATTTCCCTCATCCTTTCTAAGTGTAGAAATCTTCCTGTATAAATGAGTTTCTATGTATTTTACACATATTTTCACATATTTTGATGTCTGAGTGTATGGCAGCCTACAAAGCACTGAGCAAGGAAGATCCTATATTCCAGTCAGTGAGTTGTAATGTAGCAAGAATTATACACTGATTACCTTCCAAAAGCTTCTGTCTGACCAATGCTGATAAAATGTATCCCTTTCTGGACAGTATATAATTCCTGAGTGGTCTGGATTGCATCTTGTTCCAATTAGTTCTGGTTTTTTTTTTTTCAAATCCTTGGAACAGATATCCAGCCAGGATATGGAACTTTGCTCCTTCCTTACAGTTTTGGCTCTGGTTTCAGACTCACTATCTACACTGCAGTGGTAGAAAGGCAGGAGGTGAGCTCAGATGCTGGATACTTTCCCACTTTGAGCACTCTGCTCAATTATTAATCTGCTCTCAAGAGAGGGAGGGGGTAGCCCTTTGGCACTGTGAATATGAGCCAGTTCGTGCCACTTGGCTTTGAGGTATTGTTAGTTTCAAAGACCCCTTTATTTATCAGGAGCAATGTAGCTGTCAGCATAGCAACTGGCTTCTCAAGTTATCAGGTTCTGTTTGCACTGACTTTAACATTACCTATTCCACTTTTTCTGTTCATACCAGACTCTGACAGGGGGCATAGCCTCCTCTTCTCTAAGTTTTTTTGGAAATGATGCACTGCGGAAGGAGTAACGACAGCTGAGTCATGGTGTTTCAACTCTGAAAGGATTTCTGGCTTTCTTTTTGCTTTTATTGTAAAAGGAAAAGTTAGACAAAAAGCAGCTCAGAGACACTACCCAGATTCTTATGATTAATTTAAGTAATTGTAACTGAATACACCAGTTTTCATACTGTATATCTAGAACTAGAGTGTGGGGATAAAAATTACTAAACTAGGGAAAAGCTGTAAGAAAGCCTTGCATTTCAGTCTTCAGATTTATATCAGACCAAATCTCTTTTTCCTTATGAACAGTAATAAATTAATAAATTTAGTCTTAAATCAGTAGAGTATAATCAATATTAGCCATATAGTATCATCCAAGTATAAGCAAGGAAATTGCTTCAGTACATCTAAATACTAGAAGGGGGTCAACTCTGTTTCAGCCATTAGCAACCTACATTTGTCATCAGTGTTTTAATGTATGAGTCCCAATAATATAGATGGTACTCCAGAGAAAGAAATTAATTTTTGCTAAGTTTAATAACATATTTTCCTGTGTTCTATACAGTTTTGGAGTTGGTTTGGGTTTGGGTTGTTTTTTGGCAAATAAGTGATAGAAGAAGCTGTGTGGTGCAGTCAACACACTGGAAGGAAGGAATGCTGTCCAGAGGGATCTTGTCAGGGTTGAGAGGGGAGCCTATGTGAACCTCATGAAGTTCAATAAGGCCAAGTGCAAGATCTTCTCTCTGGTGACTAATGACAGAACCTGAGGGAACAGCATGAAGCTATTTAGGTTGGGTTAGGGAGGTTTAGATTGGATATTAGTGGTCAGGCACTGGAAAGGCTCCCCAGGGAAGTGATCATGGCACCAAGCCTGACAGACTTCAGGAAGAGTTTGGATAATGCTCTCAGGCACAAGGTGTGATTCTTGAGGCTGTTCTGTGCAGGGTCAGGAGTTTGACTTCAATGATCCTTGTGAGTTCCTTTTAACTCACAGTGTTCTAGGATCCTAGGATCCAGTGATCCTGAACCTGGGTCAGGGCAATCCCAAGCACAAGTACAGTCTGGGGGGAAAATGTACTAAGGGAAGCCCTGCAGAGTTTAGGGATGTTGGTTGACGAGAAGCTCAGCATGAGCTGGCAATGTGCGCTCACAGACAGAAAGACAATTGTGTCCTGGGCTCCACCAAAAGCAGCATGGCCAGCAGGGTGAGGGAGGGGATTCTGCTCCTCTATTTTTCTCTTGTGAAGCTCCCTCTGGAATACTGCATCCAACTCTACGGCCCCCAATATAAGAAGGACATGAACTTGTCAGAGTGAATTCAGAGGAGAACCATGTAGACGATCAGAGGGCTGGAGCACCTCTCCTATGAAGACAGGCTGAGAGAATTGAAATGGTTCAGTCTGGAGACGACTCCAGGGAGACCTTATACCAACCTTTCCATACCTAAAGGGGCCAATAGGAGAACCAGAGAGGGATTTTTGACAAGGCCATGTAGTGATAGTGCAAGCGAGAATGGCTGTAAACTGAAGGAGGGTAGATTTAGATTAGAGATGAGGAAGAAGTTCTTTACTCAGAGGGTGGTGAGGCTCTGGAATGGGTTGCTCAAAGAAACTTTGGATGCCCTGGCCCCGGAGGTGTTCAAGGCGAGGTTGGATGGGGCTCTGAGCAATGTGGTCTTGTGGAAGGTGTCCCTGCCCATGGCAGGGGGGCTGGAACTGGGTGATCTTAAAAGTCCCTTCCAATGCAAACCATCCTGTGATTTTATGAATAAGGTTCCCTGGTAAATTTTTGCCTTTTCTCTTTTAGCCTGGCATTCTCAAATGAATGCCATAAATGATATTCAAAGAAAGCCTTTTCAAAATAATTCAATATATATTCAGCTGACTGCAGGTGTTATACACGTTAGATTAAATGGGAAAAAAACACATTTTATTTCAATCTTTTTTTATGGTTAAATTGATGATGAATGTATGGCATTGAAAGAGAAATAGATTTTAAAAGATATAGAAATGTTACCAAACAGCTTTATTCCTCACAGAATAAATGTATTGACAGTTATAGTACAAAAAATCCAAACCAAACCAAAAACCAAAAGGAAAACCCAAATAATTAGACAAGTATTAGAAATTTGTATTTTGCAAACAGCAAGGAAAAGATCCTTGTGTTACTTGCATGTGGATGATTTAGGATTAATTACACGAAAAATGTGGTTTCAGAGCAGCATAAAAACCCAGCACAGGTAGTTCATACTCAATCACTGACTGCATGCAGCAAATGATACTTAAATAAAATCTTCATCCTCCTAGGACAGCAGTTTCCAGGTCAATCTTTGGTTGCCGCAGTCCTTTTTTTCTTTCCAGAGGAACAAGATTCCTGATTTTAACTTCACTAGAGAAGAGATCAGGAGCCAAGTGGAAGAATAGGCCATACAACCACAATGCTCCTCAGTGTGGAAGCCAGCCTTCAGGTAGGAGCTCAGGGAATTGCAAGAAGCCATCCTTTCCTTTTTCCCTTTAGCACAGAAGAAGCCAAACTCTTTGGCTGATCAGCTATCCCTCATCTTCAGGCAATCTGGGGAAAGAAAGATCTCATTGTAGCTGTGTCAGTGAGGCTTTTAGCTTAAATAAAAGTGCATTACTTTTAATCATCCCTTTACATCAGCCTTCTAAGCATTCTGGATGAACTCAGGACTTTTGCAGATAATATAGGATGGTGAATGTCTGAGACTCCATTGCTAATAGCTCCCGCATTATAATTTATCCACTTGGAACAAACTAAATTTGTTTTATAATAAGATCATTTGTACTCTGTCTTTATTGTTCCCCAATATTTTCCTCAGTACTTTACTGTGTATCCATTCAAGATTCAAATAATTACATAGAAAACTAAAGGGGCTATTAATATTTAGAGCACACCTTGGCACATTATTCTGGAGGTCAAAAGAACACAGCATTTGGCATAATACTGCAATTGAGATGTGCTACTGAACACCTAGGAGTGCTTGACTGCTGTAGCAAATTATACAGCCACTCGTTCTACACACTTTTTGTTGCTATTATCAGTTAAATTCTCAAAGCAATAATGCTAAAGCGCACCTGGAAACAGTTAATTGAAAAGTTTTCCTCCACAAAGGAATAGGAAAATACTGTAACCAATTTGATCAATTAGTATTTGCTTGTTTCTTGTCAGTAACATTCTTTTTCATGTTGAAAATGGACAATGAAAATACCGATTGCACTCTTTAAAGAGGATTGCAAACCCTGGTAGTACACACAGGCAATACCTACTCAATTTTTCAGGTCTCTCACACAAATTCCTGATGTTACTAGATTTGTTCTCTGTGTTCTTTAAGTCAGTAGAGCCTACATAGGATTCTTCTCAAGCCCACTCTTTTTTTTGCCATATTATATTACACACTTTTCCTTATTATGATGCTTTGATTACTTACAAACATTAACAAAAAGTCTTCTAATTATAGCATACATTTATATATATATATGGGATATCTTAAGATATACATAAAGCTGAGATACTCCCATCTACCCACTTAGCTCCTCTCACAGCCTTTTGCAGTTAATGGATGATTCCTATCAAATGTCTGACTTAAGTGGTCAGGGGTAAGCTTAAGAGACGTGAATTCTCAGGAGGAGATTGTTTTCTAATTTAGGCATGTAAATGAGGTACTTGAAGTTAGATAGTGTGAAAAATTACACTATGCTTTAAGAAAACAAACTTACTGACAGACAGACTTTATACCATAAGGCACAGTTCCTTTTGAGGAAGAATTTCTGTAATGGTTAAAAGTCACAGAAAACTCTTAGTATTACTTTACATATAGAACAGCTGGTACACCCAAGCTCAAAAAAAAAAAAGTATTAAATAGCTTTGTCAGTTAGAAAATGTAAATACTTCAGTTAAAAAAAGTTCAGCACACTTACTTTTCTTTCTTTTATAGGCATTTCAGCTAATTGCTTACAGCTTTAAAAGCCTCATTTTATCCCCAAAGCATCCTAGAGCTAGAAGTCTTTATCTGGGTTTAGTAGTTGTGGCAGAATGCCATTTGCACTAAGTGATCAGTAAAAAGAGTCAGCTGCATCTGATGTCATAAAACAAGAAATGTCTAGAAACTGCTGATCTGTTTGGGCTTAGTGCAGATTCTCCCACTGAATGAGTAAATAAGTAGTTCTATCTGTTTCAAGTAAAAGCATACACTTAATTTGCGTCAAAATGTTCTCCTGAAAGGGTTGCTAACTAATTCACAAAGGAATGACCTGTCAGGACACAAAACTGAGAAGTATATGGGAGAAAATAGCAGATTGTGCATGTCAAAACTGCTGGCCTGTGTTTTGATATGGTTTAGCAGTTATCTAAAATCCCTTTGGATTGGACTCTCAGTGACAAATTTCCAGATAATGGGGTGTCAGGGCATTCACAAAATTCATTAAGACACAGAATTTCTATTAATAAACACAGTTAGGACTGTGTCTTCAAAAATCTCTGTAGTAGGATTCATCTAGAGATTTTTGGAGACAATGAAGAGATTTCCCCACAGCCCACAATGATCTATGTATCTAACTAACAAACAAATGAAGAACTTTCTCCTATTTCCAAGTAAAAAGCTTAATTCTGGGTGAAAGAAATCTGGTAGGGAAAGGAAGCCGCTGAGTAAGCTTCACACCCTTTAAGATCTGAACTCGTATGTGATGCCAAACATATGAAATTGTAAAAGACTAGTTTTAAACTAATAGAAACACCCAATCCCTGAATTTCTTATTTATTAAATTGGTAAAGGCTCTCATGATATTCTTCTATGGTTCCCTCAGGATGAAGAACTCAAGAGGTGCTATAGGCATATCAAGTTTTATAGTTTGAAGATCTAAACCCCCTATCTTATCATGTTAAAGTGACAGATTTATGATTGAACTCATATGCATTTACACAGCTTGTGTCATTGGCAGATCACATAAAGAAAAAAAACAATGTATTTCCTGAACAGTGTATCTTAAACAAACCACCCTGGTCAGAATGCTTCATTATCAGTTCCATTCTATATGTGAGAAAGTCCTGATTCACTGTTTACAAGCCATGAGTTTGTCAAGAAGTATGGGGATTTTTTTTCAATAAAAATAGCCAGAAAAACATGGACATTCATATCTCAAGGCTGCTGTAAAATGAATAAAGTTGACATCAAGAAGGTCTTGGTAAAACAATTTCTGAACATATTGGGGGTAGGAGGGACTTAAAGAAAAGGAGAATTGGAATGAAAAGGAAATACCGAATCCAACTGAAATGCTTCAGCTCTTCAGAACTTAATCAGTAAAAGAGCCTATATTTTTAATAAAGCTGAATGTTTTAATGTATTTGAACCTTTTAGTGTGCCCCAGCCAAACCATCTTTAGTTATTTTGACCTTGATGAGTTACAGCTGTTCAGAACCAGGTGTTTCTGCTGAAGACCAGAGACCAGCTGCCCTTCGGGGAAGGAGCAGATAAGAGAGAAGAGGGGGTGACAGAGGAGGACTGCTGCTATGGAGGGGGACTGCTGCCGCACTAGTAGCAGCCTCTATTGTAGCTCATAGCAAGAGACAAGTTTTTTATTGATTAGCAACAGCTGAAGCAAATTTAAAACTAAAAAATATATTATTAAGTTTTTTCTAGGGTTCATTATTTAATTTTCACTTATAAGATTATCCCCAGTCATAATGTTATAAAATCAGAAGTATATTGATTTATTTGACACAATCCAGTGAAGTAGGTAATATTCCAAGACATAATCAGAAGAAGAAAGGTGTTTGTTGATATATAGGAATATTTAGCAGGTAGTTTCAGGTAGACACTAATGACTTTGTAAAGTTTCTTTCATCATTCAAGCATAAATAGTGAAGGCTGGATTTTGACTGGTTTATTTTTTTGGGGGGGGGCAGAAACATAGAGAAGTTATTTAGTATCAACACATCTTGCACAAATCTTGCAAAATGATCTGCAAATGAACTTCATAGTTAATTGCAGATTTTGCATGCAATTATAAGAATGTTCCCCACACTCAAATGTTTATGTAAGCAATTGTGGCAACTAAGGCAGCTTGCAAGACACAGTATCTGCGTCTGATTTCTAGTGAGAGAAAGCAATATTGTGGGTAATGCATTGATCTTGGACCCAAGAGATTCCTAGCTTTTTGACAGCTTTACCACAAATGTCCTGTCTGACCCTGGAAAAGTTTATTAGGTTCAAATCCAAAAAGAAATATAGCCATTCTGTTATGGAAATAAGAAAAATAAATTCAAAAAATAAATTCAAAATATAAAGCCTTAGAAATTCAGTAAGTTAACCACAAATGTTTCCCAAATATCTAAATTCTGCTTCTGAATATGTCCAGAACTTTTTTCCCTATTGCAGGTCTCAGCAGCTCAGCCTTCATTTTATCTTATCTACCTGATCAAGATTCATGGTGCGGATCATGGGTTAAACAGACTGTTCTAAAAATCAGTAGACAGTACAGCATCTTAAATGTTTGGTGGATTCAGCCTTTAATTTCTCAGTGTTACCTCAGCTGCAAAGTAGAATAATATGTGTTATATTTTTCTGTGTTTGAATATAGACCACATCATAAAGTCTTTGAGATTGCTCATTAGATACATTCACATGGGGTTCTACTTCTGTTACATCTCACTTTCTCTTATTGGATTTTTTTCTTCTGTACAAACATTTAAATATCAGCTTGGGACAGAAGGCAGTTTCAAAGTCTCATTTCTCCAGATCTACACACAGTAAATGTGGAAATGCTAACATATGTGATCTTTCTGGACAAGGTATTGAAGGCAATCTATATTTTAAAAAGACTACTAAAGCTTCCATGAGTAAAAGAACTCTAAATGGGTATGGCAGTAGGACACGGGCAGTAGTGAATCTAACCATACAATGAAGCAAAAAACTTGTTTGGTTTGGCTGTTTGTTTGTTTTGGTTTTTTTTAATCAATAGGAAAGAAATACTGATTTTAAAGGCTTAATCAATATCTATATAGATTGCTAAATGTTTGATTTATGTTGGATCTAATGTAATCCAGGGCATTTTTAGAATCTACCTGATAAAATATTCTGTGCACGGAATTTTGTTGTCTAATAGACCAAATTGTTTTATAAGATTCTCAGAATTCTCAGTAACTCTTTCAGAGGATTAAAAACTGGGCATAATAGCAGCAAATCAAATATCTACCACATCTGATTAAAAAGCTATGAAAACTGTAGAATTATTTTCCTGAGACATGACTGTCCTTTGAGAGAGTTTTAAACAAACAAACAATTAAAACTTTTGAAGGCAGAAAGTTGGGGGAGTTTTTCTTTATTTTTGCTGTGTGCATTCCCATTAATGATTAGAATGTTAGCTAGCATGAACATAACTAAATATTCAGATGTGGAGGGCATGTTTTGATAGTATCATGGAATTTTTAATAAACTTGATATAGTGCAGTTTGCTGTAGTTACAGTTAATAGGACTTTAAAACAGGCTTCAAGCAAAAGCAGCCATGGTGCCGATCTGTATCATCCTGATCATTTCTTTTGCATTTACATACACAGACTACATTTGCATATCTTGACAACTTATACATTTTAACTAAATTTGATTCCACAGGAGTGTTTATGTCAAGGGAACATGAACATTTTAAATTCCAGCTTAGCTCTAAATTATTGATTTCAGGAGTACTGTGAAGGTTTTGTGCATTACTCAACTTTATGTAAAATGGCCAACTAATGACAATGTTTAATTCCGAACTCTGTGTTCCATTAGATTTATAGAGCTCTCTCAGTTCTGAGCTAGAAGCACAGATATGACTTTTTAAAAAATTTATACAACATAATATTTTATCATTTTGTTAATTTCTTCAGGATAATATAGACATCTCTACATGGGCTGCAGTACTTCAAAATCTGAGACTATTTTTGGTTTAGTAATTTTAGAAGGCATTATGCTTTTATGAAATATATTTGTAACCTGATATCCAAAAATGACAGACCTGCTTCATCAGTCAATTTAAACATAATATCAAAATGGTGAGTCTGAAATTACTTCCCTGAAATATTAAATCACAAAAATGTTAACAGTAACATTCGTTCTTTGTGATTCCTTTGGACTGTCTAATTTGCAAAGAATCACACAATCTGGATTTGCCTTTGAAAAAGAATGCAAGACCCAGATTGCTGCTTTTTGTAGCAAGGAAGAAGATATGTATTATTCTTCATATTGGAAGAATAAATGGTACCATCAAGTTCTCACTGATGTGAACTGATTATGCACAGGATATAAAAAGAAGACTTGAGGGGAAATGGAATTTCAGGAAATTACACTATTTCTGCAAGAAAGGGGGGAAATGCAGTAAAATCTTTGAGGACTGACATGTACCACAGGGATTGGTACTAACGGGAGCATTTCAGGAATTTTAATACTCCGACATGGAGAGGTTACTCTTCTCAAATAATAGATTTTGCTTACATAAGCTAGAAACATCTTAGGATTCATCCTATCTTTAACAAACATGGAGTTTTATCCTAGGAAGCAGTCATTTAAGTCCTACAAATGCTGATATACATGGAAACATGAAAAACAGATATATATGAATGGAGGAAAATGAAAACATAAGGATTTTAAAAACAAAACTAGGATGTATGTAATAGGCATGGTATTTCAGAAGATGGATTGCAGTTGTTTTGATTGAGGACTATGTTAAAACCAAACTCAAACAACTAAAATGCCTAACTAATAATTCAAGCAGGTTGGACAATAAATTAAACTAGTAGAGATTTCAATTTCAGGACAGAAATAAAGGGAGAAAAATGTTAGCAACCAGAGAAACCTAATATAGTTATTGACTAATTTTTTTTTTCTCCACAGTTATGAAACAGAATCCCTCAACACAGAAGTGGCTCTGGAGAGGTATGTTTAGGAACCATACTAATGGGACCTTCCTCTAGTCCCCAACACCCAGGCTTGGATTCCAGTAGTAATTTCTGTAAGAATGTGAAAGAAAGGAAGAAGAAAGAAGAGAAAGTGCATGGATGTGAGAGACTTTAATTTTCTGAGATCAATATGGAAAGAAATGCCCCCATAGATATCAGTAGGTCTTAAATATTTTTGAATGCATCATCTGAAAAATTTATATAAAAAGTAGTTTGTGAAGTAACAAAGGTGCTGGTACTACTGTAGAGTTACTTTAAGTAAGCAGCAGGAAGGAGAAGTACAGGGGCTGGTTGTAAAAAATTAGCTTATACTGAGTAATAATGAACTGATTCAGTTCACTTTAAATTGCAACACAAACAAAAATATATGGATGAGGTCTGGGGTTTTAGAAGAGCAAACTTCAGGAAACTAAGAAATTCGTTATTAGGTTTTACTGAACCGGATAACTCCAGTATTTGAACCTAGTGGCAGCATGGAATTAAGTCAAAGGTGCAAACACTATCTGAAGTTTGTATTGCAAGCAAGAGGGAAAAAACGTCTTAGCAGGAAAGAGATACAGACTTCTCTGGAGGAAGAAACACCTCATATAGGATATGAAGAGTGAGTAACGAACTTAAAGGGAATAAAAAGTGGGATTGATCAGTAAGGAGAGCTCTGTCTCAGAGGTCAAAAAGGGCAAAAATAAAACAAGAATGGACAAAAGCCTAGTTGAGTTGAAACTTGGAAAGAAAATTAAAACAAATAGTGAAAGTTCTTCAATCATATAAATAAATAAGGGCAGGAAAAGAGAAAATTAAGCTGCACATAAAAATGTTTATAAAGGAGTTAATATAAATAAGGCAGGGGAATCAAATACTGTAAAACACTGGTAAGACACATGACAGAAATCTCTGATCACTCAGTAAGAATGAAAGTAATGTAAATTAACATATCCAAGGCAGAAACAAAGCTTGAAATGCTTATACAAATTAGATGAGGCATTCCATAAGTTCTGAACCACAAATACGAAACAAATGTGTAGATAAAAGTGAAAAATGGGAGGCAAGTGATTTCAGCATGTCAAAAAGTTTTTACTTGTAAGAAGAATTTTAATTCCTGTAGTGCAGAAAATTAGCAAGAAAATTAATGGTAAGAAACAATGAACCTGATGAAATAATAACTTTTGAATCATAAAAAAGCATGCAGGAAGTCACTGGAAAAATGCAATATGATATAAAAATAGCATCTTTCCAGAGTCCAAGATTCTCATATTCTGGAAGAATTACTGCTTTCAGTCCACAGTTTCCTAATTTGAATACATTTTATAGATTTATCTTAAGACCTATTGATCTACACAATTTGGTTTTTTTGAAAACAAAAGTTTACTGTGACAACTAGGTTTTCAACATTTTCTGTGTTGTGATTTCATTATAAAGCAAAGCTAGTTTTTTCAGCCATGTATTTCCTTTCTCTGAAAGAATATTGTACAGAATAAGAAGTACTTCACTTAAGCAGGGCAGTATGTTTGGTCTTGGGTTGTGGGAGTTGACCTTACTCTTAATGGCATTTAAGACAAGTCATGATGCCACTATGGGATGGGTTATTAGTGTATAGGATGACTCTTCCAGGAACCAAGCTGTTGGTTTATAGTTAGGTGTCGGGAAATATACCTGCCTGAGAGAAAGATGTATTTTTATAAATCCTAAAGGGTTAGAATATCATGACTATTTGTAACAACTCCTGTCGAGTTGTTTCTTTCCTCCTTTAGTGGCTCATGGGAAGCATTTGAAAAGTACTTGTGCTTTTTTGCAGAAGCTTTCAGAGAAGGATTTTTATTTTATATTTGAGTTCCGGGATGAAAAACTTTAGGAGTTCCATAAGTTCCTTCTGATGAATCATGTTAGAGAACTCCCTGTTAGACTCATTTATGTAGTCTCTGCTGCCCAGGCTTTCTACAGTCTTTTTTTTTTTTTTCCTTTTTGGTTTAATAAGTATTTGGTTGTACTGTCCTAACATTGTAGAGATTTTCTCTCCAAGGAATAGAAAGGCAGACTTCTCTTTCTGACTATAGTATTGTTTGTTTGGGGTTTTTGATAATATTTTTCAGCAGTCACTGTTAATGTTTGGAGCAGTGTTTGGGGCTCACAGTTCATTCACTAGGGGACAACCAACCTGATTTTCACTGCTGTTATTTCTTTTTATATTTTCATGGAAGGCTGCTGTAAAGATTTTGGATGGATTGTGAAGGAAAAAGTAACAAAGTATGTGGAAGCAAACACCCATTTATGAAAAATCAACAGGAAGAAGAGATAAAATGATGGAAAAACAGAGCCTCAACTATCACAGATCCCACTTGGAGAGGAATACCAGTTCACAGAGGCCTAAACTCAAGATTTTTTGTCAGCATCTTGCACTTACTGCTAAGGCCATTCTGCTGCAGCTCTCAGCTGGAAAGCTGCACATCCTACCGAGCTATGAAGAAGTAAGCTGGAGTGTATCAAGCCAGAAGTATGCACCTTATAGTGTAGGACCACCAACCAGAACTAGGTACTACCTCTGCACGGTGTCTTATTCCCTGTATGTGATCTGCAACAGCTCCTTTCCCTCACCACTCCTCTTCTCCCACAAGTGATAAAGAAATAAATCCTCTCAGAAGATTTTGCTCATTAGAGCAGGAATATAATTTTTCCCAGAAGGGTCTGTATCTGGTAAATCCTAATTGATTGGACAGGCTGTACAGATAATAGGCAGATGAATAAAATTTGCAGAAGCCCTGAATGGGGTTTTTATTTTCGTTTCAGAGACTGATTCGGTGAAAATGAATATCAAAGCCCCAGACGAAAAACCTTTATTTATATAGAAATTCCTTACAAGGGGATTTTACCATGCCCCATGCACAGCTGGGACTGTGCTGCTAGCTTGAGCAGCAAAATTAAGGATGATGTCCAGATTCAGTGTTTTAGCCGGACAACTGGAAAGATGAGAGCCTGTTTTGAGGCTGGGTATCTTTGAATATATCTTGTTCGAATTTATGCTTTGTGCTGGACTGGAAAGAAAGAAGATTGGGTTGGGGGACTGACATTTTTTACTGACATTTAAAACAAAAGCTTTGATTCGTTTCACAAGAGGTTTGAGCCAAGGATCAAAGCTATTTATGGAAGTAGAAATGACACCCTGTACTACTAGTAGGGGAGCTAGCAGATGACTTTACTTTGACCTATTCTCCAGGTGTCCACAGAGTAAATAACAATGATCTAAGATGATTTTTCCATCCAAACAGAAACACAGAACGCACTGTTCATTCATCACTGTCTCTAAATGCGTACAGAGAAGGCAGACACCTCCTCGCCATACACCTCCTCCTCCTCAGTATTAGCAACGCTGTATAACACAGATATGGTAACATCCTCCTCTAACTCATTTTGCAGGCAGCAATCAATTTTAATTTCTTTCTCTTTCTACACCAATGTGAACCCTAAGGTTTTCAGTATATATATACTAGACCATAAATAAATGCGGATCTCATTTGAAGTTTTGGATGGTCTAATGTATGTCTATCTATAGTTTTCTGTCAATATTGCCCTATATTTAATTCATGCATCTGTCCATTTCTTTTTTGTCAGAAGTTAATCTCAGCTCTCTAGTAAAATGTCAGACCTGAATACAAGCACCTTTTGAGAGTAATTCCATTCATTAAGTCTTATCATTCCCTCAGAAGACAATATTTACAAACTATTTTGAACATATTAAAAGAACATTTGAAGCAAACAGCTGTAAAATAGTTAATTGCAATTTATGTACAGTTAATTCTTTGTTTATTCACTTATAACAGAATTTCCCTTATGATTTTTTTGATTTTTCTTTATATCTTTAAACTTTTGGGTTAATTATCTTCAGTAAGGTTTCTTATACCTAACAAGCTACTGGAGCTGGACAGTGTGTAGTTCTCATGTAATTGTATATATTTCTGTTTGTGAGAAACGTAGAGAGAGCTATAGAGCTGAAACAAGTAACCCAGCACCTTTTTCATTGTTCTTAGGAAGGGACAGGGATGCATGTACTGGGAGTGGGAGAGAGGAAAGTGCTGTAAAAATGAAAGATTAATCAATGGCCTAAAATGGCCCTTAATATCATCACCATATCAGTTTAAGCTAAGAGAGTCTTGACATTTCTTTACAAATATACTCAGTATATTTTAATCAGATGCAGGCAGGTATGTCCCCAGAGAATAAATGCAGTTCAGTGCACTTTAGAATACTTTTTAAACTTGGAAACACAATGGATGGGGAAAATCTTTGTCATCCAATATGCACCCAATCTGATCACAAAAAGGAAGAAAGTTGAAGTCTACTCAACCTTCTATACAAGTTAAAATACTAAGATCATCTAAATAGTCACATAAATAGAATAATTTCTCATATTACCTTTTAATCTCTTACTTTTCATCAACACCTCCAGAAAACAGGGACTTAGTTGTAAACTGTGTATAAAATATCCTAGATATATCTTCCTCAAACATTAATAAATTACCAGAGAGTTAACCAATGGCATTTCAGCTAACTGTAATTCTTTACTAACTTAATCATCAAATGTTTTAAAGTCCTGTTAGAATTTTTCAATGAACTCTATTAATAAAGTACTAATAACTTAGCACATTCAGTAGAAAATATTAAGCATTATTAACAGAGAGTAAAAAGAAATAAAAAGCATCAATTAAATTTCCTTATCATGCTTCAGGCTTTAATTTTCTGATTACAGTATTGATGTAATTTTTTATTTCTAAAGTCGATGTCTGAGGAACAGTTTCCTGTAGAAAAGACAAAATTTCATGAATCTTGGAGAACTACTGTGTATTTGGTTTTATTCTCCTGGGGAGATATTAATTACCTGAAGAGGCAATTTCTTGCTCTTTCATGTAATTGTTTATAACTATTATGCATATATGTACACATTTGTGTATATAACATAAAAAGCAGGCATGATGCCTGCATAAGGTTAATATCACACAACCACATTGATTATGAACTTCTTTTACAGTGAGTGTCCTTCAATCACTGCTCTTGAAGACCATAGGCTCCAATTGACTTAATTGCATGATTATGAAGATAGTTGAATGCATTTTACCAGAACCCACAATGAGTTACTTTTTTTTTGTAAAAAAATCTACCCATTAGGAGGTCTATGGTTTTCTAAAGCAGCCCCTGAAGGTCAGACACAAATCTCTAGAATACCTTAGGCAACTGTACCAAGCCATCAGCAACCACTCACTGTAAGAGGAATTCAGGTACCTGTGGTTGTAGCTCATTTGCCCATGCATCGGTGTCTAGTACCATCAGAGATGCTGGTCCTCACAAAATGCACCTGTTTTCCAGCTCTGTATTACACTGTTTTTTCCCCTGGGATGTCTCTACTACTCTCAAGCATCTGAAATGCTGACAAGCGCCTAAACATATGGGTAACTTGTTTTAACTTTGACCTGAATCTCACCCATACGGACTCATTGAGCTGTCTACACTACAAAAATTAACATGATGTACTCCTTTAAATCTCAGAGGAAGCCATTTATTTTGGAAGAAAAGAGTTTTGGGTATCACAGAAGAGAGGAGACTTTGTGGGTATCACAGTTTAAATGAATTATTTTTTTCCTCTCTCAAATTGCCTTCCCCATTGCAGAGGGGATGTCTGCTTTGTTTTGTCCTTCTTGGACAATTTCCTTAGGTGAGAAGCAGCCACTGCTTCTACTCTAAGTGTGTCAAGCAAAGTGTGCACACTGCTAATATAAAAATCTCCTCATTTTCCCATTTAAGACATCAACAATACAACAGTGGGAAAAATTGTGTCTTTTACCTTTCCTTAAAAAAAAAAAATTAAAAAAGCAAGGCAGAAAGTATATGCTTGAACTTATCTAGGGTTTTCTGAAAACAAGCCAATGGAGCTGAGCAGAAACATTCGAATACCTCATCTAAACTTAAATCATCTTAAGCATAATGAATATAAATTACATTCCTGTTATTTTTCAGGTTTTCTCCTTTCTCATCTTAATTTTTCATCAGCCAGAAGAGTAAGTGTTTTCCTGATAATTAATCCACGTAACACCTTGAAATGTCTCTTACTTCTAAGAGGCCAGATGAGTTTTTATCTCAGTAGACAGACATCTTTCTGAGCTGTTTACTAAGTGAATGAGAATTTCACGGAAAGTACAGTTCTCTTAACATTTCACTCAGATAGCCAGCTGTTATCTAAAGTCATCTATCTACAAATGTATAAGGACAGAGTGTTTCCTCATTAATACAGCTCATTGCCACAGTCAAGAATAAAATATCCTTCCTGACAGAGGATATTGAGCATCTTGCCTTCATCAAAATAAAACACCACCAGCTCTTGTCTGTTCCTGACAAAAAAAAAAAGAAACTTTCACTTAAAATATTGCAGAAAAACTTGTAGCTAATTAGCAGGCTTTCCCCTGTGGCCTTACTATTATATAATAGTCTCTACACAATTGATGACTTATTAAACAATTCCCTGATTTCCTTCACAACAGTAAATTGAATGTCTTTTTTTTCTTTTTGGAGTGTTATTCCAGTGTTAGTGATCCAGCTCACCTCTAGGCAACGTGATAGAAGTGAATCATCTTTTCTGTCGTTATAGTTTCTGCTGATCTTACTGTAATTATTTTTTTTCTGTATTTGCAGATTGAAAGATTGAAAAGCCCTCATCCTTTCCAAAGGAGATGATTATGTTTTC
The DNA here is from genome assembly GCA_013397115.1 of Edolisoma coerulescens. Classification (NCBI taxonomy): domain Eukaryota; kingdom Metazoa; phylum Chordata; class Aves; order Passeriformes; family Campephagidae; genus Edolisoma; species Edolisoma coerulescens. The sequence continues at coordinate 1,012,543 of VWZW01006982.1, read as the reverse complement.
CTTCCTGCTAGAGTCGATCTCCACCTTTCATTTTTGTTATTAGCTTTCATATATTTATAAATACATAATTTTACAAGTATTACTCTCCCACAAAGACAACATATCAGTTCATTTGAGAATTTTCCTTTTACAGATTTATTTTGGGCTTTCTTCATTGGTTTGGATCAATTAATTCAAATTTTATTAGACCTTCTTCATCCACAAAACAGGAACACTATCTGCTAATAAGACAATTTAAATGGTGTGACAGAATTTTGTCGTGTAATATTTTTCCATATTTGGTTATCTTCTGCACTAAGTGGAGTTATGAAGTTATGATTGTCCAAAAATTTTCCTTTGTTTTTTTTTTGAAATTGAGGCCTTTAAGCAAATTTCAGCCGACATTTCCCAACCTGCTGCTTGAGACAGCATCAAAGTGATTTTATTATCCAAAATGATACCATGTACCCTGATAATTCCTGTGTAGGTACAGTTACAGGCATATAACTCTCAGTGCAAATTACTGCAAACAGGATGTTGACAGCTCTTTCCATATTGCTGAAACAAATAATAAATCTGATTAGTACCTCTGATTATTGTGGTTTTGAAGATTTTGAATAAGTGACCAAGAACTCCCAAAATGGACATTTAGCCATGTGGTGTTTAGGTGGTAGCAAATGACAAAATGCCACTGGATATCTATGATAAAGTATATTTTCACTTACATACTTTTGTATTCCTAAAAGAAGACACTAAATTATATTTAAGCAGTGCAATGACCAATATATTGGAAAAAAAGAGATTACCTGTTTCACTTGTTTCAAATTATTCCAGTTATCTGGCTATTATAGGGAAACAAGCAGATCAACATGATGAATTTTACAGAATAAGTTATTCCATATACTACTACTAGTCTTTTCTACTGATTCTATGAAGAGCTTTTGTGAGATAAAGAAAGGTGTAATAACTGGTTTTGTTCTGCCACTGTAGTTTTTGCATATGTACATACACCATATACACACAGAGAGAAAAAATTCTCCATTGAGCCACCAAGCAACATTTTCTTAGCTGCATCTTCAACACAGGAATTCAATTAATCCCTGCAAAGATTATTCTGAAGTAACAATCAGAAAATTTCCCTCTCTTCACCTTTTTTTTTTTCTTTTTCCATTCCTTGATTTTAAATAAGGGAACTGAAGCGTTACAGAATTATTTCTTTCAAATTATTACTTCATTTCTCTGGACTCATCATTCAAGGATCATTCTTAAAAATTACTTGGTGAACTCAAGTTTTGTTTTTTGTCTGTCAGCTGTGTGGAACAACTACTGCTTATAGGTAGGAGAGAGGCCTCAAGCAAACCTGCCATTACTACCATGTATGTTTTTTACATCATACTTACTGGCTCACAGCTGAATTCACTTGGGTTTGTTACCCTGTCACTTCTGTTTCCACTTTGCATGTTTTTCATTATAACAATGCTTTTATAGACAACAAGGGAAAAGTCCAATGACTGCATCTAATTCTGAATAATTCTCACTGTTTGTTTATTTCTTAATTGTAATGCATTTTACTTTATTTTCTCTTACTTTTGTGTATACAATTTTATAATCAGATTACACTAGATATCTAGTTTATAGATCGTAACAGCTGGGGGATGGATTTACCTTTGTGTGTGCTTGAATGGATTGTTAGTCTTCAAAACAAAGAGTAATGCAGAGGGCTTTGGTATTTTTTTGTTTTTATGGTTTTTTTATATCCTGCAAAAAAACTCCCAGTAATCTAAACATGTGGCTTTTTATTTTTGCATAATCTGTCAGGAACAGTTGTCATTCATCATGGAAGAAAGAAGAAGACTAAGCAGAACCATGATGTGTCATTGAAAAATTTATTAGTCTAGACAAATATATTGTAATGAAAATATTCAAAATACTGGTAGCTAATTCAGTATATTTCCCTTCAGTCTGTTTCCTTAATAAGTGAAACATGAAAGGGCTCTATTTTTTTCTGACACAGAATGTTGCAACAAATGCAGAGATTTGTGATACTTCAGAAACTAAAAGGACAAAATATCAATCCAATGTGTACTGCGAAAGCACCTGTTAACCGTTACTTCCGAAAACAATAAATATTATTGGTTTAAAGTTAGGTCAAATTTAGGTCTTACTGTGTGCTATCCAGGTAAAACCATAGAAATTCCTGAAGCTAAAGCAAGTTTTCATGTCAGGTTCCCTCGTTCGGTCCCATAGTAACAGAGGTGAGGGAAAATGGACCAAGAACTCCTCTACAAGTAGGTGTGGAAAGTTCCTTCTTTTGATTTTGTCAGAAAGGAGTATATACCAACCATCTAATGATTTCTCCAGATGAAAGCTCTTATGCTTACATTTCCATGTACCACAAATTTTTTCATGTAGCTGCCACTGTAAATCCAAAGAGCATACTAAGAAGTAATATTTTTCATCACTTCTCCTGTCTTGAATATATAAACAAAAATACATTTGTTGTGTTTGTGAGGTTTATACTCATCCTGAAGTTTAATTGCAACTTAACAATTTCTCCAGCATTTCCAGGTTACTGCTCTCTGCTTACTCAATTTTCACTGTGAGGTCACTGGCATACATTAAACTGTAATTTTCATATGCTCTGTAAAACTTAAAGCAAGAGTAATTCTCATTAGACTCTACAATTATGAAATTGTAAAGCACTCTTATAGAATGAATATAGAATAAAATACATGTGGATTTTTTTTACTACCTGAGCTAGTTATTCAACAAATGTTTCAGTTTTCCTCCATAAAATGACCTCTGCAGATCACTAAAATATTAGGTTTAGAATTTCTCTATTTGTTATTTGGCCAAGTATTTTAAAGCAAACACTCACTGTCAGTTTCCATAGTCATCATTCAGTATATTTTGATTGCACTTATGTTTACATACATTAGATAAGATCATAGGAGTTTAAAGAGAGGTTTTTTGCTGGCTTTTTACTTTAAAACTCTATTTTGTCAAGTATTTGGGGATATGTGTTATATTAAAACTGAGTTTAGAGGTAGTTTATCAAGTGTTAAACAATTGTTAATTTTGCATTTATGTATAAATAGTATACATATATAATATGGATGGATCACATTTAAAAAGATGGTTTTTAGAGCAACAGTTCAAAATACTGTGCATTGCAATGCATAGCCAGAAATCATTAAGTTTTGTATCAAGAACTGCAAACTACTTTTTCTGTGTGCAATGGACCCTAACTCATGTCAATAAGCTTGTGCCCCAAAAGCCTTCCCAAACATGGCAGGAAAATATCCTCTGTGAGAAAAATAAAATACAATCAAATTTAAACAGTAAGTATACTAAAGTAATGTAAAATAAGAATTTTCAAAACATATTTAAAATTAAAGTCTGAGCATTTGAAATGTTTGGAATATTTAGGAATCTGCAAATATTTCTCTGAGCTCTTCATATATGATAAATACATCTCAATTTATTCACTGTTCAGTGGCTTGCTCTCTCATCTTTTAGATATTAGACACAAAAGAAATAAGAGAGAGGAGAAAAATATCCAGAACACCACTGCTAACTAAAATCCAAAACAATTGAAGCTATTTTAACAAAATAATTTTCAAATTGTTTTATTCAAAATGATAGATAAACGACCAGGCTGTCACATACAACCTCTTTTGACTTTAAGTCTTAGTGTGTTCTATAGAAATCAAATAAAGGTTCAGTCTGTTCCTTCATGTTTAGTATTCCCATTAAATAAACAGTTATTTCAATACATATATTTCCTGTGGCAAGAAAGCCAATGTAAAGCATTTATATCTTACTTGAGATGCAAATATTTTTGTACCTGTTCCAACACAAGCCAAACGTAAGCAATAAAAATGCTTTATTAAATAGGTGAATGGGCAGAAAAGCCATATGAAGATGACATCTTCTAATTGCCTGCAGTGCATCTGCTAATAAACTGCCAAGGCTCACAAAAAAAAAAAAAGCATTTCTAGGATAAAAGCCAGGACAATTGTAAATGTTAAATTATTAATTAATATCAGGCAGCTATCATAACTCGCTGGTTTCTTGCCAAGATACAGCATGTTGTTGGAGGGCTTAACAGAAAGGTTTTTATGAATGCTGAAGACTATAATAAATCTTAGAAAGTTCTAATTTTATAGAAATCTGCTGCAGCCTTCATTTATGACTAACAGTCAGACTGAAAAAGCCATGATGTAATTGTCTTAGATATTAAGATATTAGCTCTAAATTCAGTACAATGAATAATTTCCCAGAAAGTGTAAGTAAAAACTAATGCTTAGGTTGATGAGTTCTACATGCTTTTTAAACATATTTATCTGAAAACAAAAAGTCCTCAAATCATGACTTGGAATTTAAATTTTTGAGTGGTATAGTCAATTTATCTCTGCACTTTTTAACCCACATTCTGGTCAACAGACATCTGGTGAGATACATTGTTACCTAAAACTGTAGTATGATGTTTAATGCTAAGTCCACCCTAGTTTTAGAGTAATAACTTAATCAGGAATCTCATGATACTTGTGCTTTTTAATGAACAAGAGTCCTGGGATGATCACTGGTAGTTAATTCCCTACATGATGGAAGAAAGGTCATCTTGGTTCAGGTAAAGAGGATATTTATTAAATCTGCCAGAGGCTAACAAAAAGAAGTGATATTTCTTGCTGATGTCTTCAGCTGCATCACAACTCAAAAATACAGAAGAGTTCATGCAGGTGTCAAGTTTCATACACCTAACTCAATTATGCCCACATATAAAATTAATAAGCATAGGACAAGAATATTTTATTATAAAAGGAAGCAAAGAAAGGAGATAGATAATGAAAGTCAGACCTGTTTAAGTCATTATTTAAAAATGGGACATTCCAGCCTAATTTTCCCAACTTCCTGGGACTAGCAATGAATGAGACAGGAGCAGACCCAGAATTCAGATTATTTTAGAGAAAATTACATATTCTATTAATTTTCCTTTAGAACTCATGTAAAAAAAAAAATCTTAGTGTCATATTTCATATATTCTGAGATAACACTTTATGATTTAGCAAGAGAAAAAACAGGAAATACATATTGTTTTGTTTATTGTCCATAACAGGAGTTGTTTTAGTTGGCAATGGATAACAGAAAAAGTTATCTCACAGATATATCACTAGATATTGTTTCCAAGTTATATTCCATAGGTTTGTTTATTTACATCTGTATGGACAAAACAAATGAAAGACTGAAGTAAAATTTTTAAGTGTTTAACATGACAACAGCTAAGACTATATTAAGTGTATAAATATTATTAGAACATTGAATACAGTCTAGTTAAATTCCATCTATTTTAAATCCATATAAATTCAGTTCATATAAGAATGAGATTTATAGGGACCCAGGATTTATCATCTTATTTTCTATTTCTATTTCCTGCAGCACATAAGATCTTAAAATGGAAATCTCTGCTATTATGCACATTTAATTAACTGAAGTTCATAGACAATAACAAAAGTTTGATTGCTGAAAATGTGCAGCTGTATTCTTTTCAAGAGACTACAGTTTTCACTATGAATCAATTAAAATTGGTTGAACCTGTGTCAAATCCAATGTGACATTCGCAAGTGTTTCATATAAAGTTTTCTCCAAACACTTATAATAGCAGTTCCATCAGAAAACACAAATCCAATACCACTTCTTCTTCAGCAAAATTTTAGGGTTTTAATTAGTCTTTCTAATCCAATCTATTTGGATTATCTATTTTGGTGTGTATATATGCCTGTGTTTTCTAAACATATATATGTGACTGGACTGTGGTTCATATTGCACTAGTAAGACAACAGATGGATCTCTCACAAAAATAGCAAAGAAGACACTTTTTCTTTTCTAATGATTTCAGTTCAGAAGAAAAAAACAAGCCAAACCAAAACAAAAAAAGTCCCAACAAAACCACACCACCTAACAGTGATTCTTTCCTACTTATTTCCTGAGGTATTTCAAAGCACTTCAGGAACAGAAGTCTAATGCTGCTGAACCACGCTGACCTCTGAAAGGCAAGGAATTGCCTTGAAATACACACTTACTGTTCAGTGGTTGATTTGGGAAGATAAAATGCTGTCCAAGGCCATAGGAAATGACCTCTTATATATTTTATAATGTCAAAGGGTCTGAAGTAGACATGTTGGGCCAATGGTGCATCTATTATAAACAACATGGTGAAAATAACTTGCCAAAGTATTTACCTGTTTGGATTTGAAATGAACTTTACACACATGTCTTATAAGAATGTGTTTAAAAAAAAAAAAAAGCCTTAGATTATGAGCTAATCAAGTTCCTGTGTCTGTTTGATAAAAAGGCTTCCTTGGCTTGACTGAACTTGACTGTTCAGATGAATTTCTCCTTTTCTGGTATTTACTGTTTTTCATTGATTCAAAATACCTTTTCTAAAAATAACTTTCCAATGAGAACTGAAATTTCTTCCAGTAAGAAACAAATCTTTCTTGAACAGAAACACTTTGAGACCAAGTGTGAAAACAGAATAAAACTGAGTTTAAGTATTATTGCAATGAGGTGTCCTGCATTTTCACTGAAACAAACTATTTCACTTTTTTTTCAGACATAGTTTGAAATTGATGTTTTTTGAGCAATAAAGGAAAGAACTTTAGCAAGGACAATAGAATAACACAAAACCTCAGTGCTGAGCTCTCTTTTTGTTCAAAAAACCCCCTGAATGTAAGGATTTAATAATTCCTTTTTCTTATCTCCTTTCTTAACAGCTGTTCTGTTAGGAGCCTGAATTGCCAACATGATGATTTCTGTCTTTGGCCAGAAGCAAAATTTTGAGGGAGAAAACCAGACAGAAAAAAGCCTCACTGACTTCAATTACTATATTTGATTTCAACTTGTAAACCTCACAAATATAAGAAAATTTATATTCTCCTTTTACAGGGTAAAGATGATAAAGAGTTAGATATTGATGGGGGAAAAAAATTACAAGGTTTGGAGTTTAGAAGGCAGATTTATTTGAGGAGACCTGCCCATGAGAGGAAAAACAGACCAGTAGTTACTTTCAAAGATCACAAGAATTGCACTTTATTTTTTATTGAGCTGTGGGATAATGTTAGTCAGAGAGACAGACTCAGTCTAGCATATCACTCAACAGATAATGCAGCAAACGAGCAGTGTTGTGCCATGCCTACTGTTATACATCAGCACCAAAACATGAGGTGTCTAAACACATGGCAGAATGTTTTGAGCTGGAAAATATTATCAAGGATTTAGGCGTGACAAGTACTCGTAGATGAGCAGTTTTGTAGTCAGTACTCTCTATTCAACTGCTAGAAATTCAGTTAACCTGACAATTTATAAAAGACACTCAAGTTTACATTACAGTAATGCGGCAAGCATTGGATAAAACCGTTTCAAGTAAATTCCTTTCTAGTGAACTTCAGCAGAAACTGAAATACAGCTATATTAGCAGAAGCACCCTGACATTCAGAAACCATTACAAAAATAATTTCCTCCATTTCTTTACCAATCCCCAGCTATCCACCACACACACATACCTTGCCTTGCACATCTTTACTGGAAATAAATGTGGTTTGCAATACAGTAATAAAACTCAGGATGAAGAGTAAATTCAATTCCAGAGTAAGACTAAAATCAGAAATACAACTTAGCATCGTTCAGTTTGCTTAGAGCCAGCAGACACAGAGTAGACAAATTCTGAAATCAGGGATTATACCAAAACTCTAAGCCTCACACAACCAATGAGATAATATAGCAGAGCACCAATGTCATTATAGTTATTGTCGGGACTTGGTGTGGTTGGGAACATGAAGAGACGTCACAGTGATGATTTATTGTTGAATCAGTCGCATTTTATTGGAAGGGTGAGACAAGAGAGATGCTGCAAACAGCATCTCTAATATCAAAAGCAACAACTGTTACAGTAGCAATGATAATATTAGCAGCAACGAGGGCAGCTGCAGCAGGTGCAGATACACCAGCAGCAGGCCCAAGTGGAGGTAGTAAAAGTGAAAGTAAGAGGTAGAAGTAAGTAAGTACTTTCTTATTACAAGATCTTATATACCTTTTTTAGACCAATAAGCAAATGCTACGAAATATCTTGACATATTCGCACCAATCATCATTATACATGATTTTACCGCAATGCGTAACTTTTTAACCAATCATCATATTGCCATTAAAACTTATACTGTTACTTTCTAATAAGCTCTAAAGTCTACTGTTAAACTTAGAATACTTTATTTCTTACTTAACATAACTCTTTCTTATATAAAATATGTTTTCTACTTACTAAGAATATATTTTTACTTCTATAAGGTATATTTCTCTTAAAACTGTAAAACTACATTTTTGCTTCAAGCTGTAAAAGCTCATTGTTCTAACTCAGGCAGTCTTTGCCAAGGTCTCAAATCGAAACATGTATCTAACTCTATCTCTTCAAGCACAATTCTGTTTGTGTTCTCTGTCAGCACCTGCAAACTTTCTGTAACTCCATTTCCCACAGTTATGAGCAAGGAGGGCTTGCAGTTTAAAAAAATAATTTAAGTACTCTAAAAATCTGCATCCTTAAAGTATCTTGAAATTTGCTATGCCTCATATGCATGTCAAGTCCTGTTTGCTTTCTGTATCTGCGGCAAACACAAGCAAGAGGCAGTAAATTTATGCCAAGAGGTATGTACATATACATATATAACTATAGGATATACGTATAGCTATAAAGCTATATATACAAATTTGTTATATATAAAAAAGTTATGTATAAAGTTATAAATATATATGTATATACATAAGCCATGTAAGATTTCATATGCTCCTAATAAATTTCCCAAGCAAATCTCAGTTTGTCAGCATCTATCCTCACTAACACAAAGCACCTGATCTCCATTTCAGGGCACACTGCTAAAGAGGTCAGGAAGGCATGGCTCAAACACTCCTTTGCCAGGGAATTGAAGTAGATGTATGTGGTAAGCCCAGGCAAGTTGCTCTCGGTTGTCACTGCTGATAATCAAAAAGATGTTTCTGCATCACCATTGACAAACACACGGAATGCTAAAAGATAACTACTATTCTGATCCTTGCTGAGGCCATGGTGGTGTGACTCTGTGGAAGTCAGGAGGCATTTTAAGCTGAACTAGATTCTGACTTATACAAGATATCAGTGAGTATGTACTACAGAATATTAACTCTTCATATCGCTCATATTTGGAAAGACATAAAGTCACACACAAAAAAAGGGAGCTTACCAAGCTTATATGCCCTTTGGAAATAATGGAACTGCTGTTGCAAAGAAAATCTGATTTTGAATGGAAAAAAAAATCCAAGAAATTAATTTCAGAAGCTCACAAATGGCTTAAATTCCCACTGTGTTAAAACAATGCTATGCCATAGTGATACCTTGCACTCAATGAAGGGACGTTCCTAAAAATTTATATGTGCAAATACTGCATCCAGTCCGCATTAGTAAACTGCTCACTATAAATAACAATAGAACTTTTTAAGGATTTCTGAAATAATGTTTCAGAGATAATGTTTCAGATATTTAGCACCTAAGACATAGCTAATAAATGACACTGTTCATGTTTGCATGGAGTAACCATCAACAAACAAACAAAAAAGGGTGTGTATCCACCAAAGATACAGGAGATAAAGAGGGAAGGAAAGTGTGAGGGAAGGAAGAGAGCGAGGGCGGGAAGGAAGGAAGGAAGGAAAGAAGGAAGGAAAATGTGGAGGGGGAAGGAAAAAATAAAAAAGGAAAAATAAAAAATCAAAGTGGAAATTCAAATTAAAATCGAAAATTAATAAGGGGAAGGAGAAGAGAAGAAGAAGCACAAGAGGAAAAGCAAAAAGAATGCAAAAAATGATAGTACTGCCAGAGAGTAGTATTTCTAATAACCGAAAGGGAAATGAGATGTAAGTATCTAATAAATACATATTAATAATTTAGCTTGAACTAATTTGAATTTAGATTTTTGAAATTCTTTTTTTAAAAAAAATCCAATTATTTTAAGGTACGATTAACTACTATTGTCTATGGTATCATCTAATAGTCAATACAAATACTATAAACCAAAAATTATTAAAGTTGGTGGCACCAGAATTTGACTCAAATATTTTTATGTACAGAAAACTCTCTCTTCAATAGTTCCTCCAGACTGAGTATGCATTATCGCATTTGTTGTGTTTAAACATATTTTTCTGCAATATGCTATTCCTAATGCTTTACTTGTGATAAGCAAAGCAAACAAGTGAAACATGATACAGTTCAGAAAGAAAAATGCTTAACAACAAATACTAAACTACAGTTGCAGATAATGAACTTTCCAGTTTAGTGTTTAGTTTTCGTTGGTTGGTTGATTGGTTGGTTGGTTGATTGATTGAGGTCCTTTGTGATTGTTTTTTTAATTAAGGATTGTTTCTCTAGCATTTTACTAAAATTACAATAAAAATAAATAGAATTAAAAAGAAAAATGTAAAAATGAGAGTGGTCTACTCTTTTCCCATTCTGGCTTATTTTTCACCAAAGTTTTATTCCATTTTTTTAAGTGTATTTACATGGAAAATTGAATTTTCAGAGGCATTCAAGCAGCTGTCCTGGAAGTTTTCAGTATGTAGATACTATGAAAATCGCAGAGGCAGAGTTCAACTGTAGATTGTATATACTTAACACTAAATAGCTACACTCATGTTTGCATAGGAAATACTAGATCAGAACCTAGGATCCTTACACAACAAATTCTAGTCAGTGGAGTCTGTACAGCTAACCTCACCTAAAATTAGACAGTGCAGTCAGCCAAAACCAAGCATTCCTGCCTTTTTGGACATCCTAGGTTATAAGAGGCATCTGCTCAGGGCTATGACACATGGTGCAGTGCTTTTGAGCTACCTGTGTTGTACTGAAGGGGTGGCAGATCCTCAGGCAGAACAGCCAATATGGCACATCTCCCACAACCGTTAGACACCTATGGATTAACGAGTAATTACACCATGATATTTGTTTGGCACTTACCTCTATTTAGATTGCTGCAGGAGGAAATGGCACACCTGATGGAGACTCACTTCAATTGCTTGTTCATAAACATCTTGTCCTTAATAAGAGGATCCAAGTCATCCAAGACATTCGGAGAGAGCTGACAGCTTTAGGACACCAGGTCATGTTAAGGTGGCAGCTGGCAGCTCTGAGTAATGCTCAAGGTCATGCAGGGTAAGTAATGGGTCTAGATATTCAGGAGTGAGGAGAGAAAAGAAGTCTAGTTATCTGTTTTCATCTTTAGATAAACACAACCTTTGGAGATGACCCTCTAAAAATTTGGACTTAAGACAGGTATGAACAGACTCAAAAAGTGAAGCAGTCAAGCCCGGTGCTGCAGTACCTACAGTTGAGGAGTTTAGCTCCAGAAGTTGAATTTTCAGTTATGTTTCACGTTCCTCTAAGAGACAGAAGTCAAGAAAGCTTCTGGTCTGTGCAACCTCAGCCAGTGGGGAGTCCTAAAAGTATGTCCAAGTTCCCAAGACATCCGTAATCACCAGTGGCAGAGGCAGAGCCTCGAATGTGCCTCCAGTTTGTGAAGGCTTGGGAGCATCAATATCCAGTCTGTAATGTCTCCCATCTCCTCCTCTTCTTCTTTCCGTCACTCTCTTTTCTGTCTCTACCCCCAATATTCTTGTGGTGTCTATCTAGGCTAGCCCTTATGACATCCATAAAATTTACATCTGCAGCTAAAAGGAGTATGTCAATATATTTAACACTAAGCTACTTTTTTTTTTTTTTTTTTAACATTGCTAATCTAATACTACTTATAACATGCAAGCTAATATTACTGGATTTTTCTCAAGAAATATAGTCTAACCTAATAAATATGGTCCATAAGAAACAAATTTAAGGAAAAAAGAAGACAGAGAGCTCCATCCCTACATGAGAAAAAAAAAAAACCTGACCATTTTATTGTTCATAGAAGTACAGAATATCAAAATATAATAAAGGTTTACAGCCAGACTGCCACAGGTATGTTTCTGTCAGCAGTTTTATAAATGAAATGTCTCCTCAGTCTGCAATTCCAGTTCTAAAATACAATCCATATTTAGATTTTGAACTTGAAAGAAGGTGTTACGGAGCTTTAACAATCATGGGATGGCTCTATTAAAAATATAAACCAGCAATTAAGTTACAAATTATATGAAAATATAGTTTCAAAGCTGATCTTACTTTTATTATCCCTGAATTTATACTTATATATACAACAGATTTATTAAATCCACAAAACTCACAAGGTGGGGGTGGAGAAAGAAGTTAAAACTGAAATCCCAGACTCTGATCTCAATTATATATTTTAATAATTTTCACATAAATCACTCCTAGTGTCAATAGTATTGATTGACATCAATATTTTTGTCAAATATTTATTATGACTAGTTTTAGAGAGTATTTACTAATATCTGCCAGACCAATTTAATTGCTCAGTTATCTGTAATAACTCTGCTAATAATACAGTCTGCATTATTCAAGTTTTTTCTTTTTTTAATAAGCTTATTTTTATGCATAAATTAACAAGAAACAGAGCTCAATATGGAAGAGGATAAAATAAAAATTGCAGAAAGCTCTGAAGAAAGCAACATATTTGCTCAATGTCGTGGGCATTTGTTGTAAAAACAGAAATGGAATCTTTTTTTGTCGCAAGGTAGCAAATGTTTATTCTTATAGATCTAGAAACAAAATAGATGTATTTAATAGGAAGAAAAAAGTGTTGAATTTAAAATAAATTTCATCAGAACAGAAAAAAACCCAAACCAAAACAATAGATTCACAATTTTTATCCAGGTGGAATTCTGTTGCTTTGGGAAAAAATAAAGCAAATATGATAGTTACGCATTCCCCACAGACTCCTTATTAATGTAAATGAGCTCAGCAGTACTAAAAAAAGTGACAAACAGGTATCCTGAATAAAAAAGCTTTAACAACCAGACAAGAATTAAGGACTGTCTGAGCTCAAAAGGGTACCCAAGACTTGAGGCATGCCACCAAATTCCATAGCTTTCTTGACATTTATGTGAGAGGGTATTTCTCCTGCACATGCCAAATTTGTACAAAATGATATCTAGACTAGCTACCTACCTCCCCAGAAGCACCATTTATACTTAGACCACTGACAGCACACCTTGGTTCTCAGAGCTGTGACCCCTCTATTTGATGCCCACAATGTGTGCCATGCCAGAAGATGTGTCTCTGGCCAATTTTGGAAAGCAGGACTAAATGGCAACCCATTCTCATTTGGCCTTTTTTGCTTTGCGCAGACATTCATATTTCTGCCCACAGGTTCAATGAATTTGCTTGGAAAGCCTGAATTGAGAATCATAGCTGAAATGGAAATGCAGAATTTTGCCCAAGGACCTCAGTAACAGATTTCTAAAAGTGGCAAAACACATTAAAACTGTGGGGACCTCAGAATCAAGAAAAAAAAAGTTAAAAGTGTTACATGGTGGGTGGAATTTGGCTGTCCCTCAGCACAAGAGGGAACAATACAATTATATCAGTTCCATTTTGCATGTGGTGGAGCAGGAGTTTCCTACTGGGTGTCACATATCCGATAAAATGCAATATGGTCAGCAATTTGTCATTCTGAATAGCTCAGCAACTTACCAGACCTTGGCAGTTTTGTTGACCTTATTCTGTATTTTCCAGCATGACATCTGACAAGTCATATTCACACTTTCTTATTTTCATTTCTCTCTCCTTTTTTTCTATATTAATTCAATTTTTAAGAAAATACTGCTATATATTTCCAAAGACTGGAAAATATAACAGTATATGGTTAAAAATGTGGCTATAAAAGGAGAGTTGTGGCTTATTGCTGGCATTTTCAATTTTTTCTGCCTGAATAGGCTAACTCCACCTGGGTCAAGAAAAGCTAAATACACATGCAATAACAGTGTCACAGAAACACAGAATGCTGAAGGCTGGAAGTTATTGTTGCCTATCTAGCAAACTCAGCTAGAGATTGCCCATGGCCTTTTCCAGTTAGGTTTTGAATGTCTTCAAGAATGGAGACTCCAGAACTATTATGAGCAACCAGTTCCAGTGTTTGAATACCTTTACAGAAAAAAAAGAGAAAGAAGGAGAGGAGAGGAGAGGAGAGGAGAGGA
>VWZW01006982.1:791912-998381 GCA_013397115.1 Edolisoma coerulescens | reverse complement strand
GAGTAGGAGATGAGAGGAGAGGAGAGGAAAAGGAAAGGAAAGGAAGCTCTCTGTTTCAGCAGCACTCCCGCATGCTAAGAGAGTGTCTCTATTTTTCTGCCTGGTCACCTGTACCCAAATTTATTTCTTTTATCCTTCCATTTTACATTTAAGCTTAGTACTTGTTCATCCATCCAGACATCCTGTTGTCTTTGTTTGAGTTGCTTCTCATCAGGATGGATTGTTCTTGATCCATGAAAATCATTCAGCTGTCTTCTACTTCTCATTTTTTCAGTACAATATTCCTTGGGATTCTTCCAAACAGGTATATGAATAGGCCAAAATCTGGTCTTATGACGTTCAGGACCAAGATCCTGCTCCCTCCTCTCAAGATTACAAACACAATCTCATGGTAGCTACAGATAAGGCTGCTTCCAGCCTTCTCATCTCTTGTTAGTAAATATGAGGTCCAGAATATTAGCTGCTTGGCACGTGTGTCAGGCAGTTGTCATCCTGTTGGTTTTTCCCTCCAGCAGATATCCCTCTCATCATCTGAAGAAGGCCTCATCCACCTGGTCTTCGTTGTCAGATTGTCTATAGCACACACCCACAATGATGTGTTAAGTGCCTTCTAATCCTTACTCACCAGCTCTCAGCTGCCTCAGCTCCTGTCCCTAGGCAGAGTTCCAGGCAGTCCCTTACATACACAATTCCCCACTCTTTGCCTTTAACAACAGGAAGAGGAATTTGGTCTTGTGGTTTAAAATATCACTGAACAACTTGTTCTGCTCATCTATACACAGCTATTGAAGTTCTTAGAAGTACTTACAAGAACATTAAATGTAAACTAAAATCTTGATCCAAATGAGTAAGACATTGCTAGGGTATTGCTAGGACTTCATCACTGAGTCCATAAAACTATGTTTTAACACATGTACTTCGATACAAACACCCACACAAAATAAAACCTATATGAGACAATCTGAGCAGCATTGCTTTCTGAAATGTTTAAGGCAGGAGATATTTAGAATACAGAACTATAGAATCATAGAATGGTTTGTATTAGAATGGACCTTTGAAGATCATCTACTTCCAACACTTCTGCCACGGGCAGGGACATCCTTCACTAGACCAGGCTGCCCAAAGCTCCATCCAACCTGAACACTTCCAAGAATGGGGAATCCACAACTTCTCTGGGCAACCTGTTCCAGTGTTTCACTGCCCTCCTCATAAAGAATTTCTTCCCTATATATAGTTTAAATCTACCCTCTTCCCGTGTAAAACCATCGCCCTTCATCTGATCACTATGAGTCCTTGTAAAAAGTCTCTCTCCCTCTTTCAAGAGAGGCCACAAGATTTAATCAATAAAAGGAAGCCAGAGCTACATTAGTTTATCTAGTAGAATCTTAATGAAACCAAAGCTTATCTCAAAAAAGCAAAAATGTTTGTAATATTGCATGATCTTGAATCCAGACAAGCCACTGCCGCCAGAAAAGCTAAAATCAAATTAAACAAATGGGGTGTAGGCTGGCCATGGTCATAAATGACTGCAAGAAGCGAAAGATACGTAAAGGCTGAAACATATTTGCTGAAGTAGACATTCATAGCTTTTATACTGGGAAAAAAAAAAAAGAAAATAAAAAAGCTAAACATTTAAAGTGATCACCTGAAGTCAATATCACAGTATTGTTATTGTTTCCAGAAAAAAGCTCCATATACCTAAGTTCCAACTTTTCTGTTACCAGAGTAGCCCCAATACAAAAAACTTGCTGTCATCCACCTTTCTCTCTCTCCTTCCATGGCATGACACAGTGAAGTCGAAAGATTTGTCTGCTGCATCATGAAGAGAATGGATTCAAAGGACCTCTCTGCAGACACTTGATCCCATCACCCAGATCATTTACAAAGATACTAAAAAGCATTGGGCCAAATATTGATCCCAGGGAGGCCCTGCCTGTGACAGGCTGCCAGTTTGAAAAGGAGCTATTTACCACCACCCTCTGGGTACAGCCTGTCAGACAATTCCCCATCCACCACACAGACACTTGTCTAGACCATAACGCATCCATTTCTCCAGGAGAAGGTTGTGGGAAAAGCCTTGAAGAAATCCAGGTAGATAATGTCCACTGCTCACATAACATCAACCAAGCAGATTACTTTGTCACAGAAGACGATCTGGTTTGGCAAGCACAATTTTCCCTTGGTGAATCTGTGCAGGCTTTAACCACCATGTGCTTCATATGCCTTGTGATAGCCCCTGGGAGGTTTTGTACCAAGGAATGGAGTAAGAGTGATGGGCCATATAATTTCCTGGATCCTTCTTTAAGCCCTTCTTGTACATGGAGGTAACATTAGTCTTTTAATTTTCTGGGATGTCTCCATGACTTCTCAAAGATTATGGACAGAGGCCTCACAAAGATATCAGCCAGCTCTCTTAACACCCTTAGGTGGATACTATAGGATATTCTCTGTTTCATCAGAGAAGTTCTACTTTTGCACTAACACTCCTGTAGAGGTAGCAAAAGTAGCTTCAAGAATTGATTGCTTTGTGTCACACATCTCAACATCACTCCTACCCAAAATGTGCCATATGATACCACCATAAATAATTTGTATGTTAACTCAAAAAAGAAAAGTCTGTGAAGGGTCAGAAAGATCTTGTGATTATTATTCCATACCATACCATCATTCTCTGGAGCCTTTCCTTCTTCATTTTTTTGGCAGTTTGGTTTTTTTGTGGTGGTTTGGGGTTTTTTCTTCTGCAGGTTTTTGTCACAATACTGAAGAACACAAAAGATAACAATGTAAAGCCTTACAAACAATGTGAGCAGTGTGACAAATTTGGGTTAATAACTATGTCAGCTTGAGAATAGTATTCTGGCTTTCTGAATATCCTAGTATATTTCAATGTCTATTTTGAATGCTATTTCAGAGTAGCTAAATTAGTTCAGCATTCATTTTGAAAGTGGAAATAGAATTCATACATGAAATCTTAAGTACCTGGAGTCAGAGGTCTAAATCTCAGGTATCCACCTTAATCTCTCATTGCAGTTAATAAATAGAAATGGGCATATGCAGTTTCTGAGCTAATATAAGCATAAATGAGCACATATGCTTTCTGTGTCATTCTAAAATTTGTGTCTAAATTCCTGGGATAATCTGATTTTCGAGGGGATATATTTAGCTGCTCAAATATGTTCATCTATTGTCATATGAAGTTTTTTGGGCATCCAAGGCATCCATGACATTTGGTGAATCAGACACACAGGCTGTAGGAGAGCTTCACCTTCTCAACCAGAAGCTAGAGGTCAGATATAATAATCAATGGGAGCCAAACAATGCTGAAAATTAAGAAAAGTTCAAGCACTCAATATAGGGGCAAAATGGCCAGAATGGAAAATATCTTACACAAACTAGATATCGCACCCAGGAATCAGAGCAAATAAGAAACGTTGGGACATTTAGTAGCATGGGGATTTTGATAGACAAATAACTATTGAGAAAAGACGACTGAATCAGGTGGCAGAAACTGGAAATCTACAAAAATCACCTGCCCAGTCACAGACCATATACAAGAAGCATCTTAACTTCTTTTACCTATTTTTAGAACAGCATCCCCTCTAGGGACCATTTGCAAAAAATAATCAGTTTCAGTACTGTCCATGAATGAAAAACATGCAAACACCAGTGGCTAACTGGATTCCCTAAAGCAACTGGGGAAAACTAGATTTTTTTTCTTGATAAACAAGCATTTTTTGGTTGTTTTTCTTTTTAATCTTTAATAAAGTTGTAGTAGGATTTACACAAAACTTGAAATTTTCACATTATGAATGCTATGGCTAAATGTATCTGAGATCTGTAGAAATGTTGAGTAAAATTTTATGGATGTGAAATTTAAAAAATTTTCGACCATTGTACTTCGAATATGAAACAAATTTAGAATATATAATACTTTTCGTGTTTAAAATTTTAATCAGACTGAATTTAATACTCATTTTACAGGGACCTCATAGTATTAAGTCTGAATTTCTTAGAAAATTATTCTATTGAAACCAAAAATTTAATGGACTATATGTTAAGACCAATTTTATTCATATTTTGCAAGAGAAAATATAGCTGAGCACTTCCTGTGTTTCTTGGATTAAAACCAGCACAGTTATCCCAATCCATGTGTAAAGGGTTCCTCAGTTTACTCTAGATGTGCTCTTGGATGTGGCTGCACAGAGAGACTCAGGAAAAAATATTCAAACTAGAAATGTGAATTTATATTGGATTACTTAAACCAGATAAAATTCATACAGAAATGTAATTTATCTAACTTTATGAAGTAGCCTCAGTAATCCACTATAAAAAATATTAAGGAAATTATTTAGGATAGTTTAATTTATTTACTCTGAAAGTTAATTTGAGCTACTTTTTCCTGAAAGACCCCAAGTGAGCAAACATTAGAAGTTTAAGAAAACCAATATTTGATACTGAATAGTTTAAAAATCTCAGATATCTGTGTAGGTGTCTGTAAATTTACAGATCTATGCATCTATGTATGGATGGGAAGTATAAATATAAGCATTTATTTACTCTTATCATCAAATATTAAATACAAGGTGGCAAACTACTTAACTGAATAAATTTTATTTGACTGTATTAAATGTAAATCATTCTAAGGAGCAGGTACACAGTTCAAACAATGACTAGTTAGCAATTTCCTGATATGAACATTTATTTGCATTGTTTTTAAAACACCACAAGAGAATTACAGCAGATCCTGCTGAATTGTGTAACATTTCATTTTATTTTGTGTCACTCTGTAGATGTAAAGACATTGCTTCGGGGTGCACTATAACACTGACAACTTCTTGCATAGCAAGTAAGGTTGAATAGTTCAGCAGACAGGAATAGCATTGACTCTGTTTATTAGTAAATCAAGAGGTAAGTCTTAAAATTTTATTAAAACAAAATCTCTACATTTCCAGGATACTTTGATTTTTATATTCTTTCCTTCCACTCGTAACATATCAGATATGGCCAGTTCTGGCCCCACAACTCAAAAAAGGCGCAGATAAACTGGAGAGACTTCAGAGGAATGCCACAAAATAATCAAATGACTGTAAAACCTGGCTTATGATGAAAGACTGAAGGAGTTAAGCCTCTTCTCTCCGGAGAAGAAAAGGCTCAAGAGGACCTCATCACAGTATTCCAGTACTTAGAGGGCAGCTACAAAGAACATGGAAGCACTCTCTTCTCAGTAAGTCACACGAAGACAAGGGGCAATGAGTAAAAGTTGCTCCTGGAGATGTTTCCTCTCAAAATAAGAAAGAATTTTTTTTCTTTTTAAGAAGAATCAGTCAGAGGAAGAACCTTCTTGAAGACATGGGAGAGTGCCTTTCACTGGAACTTTTCAAGGTGCAACTGAATGGTGTGGTAGGTAATCTCATCAAGGATCTCTTTCCCACCAAAGGTTGAACCAGATGATTTTTCGAGGTTCCTTCTAACCTAGGCTGTTCTATGATTCTATAATTCATTGTGATTTCAAAATTATTCCTGTGTTCTACACAGGAGACAAATTTTGCATAACTGACTGTACCAATATGTTAAAATGGGTACCACTGGGACCAGGATTATTCTGAATCTGTTTCCTTCCTTCATCTTACATATTGTCCATCTTTGTTTCCTGTTCCTTAATGAATTTCCAACAAACAGAGTAGGAGCAATTAGCCTACTTTGACTAGCTAACACTAAATGTGTTGGTTTTGAAACTATATAAGTGAAACTGATGCCATTGCTTCTACATACGTTTGTGCTTTTCCTGTAGATATGCTAAAAAGAAAATTTCCATGCACCAGTGATGCACAGCTTCTGAAAAAAAGGTCTCAAATCAAAATGAGTCTTTTTCTATTTAATTATATTTATCTTCCATGTCAAATTTAATAAATTCACTGCATTGTTTTTAAATGATGCCACCGGAGTATTTAGAAGTCATTACCATTTTTTATTTCTCTGTAAGTAGTGTTTTAAAGAAAATGTTGCTCGGGGGTTGAACTCTATTTTAATTGCCTACAATTAAATATATTGGAATTTTATTTATATTTTAAGGTCTTTACAATGTGTTTTAGATCCAGCTTTTCTCATTTTAAGTAGCTTAACCGTTTTAGATCCACTGTTTTCATTCCAGGCTTTATTTTACTACAGATTTTCAAGTTAATTTTTTTAGATGGAAATGCTAGGTCTCATCTGTTTCACTTATGAAAAACATTGATCCTGCAGTGTTAGCTTAAATTTCTTATTCTGGCTTTAGCAATTAATCATTAGTAGTACAGAAGGTTTAACACTACTTTTGTAACTGAATACTCATAACCCAAGTGGGATTTTTCAAATAGATTTCATAATTCTTTAAAAAAAAAACAAAACCCCAAAACCCCCATATTGCTGATATTTTTCTGAAAATAAGAGATTCTGGCCAGCTTCAGCACACGCATGTGTACATTTTTAAATATATACATGTATATATACCACATAGTACACACAGACACGGCAAAAGCACAGTCTGACTCCTATTTCAAGGATGAATGCCAGGAAAGTTGTACTGCTACATTTATATGGAGCAGAAGACATGTAGAAAGATTACAAAGATACAGTATCTCCCAGAATCCTGGAGCCAGCTCTGTGCAGATTACTCCCATGAACGTATCTGGTATTATAAAGGGTCAAGCAATGAAAGATAGAGAAAATAAAAAACTAAAAGTAAATTTTAAATAAAAGACAAATACATATCATCAACATACTAAAATGGCTAAAGATTTTTTTAAAAAATAGCACTTAATTCAATTATACAGGCAGATGTTTCAAAAAATAATTGTGATGCCTTGACATATCTTACCTGGCTTCTGTGTACTAGCTTGGAGATGTGACTTTTCCATATTTCCCAGACTTTTATGAATGGCTAGGATACTCCAGTGGTTATGTAGGGGGCATTGTGAAGCTCACTGTGTAATGTTGAAAAATAACTCAAGTAGGTAGGTATATTGACTGTATTTGACTGAAATCCACAATCTAGATGCCTCAGTTAAGCACAGATGTCGGGCATCTTGCCTTCGTGCAATGATTGAAGTCTCCTAATACCAGACCTTGGAAAATCAATGACAACTTCTTATCAGTTGGAGCTACTGTCTTGGATGACTATCATTCTTCACTGGCTAAGAAGAGAAATGGTGGAAGTTAGGCACCTGTGACTTCTTGGGAGACAGCCTGTCTAGCCTTTCTCTGAAGACAGGCACCTAATGAAGTACAGCTGGCTTCTTTTCTTTAAAATGCATTGGTGATCATGATATCGAACAGACTTTTGTTATCATAATGGTTGGAGCACTTTCACAAACTAGTCTGGCACTCATCTCACCAATGTGAGGTGAGGCTTTCAGCCTTTCAGCACTAATTTCACTTCCATGACCCATAAGATAATGGAGCAGATTCCTTTGGAATACATGTCACGACATATGGAAGACATGAAAGTGATTAAAGACATGGTTTCACCAAGTACAAATTATGCCTGACTAATCCAGTGTCCTTCTAATGTATCAGTGGATAAGGGAAGAGCTGTGGATGTCATCTACCCACACTTCAAAGCCTCTGATACAATCTCCCCACGATATTCTTGCTGCTGCATCAGAGAGATGTGGGTTTGACAAATGAACTGTTAGGTGGGTAAGGAACCAGCTGGATGTCTGAGTCCAGTGACTTCTGGACAATTGCTCTGTGTCTAAGCGGAAAGCAGTAATAAGTGGTGTTCTTCAAGGTCTATACTAGGATAAATATCAGGTCATATCTTCATCAACAACGTGGGCAGTGGCATTGAGAGCTCTCGCAAGTTTGCAGATAACTCCAAGCTTAGTGATGCAGCTGTTTCACTAGAGGGATGGAATGCCAACCAGCCAGGCTTGAGGAGTGGACTCATATGAACACCATTAAGTTCAAGGATAAGCACAAAGTCCTGCATCTGGTTTGGGGAAGTCCACAGTACCAATGCAGGCTGGGGGGATGAATGTATTGGAAGCTGTCTTATGGAGAAGAGTTTGGGGATACTAGTGGATGAAAAATTACATATAAGCTGGCCTTGCAGCCCAGAAAGACAATTGTATTCTGCATTGCAAAGATAGAAGCATGGCCAGCAGGTTGAGGTGATCCTGTCTCTCTACTCTGTTCTCTTAAGACCCCACCTGGAATACTGCATTCAGCTTCGGGTTTCCTGACAAAGGAAAGACATAGACCTGTTAGAGAAGGTCCAGAAGAGGACCAAAAAAAAAGAAAAAAAAAAAGAGGGCTAAATCACCTCTTCTGTGAAGAAAGGCTAAGACAGTTGTGCATGTTCAGCCTGAAAATGAGAAGGTGCTTATGGCTTTCAAGCCATAAAAGGTCCCTCTAAGAAAGATGGATTCTCATAATCCAATGAAGCAAAATATTCAGCAAAATTTTTGCATTCTATTGAATTTATGTATAGGGCCAAGTTTCTCCCAAAAAACAGTATTCTGTTCTACCTTCACTTAAAGGTTAGGTTTTTTCTAAGTTTTCTAGATATATTTTGTTGTATTAAACTGTCCTTAAACTAAATCAAAGAAAATTTTGAAAGCAAGGTGCTGTTTGTATATTACTGCTGAAATTTTGGAAGGTAACAAGACACTTAGTATAATAGGAAGAAAAGTTTTCTGTGGTCTGTCCATCAGAGGGGACAATAAAAATACTTTCAACTTCACTTCCCACATCTTCAATTGTAAATCATTGCATCCTCTTTTCTCATTTTTATTTCTTTTTGTAGAATTAAAGTATATTAAATTTTGTTTTATCTTTGCTACTTCACAATTTCTCAGGAATCTAGACTTACTTTTTTTCAGCTTTCAGTACATGGTGAGAGAGTCCAAGCTGCTAGAACACAGAAGTCACTTTTCATTATCCTTTTCTTTACTGCACAAAAAAAATTACTGTCATGGTGGGGTTTTTTATTTATTCATGTTATTTTTCTCTGAAGCACTCAAACCACTGCTCAAAAGAGTTAGTTTGAAAATTATATCAAGTTATACCATGCAACAGCATAATGAGTGTGAATGAGATTCAATGGTAAAGGATGAAAACAGCTTGTTGATTTTTTTGAAGTTTTTTTTATTACTTTTTTCAATTTCAACTCATTCTTTTGAAACAGTGAACAAAAAGGAAACAGTAGACAGCCTTTCTTTTACAGAACTTATGACACACAGAGTTAAAATTTTATACTGACTATAAAAAAGACAATGCAATGTATTGTGTAACTTAGGAACATCCTACATGCAGTTTGAACACAAAATATTCGTACAACATTTATGTTTTGATTACACTCTAAGTGCTGACAAGGTACTGCGTTTATGAATAATGCAAAGAACTGAAAGAACGGGCTTTTTATATTCCATTCTGAGCTTCTGTTTTTCAGCCAAAATGATTTAACAATGTAAAACACATGTCATTGATGGAATATGATTAGAAATATATTGTGCTCCTGACAGTTAACAATTATTCCTGTGCGCATTACTGATGCAGTCATAGCAGCTATAAAAGCTAAGTGTCAGGAATCTCAAAAAAAACCCAACAAAAAACCCATAGTAATTTCAGTAATACCTTGTACTTCCAGCTCTTTCTGAATAATTTTTTGCCATTGAAACAAATAATCAAGGAAATTAACATATAAATATTTGGTATTTCCATTGATCAATTTAGTAAGCATTTAGGGAAAAAATGCAATGACATTAGAAATACATTCAGAAGCATGATGTCCCATGCACAATTAAATCAAATAGAATAAAACAAAGAAACAAACAAAAAATCCCTTAAGAACCCGTGTACCCTCATGCTGCTTAGTGAAGCTTTAAGTTTGGAAAATTTGTTTTACTTTTAATTGAAATGCATTGCATGATTAGTCTTGATTTATGAAAAATCTAATGTCTAGGCTCTTTTAATTTCTCTTTGCTGAAAATATCTTTAATCTTCTTTTTAATCAATATTAAAAAAAATAAAAGTCAACATTGTCACAGCTACAGTAGGATCCCACAGAGCCTAGCTCCAGCATAAGCAAAATTCTCCAAATGACGAATATTTCATGTTGGGCTACACTAAAAAATTAGCCCCCTTTAGAGAAAAACATCTATATGTTAAAGGGTTATTTGTTTCTAGTGACTTAAAGAGTTACTCTAAGTTTTACATCCAAAAATGACACAATCCTTCTCATTAGGATTTAATTAAAATGTTGATTAATTTAGTCACTTTAACTCTGTGGCATCTTCTGTTGTTGGTTGCTTCTCATTGACTTCTATTCCCATAATATAATTAGGACAGAAGTCTAATCAGAGCTATATTCCATAATCAGAAGAACACCAAGATCTGAATACTGTCTTCAGAGCTGGTTATAACTTGAAGAATTTTCATCAAAACAAAACAAAACAAACAAACAAAAATTACCCCAAACCCCCCAAAACAAAGCAAAACAAACCAAAAAATCAACCAGAAACAATGTGCCTTCCATGGGACGGGAAAGTAGTGTGCACAAACTATACCAGCACACTAAGACTTAGGTATGTTAGTGTCGCTGTGGAGCCGCTAGCCACGTGCAAGAACCAGGCTGAATCAGGTGAGGTGGAATTCTGATTTTATTATTTAATTCTAAAACTTATATAGACTTTTGAAAGTTCCTCCGGATTGGGTCAATTCAAAACTTCCCCCTAGGCCAATAGGCCAGGCTGAACTGTCCATCATGTCCAGAGACAGTTTCAATAACATCTATAACATCAATAACATCCAAACCTTATCTTTGTTTATAGAACACAGGGAGAAGAAGAGAAAAATTCCCACAGGAAAGAGTCTGTGCTGTCACATGTTAGTATGCAGCTACACACTCAACTGAGCAAAGGGGACAATTTTTTTTTTTAATTTCATCACTTATTAGGAGAATGTTGGGATGAAATTTACTCTGCAATGCAAATGCTTTTGTCTTTAAAGGCATTCTAGACCTCCTTATTAAGATATAGGTTTCTTCACCATAGATGTCTAAAATTTGTCAGGATTCTGCTGATAACCTCCTACCATATCCCTTTAAGGATTCTAAAAGGCACAAGTCTGTTCATTGCTAGGTTATGAGGCTGACGTACCATGGGGACGTGTTAACGTGCTCAGATTGAACTGCCTCCTATTAGATTTGGACTTGGCAGTGCTAGGTTAATGGCTGGACTGAATGATCTTAGAGGTCTAATCCCTCAACCTAAATGGTTCTGTGATTTTATGTTTCCAGATACTTTTGAAGAGGTCCCTCCTTCACAGTACCCCCAGCATAAGATGTTTAACTTCCCATTTCTACATATTGTTTAAAATAGTTGTTTGGGGACACAGACCAAGACATGGGAAGGCAGAGAAGTATATTTTTTACCTTTACTACAGTTGCAAAAACATCTACTTTCATTCTGACTGCCAGTGATACAGAAACTGTTGTTAAAAAAACCCCAAAACTGAATATGTTGGAGCCTTGGTGTAAGGAAATCAGAAGGGAGAATGGGACTGTCTCTGGTAATTCTGAAGAAAAATGCATTCTCGAAGAATTACATGGAGGATATGTTATTTAACAGCTGTGAATGATACACCTCTTCTTCATTAAATTAATTGAAAGTCACAGACTTTTTTCTTCTCTATAGCCTCCTAAGTCTTTCTGCAAGGAGAACCATCTACCTTAGAAAGAGTTTTAAATAGATTTTGACCTTCCTGATAAACAGAGCAGGTAGATGCCTAACCCTATTTTGTGCCTTTTATTGACTTTGAGGTTTATTGTAGTAGTAAATGTTTTATAAATAAATTTTCAACCATTGTTTCCTATGTCAAACAGGATATTAGACTTCATCAAAAAATCTTTGAGATTATGCTACAGGATGGAAAGGAGACACCAAAAACTGTCTGCCAAGTTTCAATGAAATTTACCTTCAAGCATGAAGGCTTCTTCTAATCTTTTTATCTTTATGAGATAAAACCATAAAATCTTCTACAAGATGAAGAGAAGAAAAGGACGAAGAATGTAATTTTCTTTTACTCAAAAAAAGTCAGCTCCCTGACAAAAGAGGAACTTTGATAGACGTGCAGTGAAAGGTAAGGGTTTTTAAAACATACGGGTTTATCTCATGGGTAATACTCCTTGAGATTATTCCAAGTTGCTCTGCAACATCCCTTCTTATTTTATTTAGTTTAGTTGCAGTCATATACTAGAGCTGGTTACTGATCTCCAGTCAGGAAGACTTCCCCTGACCTATAATCCTACCAAAGCATTCCAGTTTAAAATGTCTGGAAAGCTGTTCTCAAGACTCAGCAAAGCTTAATTTAATATCAGAATTTTCTACTTTTTTTAGTCTATCAAATCTCCAGCAAGAATTTAGTTTCATTTTCATGCAGTTCATTTTGTATTTATATATTTCACTCAGAATGCACAGTCAGCAGGAAAGAGAGATGTATTTGAAAAAGTGGGAGGTAAATACATGATTGAATTTTTTTGGTTTCACAAAAGATGTCAGTCTGCAGTTTACTTTACAGTCAAAGTTAGCATGCACTAGTTAGAGCTCGTGAAACCAGGTTCTGTATCTCTCACAGATATCGCACACCAAAAAGTCAGAAATAGGTGATAGTAGGGTCATCCTTCTCACAATTTTTACTGGCATTTTTGACATGTAATAACGTATCATTCTCACTTAATATCCAGCTGTTGTTCCAGAAGGCCAAGGACCTCCCTTAGGTCCTGCTTTTTGTATGACACACCAATGAGAAGCACTTGGACACCTTGTGATGTCTCCAATGGCAGTAGGTGGCTGTATTCCAGCAGCTGAATTGGCCCCATGTGTAAGAGTTAATTCTGATTGCAGACAGCTTAAAGTAGATGTCTCTGCACAGGTGTTTGCATGTAACCTAGAGCTCTAAATTCCCATTTTGGGGCTTGAAAAGCAACCTCTGATCAATGAATCTCCTGTAATTCTGAAGAGCTATCAAGTTCACTCTAAAAAGACACATTTATGTTTAGCAAGATAGTTTCTCATTCAGTTATATTTCCTATGTTGACAGGATCAGGTTTTGGCATTTAGCTTCCATACAGACATCCGTCTTTAGACCCCTTCAATAAGTTATCAAGAATGTACAATAGTTTACCACCCAAACAGGGTGATCTATTGTACTTAACTTTAGCCACAAAAAAAAGAGTTTGCTTGTCTAGACTGGTAGCCTAGTTCTTTCCATATTAACAGATATTCCAGTTTTCAAATAATCAATTATACTACTTGTCTTCAGGCAGGAGTAATGACTTCCTGGAATGAATACTTGTGATTCACTTCAAAAGAAGGAGACATAATTAGGTTGGACTAATTAAGCCCAATTAGGTTAAACTTTGGGAGATACAGGTGAGATAAGGCCAGTGATGTGTGTTTCTGTCCCTGCTACTATAGCTTCTTTATCAGTGCACTTTTATACATCAGACGTGGATTCTATTTATTTTCCTTAAATATATGTCAGCTGAAGCTAAAAAAGTCAGATTCCTTTAATCTTTACTATCAGTGATCACAATTTAAGATTTTTCCTGCTAGATATTATTATAATCAGCATTAGATATCATATATTAAGACTTTTAAATGACTAATGGATTACATATGAGCTGTTTCAAACTCTTACTCTACCAAAAAATTGAAACTTTACAGGAAGACTAATTTGGATTGTTAGATATCATATGTATTTTGGTCAACAGTTCATTCTCTCACAGATATTACATTTGGAAATAAATGTCTTCGCTGAGATAGAGACATGATTCTCTTCCTTATATTGGAATTAATGGATCTAAAACAGTATTGGAATAACACTATTGCAGAGAATGATGACACATCCCTCTACTGAAAGATAATATGACTTGTCTACAGAAAAATTCATCCACTAACATATGCTTTTATAGAGCATTATAAGAGAACAGGACAACGGCACTAAATTGCTGGGGAAAAAAATAAACAACAACAAAATCAACAAAAGCACACCATTAAATTTTAGCCTCCCAGTTATGCAGCTCCTTCTGCAGTATTTCTTTTTCAGGTTTGATTCTTCCTGAAAGAGTGACTGTAAATTACACCTTTGTTTCAAAGAGGTGTTTCTTTCTTGCATTCATTTGTAAACTCATATAAACTCTTGAATTCAGCCTAGATACTCAATTTAGTAAGGGAGATGGCAGAGTGGAGGGAAGGGACCTTAAAATTTTTTTTAGCAGAAAACAGGCACTTCAGGAAAGACACTACAACAATGAAAACAGATGAATTTGTGTCACCCAGGTCATAATCTGAACATGGGATTGTAATAGTGATTCTCTGACCTTCTCTGTGGAAGAAAGTACATTCTGTGTCAGATCATGAGAACTGGCAATAGCAGAAAAACAGTTTCTTGTTTGAGAAATTATTAAGTTGAATCTTTATCTGCTAAAAGACGAAGAAGGAATCCCATGATGCCATTTTTTTCAAGATTTTCTTTTATAATGGTTGAACTTTTTTCTTCTGTACAAAGCTTTTAGAGAAAATCATATTTTGTAGATAATCTATGATTTCTGTTGAATTTACACATACTTAAGGAATTTTTTAAAAAAACAAACCGATAGTTATTTACCTACAACAAAAATTCCTCACAGGGGCCATTTTTTATAGAGTAATCACTAACCCATATATATAATCTTGCTTTCACAGCCAAAAGTCAATTACTCAATCTATTTTTCAATAGCTCACATAACACTGAATTCAGTTCTTGGATGTTTAGGAAAGCAATGTAAATAGTTACTACAGCAGGCATACAATAATGAAACAGAAATTATGCCAATGAAATAATATAGAATTAATGACAAATCAGAGACAAAAGCTGAGATCAACTTCTGACAGTTTGTGTCCTGGTATTTATGAATGGAACTAGGTAAAACAGAATCATTATCAGACTTGATCCCAGGCCCTTGTTGCTTGATTCCAGGAGTGTCTGTATAAGGTAAGGCTGCACACTTAAAATTATCTTGTGTTGTTTGAGACTGTTGCTACTAGGTCTGATCAAAAGTCCAGTAGTCTCAGTCAAGTAACCTTAATGTAGCAGGTACTTAAAGAAAGAAAATAAGTATGGGTAGAAGAAATTCTTCTTGTTGTCCAAAAACTAGTAGATTAGAGACTTCTGGAGCCCAAACCTGAATTCGGTTTCAGTTTGTTTAAGCTTTTTGTGAACCTCTCTATAGTTTGGAGTTTTGGGTCTCTACAGCATTCTGTGGTGTACAGTTCCAGTTCTAGGTGGGTGACCTTACCATAGAAGGATATGACTCAACTGCGTTGTAAGGAAAAGTGTAAGTTTTTTATCTTTGTTTTAAATGTAGTGCTTGAGAATTTCATGTCTTCTTCTTTGGGGAAATGTATTTGATAATTTTGTTTCTGGTTCAGCTTTTCAAACATTCCTTCCATTCCAGATGTCCTTATAAGTGTGGTTACGCCTCTTAAGACTCTCCCCACACAGAAGTTATCATAAAGCTGACCTTTTTCTCTCATCCTTTTTCTGGTTTTCTCTTTGAAGAGAGGATGACCAGAACTGCACACAACACTTAAGATGCGCAAGTATCATGGATGCTTTGTACCATGATAATGGAGTTCAGAAAAACTAACAGCTGTCTGGAAAAGATGTATTTTTACTGGTGAGATGAAAGTTAATGAGTCCTTCTTGATGAAGATCAAAGGATGGGTGCAGGGAAAAACAGGCTAATAGAAAATGATCCTATTAATTAAGTAATCTTTCCCCAAACTTTAAAATGTCTTCCTTCCATAAGATCTATAGGAAACATGAAGAAAAAAGTCTAAGAAAACAAGTAGTTTGCTTTGCTTTGCTGAAATTTCCTCAAGCAATCACAGTTACAAAATGTAAAGGAAATTGTAGTGATAAGTATGCTATTTCCTTGCAAAATTTTTGTATCTGTATTAAAGAGTTTTACCTTCTTTTGTGGTTCTAACTAACACTTTTGTTCAGCATGGTTCTAACACTTTTTTTTTTAAATGACACAATACTTGTAAGAAACTTTGCATTTCACTGCTTTCACATGTATAGCTTGTGTAGTTTAAAACAGTTATTCATCTTAACCATATAGCCTAATCCTGGTTCATTACATTTGTCCGCATTTTCCAGGAAAACACTTGTTTTGGTCAGTCAGTTATATTATTTGAAGGTATACTAATTAAGCTTTAGATAAATGAAATAACATTTGAATGTAAAATTTTTTAAGACCCATTTTAATCAAAATTATCTGTTGAGTAATACATCAACAGCACAGGTCGTGTCTCTGATGAAATTAATCTGCAAAGCCACCTGTGTGACAGAGCTAATGATATATTAGTGTGATTCATCATTAGTGATCATCAACAGCTGATGATGTATTAGTATGCTGCTCCAAGGATGGCTCTATCCAGAAAGAATGAACTTCCATAATTAAATTATGGCACCAAAGTCAATTAAAAGACCATAGTCTAACCCAGTCAACAGCAGGTAGGAACATGGACATGAAATCAATTTTTCTACAGTTTTTCCTTTGGCTTCCTGGTGGCAGCTTTGCAACTTGTTAATCAGATCTCATTAGCCTTGTGGAAAATTATATTTGCTTGAGTTCCTTCTCCAGTAGCATTTGGCAACACACTATTAAGATCTCCAACACTTAGAAAGGGGAATATTTTTCACATAATATAAAAAAAAAAAAACCAAATTAAAAGCCTCTTGTCAGTAACACTGCTACACATTTCTGTGGAGGTGGCAAACTAGGCTTCCATAACAAATCTTTACAGTATTACATAAATTGATAAATGCCTTCCTGCTTTGACAATTTTTGTCTTTGTCATGACAATGGTCAGCAAAAATCAGAGAGGAGAAAGCTGAGACAAAGCATATTGGATGAGTAGATGACTTAGACCCACATAATCATTTTAGCTTTAAGATTAGGTCACAAAATTCAGTATGGAATGACAGAACTATGACAACATAAAATTACATTATCTTCCCCTGATGCCTTTCACCCATTCCACATGTCCAGTCTCCGGATACCTGGAAGAAGAGATCAGCATCTCCCTCTTCATTTCACTTTCCCAGGAAGCTGTAGAGAGCAATGTGGTTGCCCCTCAGTCTCCTTTTCTCCAAACCTGACAACCCCAAAGTCTTTAGCCACTCCTCATAGGACATTCCTTCCAGCCCTTTCACCAGATTTGGTGCCTTCCCATGGACACACTCAAGGATCTTCACATCCATCTCAAATTTTGGGGCACAGAAGTGCATACAGCACTCCAAGTGAGGCCACATCATGCTGAATACAGTGGGGTAATGCTGTCTCCTGACTGCCTAGTGATGATGCTGTGTTTGATGTGCCCCAGGGTGTGATTTGCTCTCTTAACTGCCAGGGCACACTGATGGTTCATATTTAACCTGATGTCAACCCACACCCTCAGATCTGTTTCTTGGGATGCTTCCCATCTGCTCTTCTCCCAACTCATATTTGTGCCTAGCATTATTCCACCCTAGGTGAAGAATCCAGCATTTTGACTTCTTAGATTTCATCCTACTGATGATTGTCCAGTGTTCCAATCTACCCACATCCCTCTGCAAGGCCTCCTGTCCATCACGATGGTCAACAGCATCTCCCAGTTTGGTATCAGTCACAAACTTGCTAACAGCACATTCCAACTGCATGCAGATAATTGATACATGTATTGAGCAGTACTGGCACTAGAAATGAGCCCTGGGAAACAATGCTTGTCTCCAGCTAGATGCAGCCCTATTTGCTACAACACTCTGAGCCCTGCCATTCACACAGTTCTTCACCCAAAGGACCTTGTACTTCTTCATCTCAGAGCAGGACAACCTGTTCAGAAGGCAACTGTGAGAAACAGTATCAAAAGTCCTATTAAAATCCAGAAAAACTACATACACTGCCTTTCCTTCATCCACTAGATGGGTGGGTGACCTTATCACAGAAGGGTATGAAATTAGTGAGGCAGGGCATCAGCAGCTGGACTTGGATGATTCTGGTGGGTCCTTTTCAGCTGAGGATGTTCTATGATTCAGGGTATTCTATGATTTTCCCTTTGTGAACATGTGTTGACTGTGCATGCGGATTGCATTGTTCTTTAAATGCCTTTCAATAGCACTTGAACGACCAGAGTGCTTTGGATTTAGTCCCTAATGGTTTTTGAACTTCTGTCCTCACCTTCATCTCTTTTTCTTTTTCTTCCCATTTATTACACCTGAATTTACATGGTTCTAACTTCCATATCACCCTCATTTGGAGAACTCTGAGTATGACAATATTCTCACATGAAACTATACAAAACACTATAAATTGAGTAGAACAATGGCCAGAGGAAAAATTTTTGAAAAATCAAGTGTAATTGATTCTCCCAACTTTTAACAAACTATGTCTCCAGGATTTCAGAGCTTCAGTCGTCCACATTAGCACAATATCCACCTCATGTTGTCTAATAGCCTTTAATGAACTTCACATTTGTGAATGTGTCTAAGCTTTGCTTGAATCCCTTTAAATATTTTTTTAAATTTTATGTAGTTGAACCCATTTACAATTTTGGCTTTCACAGAATTCTGTGGTAATAAATCTGACAGTTTAAATACATACTGGGTGAAGAACTACTTCTTTTTCTTCATTTTCAGCTTGCTGCTGTTTTTTTAGTTCTCTTACAATCACATTGAACCTTGACTGTATTGAAATCAGGAAGGGATGACTCAGAGCAGAAAGGTGACTGGTTCCTTTCCTCATGATTAACAAAGTTTTGTCAAAGTAAGACATAGGTTTCCCACCTTTATTTCTGGAATTTCTGAGATCTATACACACACACATATATATATATATATATACACATATATATATATATATTTAGGTAAAGAAATAACTAATAGTGCTGTAGCATACCAAAAGGGAAGTGCCTACCAATTTCACATACCTGTGGGAGTCAAATGATATTTGACAGTACAAAAACTAAACTAAATCACTTTCTCAAATGTAGACAGTCTCCACAATTGTGAATTCATTTGGCTGAATGCGAATGCTTACAGGATAAATATGTACATCTGAACTAGACACCTCCAGTTCTTTTTATGTTCAATTGGAAGAGAATGATTAACTTTTGGAGAACAGTTGATTTCATCCTAGATTAGACATCTTTATTTCATCAGAT
Source organism: Edolisoma coerulescens (assembly GCA_013397115.1). Lineage (NCBI taxonomy): Eukaryota > Metazoa > Chordata > Aves > Passeriformes > Campephagidae > Edolisoma > Edolisoma coerulescens. Next base: position 979,152 of record VWZW01006982.1, on the reverse strand, counting down.
GAATCACATCCTTAAAACCTTAGTTTTCCAAAATTTTAGGGTTCCAGAGAAAGAGCACAAGCAAAAGTACTAAACTTTCTTAAAACCAACCCTACTGTGCCTGTCAATGAAACTCAGGCAGAAAATCTGCATTTATAGCACTGATAAATTTTGTGATGAAAAGTGAAAAGTATGGTCAGGATCATGTTGGCTGACACAGTATTTTTCCAAATGCACATACTAAGAAGAATCAAAAAGATGAAACTGGAGTAAAACACTCCTTGGATGTGTGATCTGGTGAATAACTACCCTCTGATATACCTAGTAAACAGGAAGGAGAATGAGTGATTAAATGATCCTGTTTTTCAGGTGAAGAAGATCCTAAATCAAAAACCAACTACCAAAGAAATTTTAATTCTGAATTAAGTTGGTTTGAGCTAGATGGATCACAGCTGCCAATAAAGACTCAAGTCAGGGTGAGAAAACATTTTATACAATCATATAACTCTGAATGAGACATATTCCACTTCCTTTTGATGGAGATGCCTGCCTTTTGCTGTTCTGGCAAAATGAACAAGATACGGATGAATTGGAGAAAACAAGTGGGAAGCTCATTGAAGACAAATCAGAGTACAAGTGCTTATGGGGGGTAAAAATACAAATGAGAGGGAAAAAATGGAGCAGGCACATGTATCTGATGCACCTGAACGTACCGCANTTTTCCTGCTGTGGTCGGGGCGTAGCGCGATATCCTGGGCTTTCTTCATCCAGGCCCACGCGCCGCCCCAAGCAGCCAGCCTGGCAGAGCTGCTGACGGCATCCTGGTATCATGGCAGTGCAGCCACGATGTACTATATTTTTTCTAGTGGGAAATAGGTAAGCGTGCTCTGGTACTTTCAGTGGAAATGTGGAGGAAAGAAGGTGAACACACAAGCAAGGAATACATAGAAAGAGAATACACATCCTTTGGTCTTCCCAGAGAGTCCTCTCCTAAGGCGATTCTGTGCCTTTTTTTTTTTTTTGTGACAAGCGGCCTCCAGATGTCAGAAATTTATTCCTTTCCTTCTTCCACAGAGAGCTCCAGTATTTCCAGATTACATCAGACACACAGGAAGACATACAGCCTGTATGGCCCCTGTGGTTAAAACCGATGCAAGGATCCCTTCCATCCCTCCATCCATCCTGAGCTGTCAGGCATAAAGTCCTAAAGAGCAGCATAGTCTTCAGCTTCCTGCTCAGTATTAATCTTATCTAAAAATTCTCACAGAAGCATCTATTTTCTCTGGTAAGATAGGAAGAGGTTTGCTTCTACGTCGTTCTTTCTAGATTCTTTATGAGGTGTTCTTTCTGCTTTGATCATGAAAATACTTCTGATGCATTACCTTGGCAGCATAAATCACAGTTTCAGTTCAAGGTACAAGCACCTAATTTTAATATAGTCTCAAAAAAAAAGGTCAGGACATGTAATTTCTACTATGTGTATATCCAAATGCTCTTACAATACTCTGAAACAAAAGAATGACCTCTATAGTCTTGTCCTGTCTTAGTGAATGAAACAAAATGAAAAGAAGCCTGAAACCTCATTAAGCCAGCCTGCTTTTCTCCAGGCTTTGTAACATAGTCAGTCTTCAAAGGAATTTAGAAGGACCAAACCCCAAAAAGAACATCAAAGGTGCAAAGCCCATGCACTCAGATTTACCTAGCAAGTTATAGTTGTTCAAACTCAGAGGGAATAATCCAAGTGATCCATAATTTGAAGTCCAGATAAGGTTATCAAATGAAATTAGAAAATAAAATTCTTTAAAATATGGCTAGAAAAGGTAAACTAAACTGAGCAATATAAACTAGATTATGATTCAAGTTTTAACAAAATAGATCTAAACTGACAGGATAAAAATGGAAACTGAAATTACAGTATCTCATCAACTAAGAGAGGATATTATGAACCTAATTATTTAATTTTTTTCAAGGGCTGACTGTGAGAGTCCAACAAAAAAAATTTATTCTTGATATAAATGTTGGGACATTGAAAAAAATAGCATCTTTTCTCATTTCTTTGAAATTATCTTCATTTCTAGTATGATATCCAGAGGGAAAATTCATTCTGTTGAGTCTTTTCCAATATAAACTGTACTATCAATGCATAATAAATATGCAATAGCATTCATTAGGTTTAAAACTGCCAAAACTATACTCATTGTCATGTAAGATGAAAAGGGGAGGAGAAATGTCATGTGTCAAAAGATTGTTCTTGTGAAAATCTTTTTCATACACAACTGCCATATGTGAAAAAGTGGGGAAACATAAACTTCATAAACATATTGTCACACTTTGGTAAGTACAGTTCATTCCTAAAGTGCTCCATATTAGCAAACAGAATAATTGTATCATCAGGAGAAAAATGTAAATGTGAGGAAAAAAATACATGTCTATACTGTAAATTTTGCTTCAATGCCATGAACACTATATGTTGTTCTAGAAAATCAGTTCCATCTTTCCAGGATAAACAACAACAAAAAATAAAATTAGATGTGCCAGGATTCCTGAGAGGACAATAATGACATTAGAAAATCCATGGCAGACAGAGCAACCTAAGGCAACAGATTACACTTTCATAACTCTAGATTATTTTATTCCTCTTAAATTAAGTGTGGCTAGGTCATCAGACCTAGAAGAGCAGATTCTGTCTTATTCCACAAGGTCCTGAATAGGCACATTGTAAAACAGAGCACTCAAAATTGGAAACTGTTGGAAAGAATACACATGGTTAAGTCATGGTAGTGTCTGTGGCAACTGAGGTTTGGAGTCTAAACAATCTCAGCCAGCTGACTTCCACAAATGAAGAGATAATAGCGGAAGAATTGAAACGAAAGGCAGAATTGGGGCTTGCTCTGCTGTTTGAAATTTAAAACAAACAGCTTTGTGGGTGTCCAGCCATCCTGCTAGTGCTGTATTGAAAAGCTTCAGTGTGGGTGCTAATCTTCAGGCTAGAAAATCTGACTCAGTATTTCTTGTATATGTTTCAGCCTCTGTGGCCTCTGCACTGCATAACAGTAGTCAAAGAGATATTGGTATTCTTATCTAAATATTGTGAAACTGAAAACTGTCTTTGTATTGATTCAAAAGGGGAATTTAATCTCCTTTAACGCCCTACAGTAAATTTTGTCCATACTTTATTATTACATCAGTAGATCAGCTTGATAGTGACAGGGGATGTCTAATATGTAAACTGAAGACAAGATACATCAGAAATCTGTGTTTAAATATCACAACATTTCAAGCTAAAGTGCATTCAAATTTATTATATGTTTTTTTATACTTCTCTGCTGAAAAGACATATGAACTGTGCAATGTCAAGGAAAGTAAAGAATGTTCTATATATTTATGTTCTTTCAAAGCACACACTGAAACACATTTTTTAGAGAAAAAAATATAGTCTTCCTTAGTATCAGCACTTACTTTCAATATCCCAAAATTAAGAAAAGGTTTAAGACATTAATATTGAAAAACATTTTCTCCTATAAGGTATTTTTAAAGCTCAAATCAATATTTTAAATGCTAAACTATCATTAATAACTCATCAAAATGAGCAGAACTGCAAGTTCCATAAACAACTTAAACTGGTATTCAGTTTTAGTAGCTGATTTTTATATTTAAGTAGCTGTATGAATATTAGAAAAAGTAGGAAGAAATGCTAAGAGTGGTTATTCTCATATAAATCAGGTACCAGTAAGAATCTGGACAAAAAGAAAGACTGTTCATCAGTATGAAATTATTGATAGGGATTCTAGGTCATCCAGTTCCAACTGTAGAGTAACTATAGAACATTACCATTCCTTTAAATCCAGCTAGAGTGACATTTGAAGGTAGTGTCAACCTTTGGCTTCCTATCTCCTAAAAATTATGTCTGAACATCATTCAAAGGGTTGCAAATGTGCTTTTAAAATTTGTCTTTAATGCATGTCAAAGTTACATAGGTCAGGCATCCACTAAGTTAAATCTGCTGAGTACATGTGGTTGCTAGAGAGCTCTACTAGTCAAGAAGAAATTATACTATTGTTAAAATCATCGTGTTCTTTAAACAATAGACAGTTAACACTGGCATCAACAGGCAAAGCTTCTTCCAGAAAACAGGAAGCTTAAGTAGAACTTAACTGGAGGGCAAACACCAAGACAATGCAAGAAATGAGAAGAGTTGACCTCTTCCTGTTTCTTTTCAAGGAAATAGCTGACCTAAATTCTAGTTCAGATACAACTCTTGAACTTGATAGGACCTGGCCCCAACACCAAACTCCCACTTTTAAGTACTTAATATTTCAAATTCACAGCATTTTTTCAAACATTTTGCAAAGACACTATAATTTAGATAGTTTGCATGACCTCGTAAATTTAAGCAACAAAGTTTCAACCCTGCATATTTGAGAAAGCACCATAGTGTTTCTTGATCTGTTCCGAAATCTCCAGGCCAGCTAGTCAGTCATCTGTCATCTTCAATACTGTGTCTCATACCTGTCAAAAAGAGATGCAAGAAGGAAAGTTGTTCCACATTGATTTTGAATTTTACCTCAAATTCTCAGCAGTAAGTAAATAACACAATTATCTCCAAACATTTCTGTGAATAATGAATTACAATATTGCTAATCATTAACTAATAGTTAATTGTAGTTAATTATTGTAATTTATGTGAATTTATGTTCCCAAGGCCTCTACTTACATTGGCTTTTACTGTTACCTTGACTGGTGTTAGTTGCTTAGAAAGGTTGAGGTCAGCTCAAATGGAAAGCTTCCAAGAAAAAGCTAGATGGTACAACAAAGAGTACTAGTGATTTAGGAGGCAATATTTTCTCCTCTGATTTAACACTGAATCAGTGTCTCTGCTTTTAAGGGGCACTCTGCAGTTATAAGGATGATATTACAGATGAAAAATTAGTTCTAAGAACTTGACTTCACTATTTCTGACCAAATAAAGTACAACTGCATATATTTGTCTTGTCTTCCTTGCAAAGTCATTTCATGCAGAGTTACATTTTATTGTATATTTCTTTATATATCTCATTTCAATAAAGGTGGGAAGGAGGGGTTTTGGAGATTTTTTTTTTCTTTTCCCTTTATGGCTGAAACTATAGAGTATCCACTGGGCAAAGTTACTTTGCCCCTTGAAAGAGCTTTCATGTTCTATGTCCTTTTCATTGATGACATTTTTCTAATATAATTTTTACTGCCATATGGGTATTGTAAAGCACTGGAACAGTGTTCTTAGGGACACTGCAGAATCCCCTTAATTGCAGGCTTTACAGAACAACCAAGAGAGACTTGTGTCAGAGACAGCAGCAGTGCACCTGATCCTATTTCAATACAGAGTTGGATTGAATAGTGAGTGGTTTCTCATGTCCCTTCAAGCCCTACATTTGTCTTACTTTCACTCATCAGAGTTGATTAGAACTCATTAAGTACTTTAATTAAAGTTGCCTCCATCCATGAAAACTGTCAGTAATAGTACAAATAATAATTTTTAAAAAATTAAAATAAAATAAAATAAAATAAAATAAAATAAAATAAAATAAAATAAAATAAAATAAAATAAAATAAAATAAAATAAAATAAAATAATCAAAGTGATTGGCCAACAAGTGTTTCAAATGGTAAAAGCCCAAAATGAAAAAAAAAGTGGAATTGCAGAGGCTTTCAAGCAATTCCATACAGGCATGTCACTGAGTCAATCTTTGACCCAGAAACACTGCTGACTTACAGTACAATATAAACACATTAACCATCTACATAGCCACATTTTCTTTTCTTCCTGAGCAACAATTGCACTTTCTCTCTGCAGTACTCCCTTAACATTTATCAAAACACCAGAGGAAATATGGAACGCAATCACAGCATCAGCCCTCAGGAATAAAGTTGATGCTGACAACAATAACCACATAAGCCATTTAAAATACAGTAGAGTTCAATACTAATATTTAATTTGCAAATAAACAGAGTCAAATAGGCCCTCAAAAAGGGTCTCCGTACAAAAAAGAATGAAAACAATGTAATATAACATGAATTGTTATATGTGAAGAAAATATTCCCATTTTCTCATGTAAAGTTGGTATATATTTTGCCAAACTAAATGCTACCACTTACTTGACATCTTACTTTAGGTTGTGGAGGTTCATTAATTTGATAGTTTTTCTAGATATATTTTATTACTCCAGTGAAAATGATCTGTCTACTAAAAAAATCTGGACGATCTGGGGCAACATCAAAAATGGACATAAATCAAAATTGTTTTAATAAATTTATGGCAAGTGGCCAAATTCCCAACCAGTGTGGAAGACCTCAGTTTCATGAAAATGAGCTCAACCAACCCATGGAATTATTTAGAGGAGTTTGCCTAATATTTCAACAGGCAGAAAAGGGGATTAAAAAAAAAACAACATGGAGGGGACTAAACATATATGAATGTATGCATGCTTGTAATATATTGCGGTGAGTTGACCCTGTCTGGATAACACGTTCCCACCAAAGCCACTCTCCTCCTCAACTGAACAGGGGAGAAAATTATGATTAAAGACTCATAGGTCAAGATAAGAGCAGGGAGAATTACCAGTTACCATTGCAGGCAAAACTCGACTTGCGGGAAATAATTGAATGTATTACCATCAAATCAGACTAGAACAGTGAGAAATAAAATATCTTAAAATACCTTTCATACTCGCATAAACAGTGAAAGACTCTATGTTTCAGCTGAAGTCTCCTTTACTTTTTTTTTTTCCAAAGGATATTCTGCAGAAATACCTTACATCCAGAAAATGAATAGGGAAAATAAACAACTGAATTTTTTGTGGAAATTAGTAAGGCAATAACGCAAATTGACTTCAACCTTAATATCCAACAAAAATTAATTCATACAGTTCTATACACTGGAAAGTCATATTGCATATATAGACTAAACAATACTTTCTAAATTATCCCTGTTTTTTTTTTTATGAGTAGAACATAAAAGAATGCTTATGATTAGAAATGAGAGACACATGAAGTTAATTGAATGCATTTCTTATCTGAAATTATTCACTGAGCTATACAGATGTCAAGACTTCTCGCAACTGCCAACAAATAAGGGCAGGATTAATCTGCCCTGATTTCTAGTCACCCACTAGGCATGCATGCTTGAGCTAATCACTCCAGGCTTTTCCATTGTCTGTGGAGAACGATCAGTATCTACAGAGACCTATCATCTCCCCTCAGGCATTTAAAAGAGGCCAATGAGTCATCCTTAACTTGTTTCAAACTATTGTCTCAAAAAAAACGATAACCAGCTGAGGTAGAGACCTGTAAGCTTTATATACCTCATCCTAGGGCAGAAAAATGATAGAACAAGTTGAAGGGCAAGAAAAAAAGCCTATCTTAATAACAAAGATGGTTGAGATTTGGTGTTTTCTAAAACAGCATATATGGCCCCTGCCAGAAGGAAAAGGCTTGTTCATCATTTCCTACCTGGTTACAGTTTCCCTTGGGCTATAATCTGTCAAATGGATTTGCAGACACTGGGACCCAAATAAAATATATCTAAAAATGTCACAATTTTATTTTTTAGGATGAAATTAAAGTAAAATTGTATTCAATGTAGTCTTCACTTTAATTGCATCTTTCAGCTTTCATTATATGCCAAATCCTGCAGCTCTTATTTAGTCCATATCCAGATATTTTCTTTTGAAGTCAAAAATTTGGCAAAATATGCAGAGCCTGAAGAGATGCAATGAATACTCCCAGATATTTTTAAAAATGAAAATGCCAAGAGGATTTGTGTTCTCTCACCATTTCAAAGGGACCATCAGTAGGAGCTGTAAAAAGCTTGGTTCTCCTAAAACATTGGGCTTTCTGCTGAAAGCCAAATGTCCTGCTTGTGAAAAACCCAGGAATGCAATCCTCTTCCTATTTTCATGTCTCAGTGGCCTTCTCAGAAGTTATATTTGAGTCCTTATGTTTCTGATTCAAGTTACTGCAGAGTAAATTCTGGAATTCCTCTGAATATCTTTACTAGCAATGTGACCTTGTAAGAACTGTCACATATATCACCTAGTTTTACTTTCCATTTTATCCAAGTTACAATTTTTAATATTCTGGCAGCAATAGATGTTTATATTCCAGAGAAATGTCTACAACTGTAAGAGAGTTAAAAGTTTTCATTTTATAAGTTTTAAGGAAAAAATGGGAGGAAAAAAAAAAAAGCTATTTAATTCGCTTTAGGATTTTCTCCAGAACTTCCCAGCCAAAAGAAAGATATTGAGTCACCTTCAGTATCTGCCTCTGGAAAAGAAAAGTTTGTCTTGGTGGTTTACATGTACCTGGAATACTGCCTATTTGTCCTTGAGAAATGTTTGACTTCTTTTATTGAGCTTTCAGAAACATTAAATCTTATGGTGCTATAAGCTTTCTATCGTTACTTTGACTGTGTAATTTATTCCATCTAATCAGTAAACCACAAATGTTCTTCACTTTTACATCCTTTTTTTGATCATGCTCTAACACCTCAGCATTACTTTAAAAATAAAATTAAAAAATCATCTTCATCTCAGCCCTTGTTTCTAAACCCTCCTTCTCAAATGTTCTGCACGCTGCTTTCTTTGCCATCTGCTTTCCTTCTTCCCAGTCTGAAAGAAGTTCATCCATATTTTAGCCACTTCTGATAGCTAAAGTTTAGTTGTTGACTGCACTCCAGGTTGCTCACAAACCTTATGTCCCTGGTTTACATTTTTCTGATTGTGACAAAAGAAATTTCTCTGATCTAGAGGTGGCAATACAAAGGCAAGGATCCTGTAACATTCACAAGGATAGTTTCACAGCCTTTGTTAACTTATGAATAAGAAATATAGCAGAGCCAGCTTAACTTTCACATTTAAAAAATAGTGATGTTTGGGTTTTTTCTATATGAACTACATTGGATTGGCTGATGAAGAAATTTGTAACCCAAATCTTGTCTGGTTTTTCAGTTAATAAAACTCTAATGGAAGATATTGCTTTCTCCGGCTCACTCTGCCTTTGAAATTCATTAATGTCTTTGAAAAATGAGTTTTCTTGTTTTTTCACAGAACTATTTTGATCATGTTCTAGAAAGCAAAGTAAGCAAAGAAAGAACCAAGTCCTTTAAAAATGTCCACATTTCTCAGATCATTAATTCAATTTACTTACCTGTATCCTGTCTCTTTACCAGTCTGTCTTCTTTGGCAGCAGGAGAAAAAATTGTTTCATTAAATAATATATATCAGCTTATTTAAATAATGATATTTAAATAACGAAATTGAAATCAAGATTTCAAAAGCTCTAAAATATGAAATACAATGCGGCAGGCTGTTGTCACTGGCCAATAAAAATTTGAGGGGCTCCATACTATAAGCAAAGATCTAAGAGGAGGATACAGGCAATGTTTATTATTTCACTAATATTCCACTAAAATACTCAGAAAATTGTTGGGTAGTAAATGTGTTACCAGTACGTAAGGCACTGTAATTGCAATCATCTTAAGCTATTTTGAGAAAAGGAAGTAGGAGATTTATGGAATCCTGTTAGATATTTCTAATTGTCTTCAAGGTTGTTATAAAATGTTGAAAATAATGAAAAGAAAGCTATCTAACCAGGTCATCATCCCATTTTTAGTGATGTGGCTCAAGAATAGTTCAGTAGTTGAGGTCTAAACCCTTTACAGAACAATTTTAGAAATTAGTATCAGACACCGTTATTTCATTTAGTTAAGCTAAATTTATTGTTTTCGTTTAGACCACTACAAGTAGTATAAGGAAATTCTTCTTTTAAATTATAACGACATTTGTAATTTTCTTTGTGCAAACTGCACCGTGTTGACATGGTATTTAAAAGCCACAAATATTTTGAATAATGCTAATTAAATTATCTGACAATCTGGATTAATTATTATTTATTTAATATGTATGCTCTGCAGAATGAATTAAATTTGAGCTCTTGTCAACACACACTGTCTGGGTTCCTACCTGATCAAATATGGCTACGGTAGGAATACACCACACTGATTCTATTGCTTGATTTATTGTTAACTATTTTTGGTCGATAGGATTATTTTAACACAATACAGACGAAGATAACTGATTTCAAAACACTTAGTACATTATGTTATTGCAAGTGCATGTTCTTGTGTAGATTTCAACAGAACAAGCAGTTTTATTATCCTCAATACAATAGCGAGTAACACAACCCCTACTGCTATATCTACACTGTGGTAATATGCACAGTGGTTCATCTACCTGTATGTCTGCTGTATTATGACATAATGTGATGTGGTTAGAACTAATTGAATGTTTAAAACATTCAATTTATACATAGAATAAAATGAGGTAAGAATGCTTTGTCTGCTATTGTCATTCATCTGGACCAACTTTTTTTTTGTCATTATCTGTTAGCTTACCCTATTATTCAATTGGCACAACAGTTCATTTTTTGGGCATGTTTTCTTTTTCAAAACTCTGTTTGAGTTGTGTATATGCATATTTTCAATAAAATGAAAAGCAGTTCATGAACAATAGCATTGCATAGCAAACTACACGTTCTGTTGAATTCACAAGTAATCTCAATTCTGAGCATCTGCCAAGATCAGTCTTTGAAATCACATCATGTTGTCTCTTGTGCACTTACAGTATAATAACTTGCCATAAAGTAAAACCTGCAGCTCAGAAACATAAAAGCCCTTACAGTTTAAACTGGTCTGTGGATAACTCACTTAGATTATACTGATGTCATTTTAAAGAGTGCCTGGTTTGATCCAAAGCTAGATTTATTTTTCAGACTCTGATTTTCCTGAAACACATCAATGGTAATAGGTAATTGTTTTGGGCAAATAAAATTGTTTCCTTAGTGTAAATTTTTGTACTTCCCGTAAATCACATTTAAGTTTAAATAATGTTACTTCACTCTTGAAGGAAGCTGTTCAAGCATTGCTTATTCATTTCAAGGTGATCAAAGGTATTTTAATGTAGGCACTTCTTAAAAGAGTAGAGTAAGACATAGAAAGTGAAGTCGCCTCCAGGAAAACTACAAGGTCCTTGCAGCTGGGCAAACCCATGGAATAGGTTAATCTGTGCGTACCTGGCTGAAATGAATAGGAAAGACTGAGAATCAAAAAATTAGTGAGACTGAGGGCTTGTAGTTCATCAGTCACCATCATTTAAATGTATGCAAGATACAGGTAAAGCACTTGCTGGAGAGTCCATTCAGATAAGAATTAGTGCACAGGTCTCACTGAGTCAGAACTGGTGCTAAGCAGGTTAAATTATGTGTTGGCATAACAAGACAAAAAGAAAGAGAGAAAAATTGCTGTCTGGAGTTTCATGAAAATAAGAAATTCCATTACAAAGGTATATAACTACTAGGTGACTGAAGAAAACCTTAATCTGGTTGAATGGTCCATGACTGAAGGCTATGGCAAGACAGAAGACTTTTGATAGAATCACAGAATTGTTTGAATTAGGAGAAATCTATGAAGATCATCTAATCCAACCCCCCTGACATGGGCAGGGACATCTTTTACTAGACCAGGTTATTCAGGTTATTCAAAGCCTCATCCCACCTGACCTTGAACACTTCCAGGGATGGAGCATCGACAACTTCTCTGGTCTCACTACTACACTTGTAGAGTCTCACTACTCTTCTCATTAAAAAAAATTCTTCCTCATATCCAACTTAAACCTACCCTCTTCAGTTTATGACTGTGCCCCTCATTCTATCACTACAGACCCTGGTAAAAAGTCTTTCTCCATCTGTCTTATAAGCCCATTTTATACATGGAACGCCCACAGCAAGGTGTCTCCTATTATCCAGGCTGACAACCCCGCTAAATCTCTCCCACAAAGACTGGTAGTTGCTCATCAACACTATGGTATACATCAAATTTTAAGAAAGATGGACACAATTCCTTACCTGAGAATTGATACAGTTTCTCAAACCCATGTTAGGAAGGTAACGATTTTTACATAGGAACCCATGTGAGGGAAACCAGTCGCACCAGTCACTAGTGCCAGCTTGTGGCAGATGACACACTCTTTGTCTGGTGTATCAGGGAAAGAACATAGTCCTCACACCAGGGAATCTGGAAACTTAGTGGTGAAGTTTACAGCAAAGTGACTTCCTTTTTCACTGAACTTTAAACCCTGATAGTAGATAAGGCAATGAGGTCCCAGCAAAGCAAGGAACCTGCTGTGATGGGTCACGATAGGCAGTAACAGCCATTCACTAGGTAGAAAGAAGGAAAGAACAAATGATGACCTGCAAAATACTTTTTGCCAAATGAGTCCCAGATGAATAAATAAAGCTGTGTCCCAATTTAAGTGCATGTACTTTGGCAGAACTTTGAACCAGTAGAAACTACAGTCATCTCACTTCACAGTCTTTCATTCAGTCTCATTTCAAAGGGATATTTTCTCCAAATAAAAATAGAATGTATTTTCACACTAATTTTCTTTCACCTTCTGTAGCATTTAGCACCTGTCCAGGATTTTAAAGCTCACGCTATTTATAATTTATTCTGCTAGCAAATTATAGTCAATTAAACAGATACTTTGATTTTTTTGTAGCTGACTGGCCATTTGAACATTTCTTTACAATCAATAAAATGGGAAATAGAGCTCAGATTCACCAGCAATAACTGTGTTCAACAAATGCCAAAGAAGGTATGAGTTTGCAGAACAAACAGGGAAGGAAGGGAAGGGAAGGGAAGGGAAGGGAAGGGAAACTGCAATAATTCATATAATCTTTGTTTCCTGTGCATCAAATTCAAACAAAATCAGTGCGTAACTAGCATTAAAGAATATTTTTTCTCCCTGCATTTACTTTCTCCTTATCCAAAGTCAAATAAAACTTTCCAAAACAATAAAGAAATTTTAGTTGTATCTGCAATAGTGTGTTGACTAGATATTTGACCCCGTGTGGACAGTTTTATTAATCACAGTAGCAAGGAACAATATCACTGAGCTATTTAAAATTTTAATAAATTTCCCTGGAATTTATATACATTTAATTGATAGAAACTCAACAAATCATGGCAGGAGTTACTGATGAAATCTCAAATAGGTTTTATTATCACAGGTCCTTTTAGCTGCTGTTCTTGCATGCAAGGTAAGAAGATTAATGCAATGAATATGAGAAATGTTTGAAAAGTGTCGATCACAAATTCTGCCCTAAAATACGTATTAGAGGGGTTGACATAAACCATGTATTCTGCTGAGATTCTGGTAGAATTGTTGCTGTTACTCTCCTGTTCTTGTCACAGTTCCACCCAACACTATTTGCATCGCTCCATGACGTAATTATAATTAAGAAAGACCTCAGGTCTTAAGATCCAGCATGTATTTTCCTTCAATTCTAATGGGCTGGTTTGATTATGCAGCTTGGAAAACAAGCTTCAGGTGTAAAGATTTCAACTTGGACTACTTGTGTGCTTTGGAAACTGAGGCAGAAAGAGAGTACGACCCCGAACTTTGATCACTCAGGAAATGGGCAGAAGGGGTTAAACCCCTTCATCAAGTGTTTACTCAGACTCCCTTTCAGTACTTTCCAAATAATAAAATCAAGGCAGCTTCTCTTCCTTTTCAAGGCAGGAAACTTCTCTTTCCTATTTTTGTACAACACACAGAAGGGCACCTATGCCTCAGAGACGCTATCTCAGTATGAGTAATGAATGATAAGAAAGGCAAAGAAACTGGGGCAGCATACTCAAGCATCAAGAAAACTAAGCATTATGTGTTTTATCTAACATCATCTCCTTCCTCTAACTAAATTACTCCAAAAGATGTCTCAGTATATGGCTCACAGCATATGCACAGAATGACCTAAAAGCCACTGAAATACTGGGGGAAATAATAGTTTATAGTATATTTCATCCATTATGATCAGTACTGAAGTGTTTTAAGCAACTTCTTTTCAGTAGGTATTACCCCTGTTTTGAATAGCTCCATTTGTGTAATAGTTTTCCCATCTACCGGTTAAATACAGATGAACTAAAAGACTTCAATATAAACGAACTTTGACATACTAACTTACTTGAAGTGAGGGTTTCATTAAATACATGAAAATAATAAACAAACTAAAATATATAAAGCTGACTAAAACACAAAAAAAAAAAAAGAAGAAAATTTGCTTTTCTATTCAGACTACATAAGTGACAGGCAGTTCTTTCTCCACTAAATCTTCAACAAAAAAAGAGAATTTACAAGTATGCAATTCATACCTTCATATTGATCCTCTGATATCAATTCACATGGTTAATTACCCTCTTCTAGTTTTCATTTCTACTAGAAAGATTACTTCGAATATGGTTTCGGTTGTTTTTTAATCAGGGGGGAAACTTCTGAATTTTGTCCATGGAGTTGCAATTTTATTGAGGCTTTAATTATGTCAAAGGATTTAAATATTGGCACAGTGCAGGAGAAATACATGCTATTTATCTTTAGTGCCTTTCTATTTATAATATGTAGGAGAACGTGACTAAATATATATCCAAAGGTTGAAACTATAAAAGTAAAGTGAGAAAGACAGCAAGGTTTGGAAGGTATGTGGAAAACAAGTAACTCTTATACCAAGGTAAACAGCTAATTCATAATAGGCTGTGAAAATGAAAAAGCTTTGAGAAAGCTTATTCCAAGGAACCAATCCATGATTCCATGAAAAACTTAAAATGTCATTTTGGCCCCTTTTAACAATTTTTTTCCATTGGATATAGTGAACTCACAGCTTCACTCCCTCACACACATTAAAAAAAGAATTTGGAATAATTCCCCCACAAAGTCATAAGAACAACATCTTTCCTGTTTCAATGTGAAAATAGTTAATTATGTACTCAGTATTTAAAGACTCTTTTACATTAGTTGAATTCCTACAGCCATGTAACTTTCAGTACAAGTAGCTAAAAGACTTATGTAATGCTGCATTATAGAAGCTTTCGTCAGCTAATTACATTCTTAATATCACTTGGGTGAGGAGCAGAGGAAAGAAAAGAAGGTGAGGAAAAGGAAAGTTTTCCCTACAGTAGACCTGACTTTACTGGTAAAAAGTTTCAAAGCTGTTTTTAAATCTGTTTCCAAACCTTTATGTTGAAATGGGTTGTTAGGCAGTGCCTGAATATCATTATTCTGGAATAGCATTAGCCATCCCAGACTAAACAACTTTCCTATATCAAAATGATCCTTTTTAATGAAAACTGTGGATATTTTTACATACTTTTTTTAGCAGTTAGATCGTATCTTGGTGTAATCAGCCTTGATGTAAATCTAGTCTACCTCTCAAAGGACAGTCTTACACTGAATAAAAAATTGCATAGACTCTGGTTTCCCATATACAGTTTTAAAAATAATGGTAAAGAAAATTATACAGAACTGTGCTGTTCAGGCAGACTTCTAATGAATCCAGGTGATTGATAGGATTTTCTATAAACAAACAGCCACACAGAAGCCATAAAACGGAAAGGAGGATTCATAGAATAGCATTATGCTAATCCCAAGAAACTAATTCTAGTGATGTACTACAACAGCCGCTGTGTACGTTCCATTCACCCAAAACAAGAAAATATACTGCAGAGACCACTCAAAAGTTTAGTGCTACCTTGCTGTGCTTTACTGCAAATCAATGTAATATGCATTTCTAGTGCCAATATTAGGATTTTGTTGGCAGTTGTATAGGTTTGCCATGCTTGTGGTTTAACCCCAACCAGAAACTCAGGCCCGTGCAGCTACTCACTCACTTCTCCATGCTAGGACAGGGGAGAGAATCAGAAGGGTAAAAGATAGAAAACTTGTGGGTTTAGATAAAGACTGTTTAATAGGGAAAGCAAAAGCAGCATATGCAAGCAAAGCAAAACAAGGAATTTATTCACCACTTTCCATGGACAGGCAGGTGTTCAGCCATCTCCAGGAGAGCAGGGCCTCATTGTGTGTAGTAATGACTTGGGAATAAAAAATGCCATCACTCCCCTTCCTACTTTCCTCTTCTTCCCTGAGCTTTATATGCTGAGCATGACACCATGTAGTCTGGAATATCCCTTTGGTCAGTTGGGGTCTCTCCTGGCTGTGTCCCCTGTCAACTTCTTGTGCACCGCCAGCCTACTTGCTGGTTGTGTGGAGTGAGGAGCAGGAAAGGCATTGGCTCTGTGTAAGCACTGCTCAGCAATATCTAAAACATCCCTCTGTCATCAACACTGTTTTCAGCACAAATCCAAAACAGAGTCCCATACCAGGTACTGAAGAAAATTAACTCTCTCCCAGCCAAAACCAGTACATCCAGTTTGCAAAAGAGATGGACAACCAATTTTTCCTAATTCACGGGGGGTAATATGGCACATTTCTTTCTTCAACTAAAATCTCTAATCCTGGTGGAAATTTTTTACAGCATCATAATACAAAACAATCCATGATTGCATTTTCTGTGTGAGCACAATGCACAATGTCCTTCACTCTCCTCTCTTTGTCTTTCCCAGAATATTACTTTTCTTCTCACTTCTGTTCCATCCACCAGACATTACTGAAAACTTTTGAGCTTTAGAAAATTGCCACATTCTAATTTCAAAACTTATCAAAAAAGGAATAGACACAGCCTTGCAAATAGCTTCAGAATATATGTAATTTTTGTAAATCTCCATTATGTATGCAATTTGATTAGAATGCACATGCTGGTCTTAAACACATCTATAATGTTCCAACAATTATGTGGGTTTTAGTGTTATAGTGTAATAACATATGTTTTTAAATTGGTTAGACATTTTAACTATCACTCTCTGCTCTTCTCTAACAGCTCTTGTTGTGGAGATGCGTGATTGACACAACCAGTAGTGACATATGACAGCAGAGAAAGTGGGCCTGGAGGAGTGGGGGAACAAACAACAGCTACTTGTCAAAATTACATGATCAAAGTAGCCAGAGATTTCAGCAACTTCTGTTAAAAGAAAATAAACAGAAAAGAAAAAGCACAGACACACAGAGGTCTGCAGTTATAATTTGCATATGCAAAATGTAACAGAGGAAAAAAATTGTTTTTAATGTCTTGTTTCTCTACAGTTCTATGTGGTAGAACAAATTCCTTATGAGATACTTACCTATATAGTTTACGCAATTATGAAACTGAGTATCTTAATTATAATTGAGCTCTTCATTCCCCCACATCTGGGAAACATCTGTCTCCTTTATGTTATCAGTGACTAATACAAAGAAACCAAGTAAATTCTTCAGATAAAATTATTTTGTCAATATTGTATAAAACACCATTAACGTGTTTTGCGTTTTATTAATAGCAATAAAACACTATGTGATGGAGAGATTGTAAGATGGATTAAAAAAAAATTAAAAACATGACATAGTTTTTAAGTCTTGAGAACCTGTCAGATTAGAAAGCACAGAAAATATGAGGATGGCTTAATGGATATAATTACAGAAACAAGTAACAAGTGTAGTCCAAGAGATTATTCCCCAGCAGCGGCCATGTAACAAATAATGCTAATTACACATTAATAGTTTTAATAATTAAAATGGACTTCTAGCATCGACTCACCTTGCATGCAATGCAGTTAACAGAGATTCTTATTCTCTGTGTCACATTGGGTTTCCTTACATTCAATTGAAAGTCTTCAAGGATGAAGAGGATGCAGCCCAAGATACTACAATCATTAATTGCAGTATGCGTTCAGTTTACAAGTAGTGGCCCTTGATCTGCTTTCATATTTTATGGAAATCTTTAATAAATTAAATCCTATCTTTAGGTGACTTTAAAAGGTGCATTAGGTTACTTCCTGACCTCTCTTTGATAAGATAAATAAGATTCAGAGCCTAAACCAAAGATGCTATTTATCAAGGTTATTTTTAAGAGCATGTAGGGACAGGACAGGGGACAATGGATTCAAACTGAAAGAGGGCAGGTTTAGATTAGATATTAGGAAGAAATTCTGTACTGTGAGTGTGGTAAGACACTGGATGAGGTTGCCCAGAGAAGCCCTGGAAGCCCCATCCCTGGAGTGTTCAAAGCCATGCTGGATGGAGTTCTGAGTAACTCTGGTCTAGTGAAAGGTGTCCCAGCTCATGGCAAACAGGTTGGAACTAGATAATCTTTAAGGTCCCTTCAATCCCAAACCTTCTATGATTCTATGATTCTCAAATCTCTCTGTAAGACACATTTTTCTGAAATACCCTGAAACCTCTCCTCCAGAGAGGGAGGGCTTAACTTATGACTACTATTTTCAATGCTTGTACATGAACTGGCAGTCTGGCATAATTTTACATCTGAGATAAACAGGGTCTCTAAAGGTCCACTTCACCTGATGATTTTAAGACATGTTTTGCTAAAAATGTTTCTAATAGAAATCTGCTTAGATTTATATAAAGTTAGTAAAATCAGTCTTGAAATGCATATATCTTGGTTCAGATAACATGAATGACCAACAACTTGTTAACAATTCTTAATGGGGCTTTTATCTATATAAATGGCAAAACTGTCACTGCTATGACTCTGCAGTCTTAGCAAAAAGCACAGCTGCCTGTCTCAAACATTGTCAAGGCCCAGAAGGAACTTTTGTTGCTAATTCCAGGCCTGGCAGAGGTGAGGGTGAAAAACCTACTCCAAAATTCTCTTTGCATTTAAGTACCACAACAGCACTGAGTTACTCAACCTTATCAAGGTTATTCAGAAACACACAACTCAGGGCAACTGAGTTTTTCAGTGTACTTTTGGGGTAGTTAGAGTATACATTTCATTTCTTTTCCTTTTGGTTTTGCTTTTTTTTTTTTCTTTTTTGTGATATCTTAAAGGATATGTCCATCCACTTCCCAAAAGATTTTGAGAACTAGAACAGTAATAGCCCAGAACTATTCATGACCTTCTTTTAAACTCATATAATGGTAACAAGAAAGCAATTACGTGTCAAGCAAACTCTATTTCAAATTACACAAAGTATGGATAGTCAAAATGGCTTAATAATTTCTAGTTTCTAATTTCTTGTATTAAGCTTAACTGTATTGGCAAAATATTCATATCAAAACACTTATGCTAATGAAAAAATTAGTTCCAAGCCTTTAATTTTTATAGCATAATTGCTAAATGACAAACAAATGTGGAATTCACACATAAGTCAGTTAAAGCATGAAGGACTCAATGTTCTTAAATTAGAGAATGATAGCAATAATACCTTTAATTTTTATAGCATCTTTCATCTTGGAATATCAAGAGGTGTAATAAATATTACTGATTCCTTCAAAATATTACTGATTCCTTCATGCAGTAAACTTGCAGATAAGAAGTCACTATATTGACATTAAAGGTTTCAAAAATCTTCACATGGAGGCTAATCCAGTCAGTAAATGAAGTTCTCCTGGTTTTGTTAGAGTAGTTCTTACTATTGAATAACTTCAGGAAGCTTGCAGGAAGTTCTCTAAAGTGTTATTGATGTGACTAGAACCATAGCCACATGTAATACTGAGAATAGACTTTAAATGCAGGCTTAATTTTCATCAGTCATATGCAGAATGATTGTTTTATACACAGGAAAGAAATATTCTGCACACTTAAAGCTAGTTAAACATTTGGTCCCAGAAAATTCTGTTAAATTTAGTTGACTGCAAAAACATTTATGATCTATTGCAGATATCTAAATCTGAATAGATTCCATTTAAAAGGTGACATAACTCTACGCTCGCATTGGGCTTGCCATGTATTATTAATATTTTTCATCCTTTTCCATTTGCAAGCACACTGTTAGCAACTTTCATGTATTTACATGCAGCAGAACAATATCAAATTCACTTGCAACTCTTAAATGTCATCAGTGATCCTTTTGGAAGGAACAAAAGGGTAATTTGTATAAAGGGTAATATCTCCCTTGATGTTGTTTTATGACATGTCATGACCTAACTGAAAACCATAATTATCTTTAGGGAATAACTGTAATCTTTTGATTAATAGGCTTTCATGAGTTGGAACTGCCTGCAGTTTGGACTCAAATTTAGATCTCTTTTTCAGAAAAATAAATCATTGATAATTCTACTGAGTCCAAAGGATCAAAATTAGTTTAAATTCAGTATACGAGATATCAGAACAGAAATAATCTTTCTTGAAATTTATAAATGGCCTTCTTTCATGGTTTTTCTTTGAAAAGGAAGTAAAATCTTGCAAGCAAAGAAGTTGCCTATTATCACTTGACTGCAGAAACAACTCAAGCTTTCAAATTAGAGTATGAATGTTTATCAACAGATGTAAAGAATGGGTTGCATATTGTTTCTTTGATTGGTGAAGTTATATACCAAGAGGACTTCTGTTTTTGTTTTGGCTTGGCTTTTTTTGTCAGGAAAAGGTCACATAATAAATGCAGTCAGTGCATTCTGTACTTTATCTCTTGGCACACAACCTCACTACCTGAAATGAAAAAAAGGCTAATGATTCTAGAAATCTTGAATTACTGTCATTCCACACTCTTCTCATTCCCCTAGAAATGGGAACTTAATCAAAGCTCTAATGACAATTTCCAGACATGGTAATAAAAGCAGTCTGAGTCATAGTGGAGATGTGTTGTCTTCAAACAAAAAATTTCAAATCCATTCCGCACAGCTTTCCCCCTGAAAATCCCCTGCTGTAATCAGGGAAGTATGCAGAGCCAGTTGTTAAGGAACAGCGTAGGCATCTATTAATTATATTATTTTTTCTGTTGCTGCACTTGGAATTCTTCTAGTGGGCTATGAAATTCTCATATGCACACAGCTTCTGTGTTCACAAAATACAAATACCACACATGAACAGCAATGAACATAGTTTATTATACTTAGAAATATAACAAAACATAAATAATAATGTATTGCATCACTTTTTTCAATCTGTTATTTCAGATTGAAGAAGTTGTGTGTGGAATAAAGTCCTGGCACTTTAAAGAACAATCTTCTTCTAAAAGACATCCTTTTCTGTATTTCTTCTCAGCTTGGTGTTAATCTTTCTTCAGGATTTTTTGGAGCTGAGTTAATCTGTAGAAGTTCAATGGCATATAAGTCTCCTTCCTACCTTGCTCCAGTTGTGTCTTCTGATCTTAAAAGTAGTGATGCTTTACCTAGTTAAAACGTATGCCAATGTATTAGTAATATGCAGTTACAACTGACCCATGCAACTGCACACACACACATACACACACAAATTTCACCCCAGAAACAATATCCAAAATCTGTAGTGCTTCTAGCTTGTCATGTGATATGTGCAAGAGTGACCTCAAACTTCTCTTTTGCCCAGCAGTCTGTATCTTGTTTTCAAGGAAATATCATGCTCTCTTTTCTGCTTCATAGTAAAGACTAGATATTTTTGGTGATTCAGTTTCCTAAAATGCAGGAGTTAGAAGAAAATTCATGTGTTTTGATTTTTGGTATTTAAAATTTGAAATTAAAGGAGAAATTATATCAGACTCAAAGTGAAGAGTCTTTAACATTTTCATTAATATTGTTTTCATTCTGCTTTTATTGTTATTGGCTTTTCTTACTTTTTCTGACTTGATGGAGAGTGCTGAAAAATTACAAAACACAGAGAAATATTGAAAATAGTAAAATATAGACTATTCTCATAAAGTATTTTCTTCATTTTTATGTCTACTTTAGTCTGATGACATCTATTTCCTAATCAGTTCTATAATTCTGAAAACTGAATGCATGGGACAACTACTCATATTTTAAGGTCCAAATTTCATATTCCTTAATGCAGGCTTAAAACTTGCTTTCATGAACATCCTGCCAATAAGCTTATTCAATGAAATATTTACAGACATCTAGCACAAAGGGGATGCAAACTCAGCTTAAGCATACTTCCATCTCCTATTTAAGCAAGTACATAAAGACAGTTTTCGAGGTATTAAGCAAGCTGTACAAGTCATTGACCTATATAATTCACAGAACGGTACCAGAGCAGACTTCTGTCTGTGGCAGATAGACTTGTTAAACAGTCCATCACATCCTCAGCTAGTATATCAGTCTCAGTGTACAGTGGGAGTATCCGACAACAACAACCCTGTCATGCTAATTGCTAGACCAAATTTTATGTTAGCTTTATGTGGAGATAAATTATTCAGAGCAAATAACTTGGATCACCATGAGCTGGCAGTTTAGAGCGCTTTAGGGAAGATATTTACTGAAATTAATTTATGCTTTAAGAACATGAACGGTCAATCAGAAAAACGTGCACAATATAAGCTGTCTTAAAATATTCATTTTTATTTTTGGGTAAAGCTTATGCATCAATTTTCATTTTATATTTGTATGTAAGGAAGGAGTCATCCAGAACCTGCTTGTAATATAATCCCTAAAGGAATATAATTTAAAAAGACAATGTTGATATTTCATTTAAGCAATTTTCTCCTTATCTTTTTACACCACATAAGTAGCTTACCAGTTAGACTGCCATAGGATATTTTTGATATTGCTAGGACTCTGATATGTCAATATATGAAATCTAAATGCTTACTCGATTAAAGAAACCAGATATTATTTTCTTCTAGAAAAGTACTTGATGAGAGAATACAATTAAGTTATTGATAATACAGACCAAGCAGACCAACTGTAATAAACTGCGACCCAGATATTCTCATTTATAGAAAATACTATTATTTATATATTTGTAGTGATAAACTAAGAAAGTTTTTAATCAAAATATTAAAATAGATCTTCATATAGTATGATTTTTATACAAAGCTCAGTTAGATTTTCTGTAGTTCACATTACCCACTGCATCAGTTGAAACAGTTAGCTTTCACATTCTGAGCAAGGTTTCACCACATTGTATTCTTTCTCGGAAGGCAGCTCCCATGGTTCACTTCAACCCTCAAAATTCAAGCACTCAGTCTGACTTGTAACATCCCCTCCTCAGGAACATCTGATAGTTGGAACAAAGAGATAAAGACTTCTTGGAAGTAAGTACAACACGATCACTCTGCCATTAAGAACAAAAAAGATGGACATTGTTAATCTTGATACCATATCTGAGGGCTTCCTGTTGGAAACACTGTACAAAGTCTCGCTTGTTTTCTCCTTTAGAATATTATCTTCCCATAGATGGATTCTTGATACTGAAGGACCTCACTTTACCTTTTATTTCCCTCACCATAAAGATTTAATTCATCTTTCTGTTGCACTCTTTTAAGTAGCACATTTTTGGCTCCAGCTTTTGTCTCTGAGAGAGCCTTAGTAAACTGGTAGAATTTTAGATAATTTTACTGTAAGAAAGAAATATAACACAGCCTCCTTATAAGACTTAAGGAATGCACTTTTTTTTTTTCCATCCTCTTCTCTCTGATGTATCTAACTAATATTTTAATTGTATACCTTAATTAGTACATCCTTGGTTTCAGCCTGCTTGGCTCTGAAACAACTTTCCAAATGTACATTGTTAGAAACATTAATAGAATTTTGAAGAAACAGTTAATGTGCAGCCTTCTTTTTTTTTTTTTTTTTTTATTTATGTAGTTGGCATTATTCTGTATCTGTCATCTGATGGCCACAAATGTGGTAAGCAGAATAGCATCCAGTTAAATTCCTGCCTAATTCTGTAGGTACTTGGAAAACAGGCACAGATATAAAATGTGCTACATGCCCAGAGTTGTGCACCTGGTTATGACTAGAATTGTCAAGGCTCTCTTTTGCTTATGACTGCTTTACACAAAGTAGTTTGCAGTCTATGTCTTGACAAGTTTTTGAACCAGTTTTTGACCACTGCTAACCCATGCTGTAAGAGCAAATTATGCTCAGAGCACCAGTCACACAAATTTTTCTTTAAAATCTCTGGTGGGATAACACCTGGTAATATATAGGGGCAGTGATAGGTATGTAGTTAATTTTTGTGCTCAATTTTGCATAACAGATTAGTGATTAGAGTTTATGTTCAAGGTGGAAAAACACTAGGTTTTGTGTCCTCCTAAGTCTCTACGTACTGCCCCTGGATTAAAATCTTATTTTTTCCTTTCCCAAGAGAAGAATTTAATTATCTATCTGGGAAAGAAAGAATGTATATTCTCCACATTTGCTAAATCTGTAGAATCACAGGGACAGATATGAAATCTTGTAGAATCATATGGAAGGTAGAAGAGGGGTCAAGACATGGTAACCAGATAATTGAACTCCTAATTTGGGAACAAGAAAGTCATTAAATCTGGTTTCTGCTTATGTGTTTCCCATTTCTTAATATACAAATAAAATATAAACAGAAAGTCATTCTCTCCGATGAATGGTCCCATCACTGTGTTAAGAGTCTAGGAACTTCTTATTCTTATCTCTCTCATCCCATAAATCTTCAATTCTTAGCTGTAGTGTCAAAGCTCTGTCAGAAGAGCAGGAGAGAAATCTCCCTCCCTTTCCATTGGTTAAGTCACTCTCCTGGGAAATACAGGTTTGAACTGCCTCAGGCTGAGGAAGCCACAGAAATGAGATCTGTTACATCTTGAATGTGTGCTCTAGGCTATCATATGAAAGGTGGACAAGTCTAACACTTCCAGACATATTTCAAAGGAGACCGAGGGAGAAAAAATCTAGTTTTCCAAAGAAAGAATGTCAGCCTAAAAGAAGAAAATTTCACCCTGTTAATTGCCATCTTAAATAATCAGTGAGTTTTGGGCAGTGAAGGAAATGCCTGAGTTCCTTCTGTTGTTTTCTATAGCATAATTTGTGTGTTTCCCTGCTTACTGTGCTGGATAATGGAAATAATGTTTCCTAGTGTTGGTTCGTAGAATTTTCCCCTAAAATGTACATGCAAGTTTAACAGATGATGGGAAATAAATTTTATTTGGGGATATAAATGGCTGCATACAGATATGGCCCCCTCTCATTTCTCTAGACTGGTTCTGAGACTACTTTTTTACTTCCATGTGCATTTTCTTATGAGTCTGAAGAATTCATAATGCAACTCTAGGTCCACATTCAGTACTGATCCACTAGAATAGCTAAAAAGTGCCTCTGTGTAGAAATATTTAATTGGTTGATATACAAATGGAAATTATACCAAATACAGCATTTACAAAAAATATACAATCGATAGTAGTTAGAGATCCCTGTCTCTGGCATTCTCATTGTTTTAAATCATATTTCTAATGTTCCATGAAGAAGTCTGGGTTGGTGGCAAAATGATAAATAATGGCTCAGTAGGCTACCAAAAGATTTGGAAACAGGGCTACAGTTTATAATTATTTGTCCTGGTGTTTTCATAGAGTCATAGAATCATAGAATGTTAAGGATTGGAAGGGACCTTAAAGACCATCCAATCTCAGCCCCCCCTGCCATGAGCACGGACACCTCTCACTAGACCAGGGTGCTCAATACTCCACCTAACCTGCCCCTGAGACACTGGCATGGTTGGGATATCCACAGCCTCCCTGGGCAATCTGGTCCAGTGCCTCACCACCCTCACAGTAAAGAATTCCTTCCTAATATCTAATCTAAATTTCCCCTCTTTCAGTTTGTATCCATTATTCCTTTTCCTATTACTACAGTTCCTGATAAAGATTCCCTCCCTGTCTTCCTAGTAGGTCCCCTTCAGATACTGAAATATTGCTATGAGGTCTCTATGCAACCTCCTCAAGGCTGAACAGCTCCAGCTTCCTCAGCCTGTCTTCATAGGGGAAGTGATCCAGCCCTCTAATAAACTTTTGGCTTTCCTCTGAACTTGCTCCAACAGTTCCATGTCCTTCTTATGTTGGGAGCACCAGAACTGTATGCAGTATTCCAGGTAGGGTCTCACAAGAGCAGAGGAGGAGAATCGCCTCCTTTCACCTGCTGGCCACTCTCCTTTTGATGCAGCCAGGGATTCAGCTGCCCCTGATGGCTGTGAGCTCACGCTGCCAGCTCATCTTCATGTTTTCGTCTTCATGTTTCAACCATTACCCGCAAGTCCTTCTCCACAGGGCTGCTCTGAATCACTCCTCCACCGAATGTGTAGATGTGTCTGGGATTGTTGTGATCCAGGTGTAGAACTCTGCACTTTACTTTGCTGAACTTCAGGAGGTTTTCATGGGCCCGGCTCTCAGGTGTGTCATGGCATCCCTTCCCTCTAGTTTGTCAACGGCACCACACAGGCTGTTGTCAGCGAAATTGCTGAGGGTGCACTCAAACCCACTGTTCATGCTGCTGACAAAGATGTTGAATAGTATCAGCCCAAGTACTGAACTGATATATTGAATACCTTGAATCAATATTTTTTTGGCAGAGATAACTCATGTTCCAATGAAGAACTGCATCTGGTGATTTGTAACATAGAGACAAACTGTTAATCTGTATAATTTCTATGAATTGCATGTTTGTATATTGTAGGTGGGACTGGGGAAGAAAGAAACACCACACTCTAGAGTGTGTGAAATGCCAAAAGATAGGTGTTTTCTTTGTTAGATGCAAATTTCAAAAGAAAACTTAGGAGAACTTCATGATACTAAATATTGTAACAATGCAAACAGTGAAACTCTTATGGTCACTGGGAAGTATGCCGGCAATTTGGTATGAGTACTATATTTATTACATCATTACAGTAATGATGACATAATTTGATGGGCACAAAATTGTAGTAAACACTTCTTAAAGTTGATCTTTGCTCTGAATAACTTACTGCTGAATTAATAATTATAAAAACCTCAACCGAACAAAAAAAAGAAACAAACCACAACATAAAAAGGATGTTATTATCCCCACTTCACTTAGAAAGGCTCAAATAAAACTAAACATTCTTTTCTATAGCAAAACCGTGTTTGTTTCATAACCACCAATGAAAACAATTTTTTCTAAGTTTTAAGCAGAAATACATGCAAAACCAAATCTTATGAGTCATGGACTTGAAGAATTAAGGACCTCTTTATTCTCCAGTTGTTTTTTCTCCAAATTGTTTAATATTATGAGCATAGAGAAATTCTGCTTCTTTATAGTTCCATGAAATTGTTTAAGTATGAGCAAATGTGTGAACATGAGCAAAATAAGATCAGTCTTCATGAGCAGGACAGCAGTGACACAGCTGTGTCACTACACAGTACTAAAAATAGGTATGTCAAACACTTATTTTGCACTTGGTCCTGAACACTTCCTTTATGTAAGAAAAACATATCTCATAATTTAATTTTAAACATAGCTTATGGAAAAAAAAAAAAGGAAAGGAAATATGTATAGTAAAGGAAATATGTACACTGAAATCATAATCTGATTTTGAAATTGCCTAGCTCTTGTCAAAGAAACCAACAATTCATTTTAAATTTTACACATCCATTTACAATGGCCACAGCTGTAATTAACTGTAAAGGAAAGAACCGTAATCCATATATGTGATTAGTGTATTTATATTCTAGGCAGTAACAGTTTTCACCTAAAGCAAATATAAAGTTACAAGTGTGATGTTATTAAAGGCAGCCTGGCCAAAATGTGAATGGTACAGCTTTAGTTTGTCTACACCTACACTCCAGCATGAAACCTTAGAGTGCTATGTGAAATTTTGAAACGCCAAGAAAAATAATTATTGAAGGATGATTTTTCAAGATTAAATACATAACTTTGATAAAAACAACTTCAGAACAACAGGGGTTTTTAATATAAGTCTGTCTTAGGTGTTGGAAAAACTATTCTGCAGGTATCATTCTCGGATCATTTCTTTTTATCAGTTTTCACACACCTTTGTTCAAGCTCAGTATCTACCAAACGCTGGAGTTAATTGCTTAGGAAGTTGAGTACTGGGTAAAGACACCCCTCTATTCATGAAAATTAAAAAAAGGAAAAAGAAAACAGAAGTGCAGAAGGCTGCCACTTCTACAACATTTAATATTATTTTTATTACAAGTATGAAGCTACAATGCTAAAATAAGAAAAAGGCCATGTTTTTTCAAGTTAGTTAGTTAACATCAAGGAGTGCTAGCAGGGGATTAAGTCTTTGTAGACATGGTCAGCCAGTAAGGCAGAGGGAACACAAAACTACATGTCTGGCAAACTGATATCCCCTGGTCAGAAGCCATCAAACAGTAATAATGGCAATCACAGGAACAGCTGGATCTTTAATCAAACCCTACCAGCAATGTGTAGATGGTGATCACCCCTATGGATTCTTCCACAGATGTTTTCTGGCAAGTCATCAAAGGTACCCTTCTACTGAGGCTACTAATATCTCCTAGTCTTTCACTCATCTTGAAAAGCCCAACTGAACAGCAAAACTTCGGTAGAGCTACAAGCTCTACCAACGTAGGAGTAGACAGCCTAAAAAACTGGCAGTACTATCATCCTCATATATGACCCAAATGTTCACGGGCATTTATACATCTAAACTCTTCAGCTTTACAAGAATTTTATGCTATGTTTTCCTAACACACATATATATAAATACACACACACACATTGGAAACCAGAGATTTCATTTAATTTCTTTTGATTCTGCCATTTTTGCTCAGGTCTGAACATGCATATGTGGAACAAGTGAAGCAAGTTGTCCAAAGCAAATAGGGGCTTGTAATTAGAATCAATTTCTCTTTTTCAATAATTCTGTTGATTTCAGAAGCATATAATTTCTAATACTCCAAATCAGTAATATGAACTGGGCAGGGGTACATCCTGTCTTCAGACAGCTAGACTTTACATGGTATCTGTATGTGATGTCTACATCTGAGTTTATTGTCTAGATTTCAATTATTAGCAATGATGTGAAAGGTGCAGTTAGAGGCAGTAACACAATTAATTTTAAAATAGGCACATAAAATTAGTGCTTTGAACTGACCCCTGGGAGAATTCTGTTTCTCTTCACAAATGATAAAGAGACCTCAGTTCATCTGCACTAATGACATGATCTGTATAGAAGGCTTATAAAATAATTTGTGGTAAATTGTGCTCTAAATTGGGATTGTTTTATTTTCTCCTATTAGTAAAATAACTAGTTGTCCTTCAATCTACAAACAGCCACTGCTGTTCTCTCTCTCTTAGCTAGAAGTCTCTCCAAACATACTTTTCACTGCTTTTATTTTTAATAAAATACTACTCATTCAAAAGGCACCATGTAATTTTAGACATTAACCTGCTGGAGTGAGTCCAAAGGAGGGCCACAAAGGTAATTACAGGGATGGAGAGCTCTCCTATATGGAAAGGCTGAGAGAATTGGGATTGTTCAGCCTGGAGAAGAGAGGGCTTCAGGGTGACCTAATTGCAGCCCTCCAGTACCTTAAGGGAGGCTACAAGAAAGATGGAGAGGGACCTTTTTATATGGTCAGGCAGTGACAGGACAAGGGGGAGTGGCTCCAAACTGGATGGGAGTAGGTTTACATTAGATATTAGGAAAAAATTCTTTGCTGTGAGGGTGGTGAGGCATTGGCACAGATTGCCCAGAGAATGGAATGCCCCATCCCTGGAATGGTTCAAGGCCAGGTTAAATGGGGGCTTGAGCAACCTGGTCTAATGGAAAGTGTCCCTCCCCCTGGCAGAGGGATTAGAACTAAATGATCTGTAAGGTCCCTTCCAATCCAAGCCATTCCATGATTTTATTAATCTTTCCCACCTTCATTTTTCAGGTTATATATCACTAGCTTGTGCTTTTCTCTCTTAAGGGAGTTGTTCTGCTCCTTTTTTTGATCACTTCCACACAATATTTGTTTCTTCAAGTTCATTTGGAGTGGAAGATGAATTTACAGTCAAGTCTTTGTTCATCCAAATGCAGAAATTTAACCCAGCTGTTTGCCAGCTAATCACCCAGATCAGCTGATCTTAATTTAGTAAGGTATTTTCTAAACTTTTATACTACTTTCTAGTTTCTAAATCATCTACTAGTCTTTACCATAAAAAGTAGCCAATACAGAAATTAGTCTGAACGGAATGCTAATCTCTGCTTTTATGGAGACAGAAATACCTTAGGATTTCACGACTATTATTTCTTCAGTCCCCTCCCCATACAAAATAGCATTGCTACAGGGAAGGTAAAAATGCTTTCTATCTTCTCTCTACTGTACTTCTTTCAAGAACAGAGGAAAGACAGATATCTGTCACAAGGTATTATTTGGCTGTTTGAAAATATCAGAGGCTCTTGTCAGTTTGCATTTAGGGGAATCCAAAGTTTTTGGGACTTCAAAAAGTAGAAGTTAGGAATGTGTCAGCATTTTAAGAGTTTTTATTCCAATTTTTTTTCCTGTAAGAAACAAAAAGATTTAAAATAGTACTGCATTGTCCACAAGAAAAGCATAAAACAAACCCAGAAGACTAATTCTTCATTAAAGACTTAATTGTGATTTATATTATTATTGGTGGTCAAAAAATCAGAAATGTGAGCTATGTCTTATCTCTTTTTTACATGATTATGAGTAAATCTGCATCCAATACATTGATATAATTTACTTAACCTATGATAATGGCCAACATAAGTGATCATGCTATTACAATTAAAAATATACACACAGTTAATGTACTATATTTTAAATGTATCAAAATTTCTTAACTGTTAGAACTTAAACCATAACTAAATAGAAAATTATCAACTAATCAAGTGTTTCCCCTGGAATGATGCAGTAACTTGTGCTTTTCCCAGTGCTAGCCTACTTTTATTTAAATTGTTTAGAGAAAAGAAATGGCCAAAAATACTGCAAGAGGCATGTAAGATTAACAAAAGTATCCATAGAATTTAAAGAACAGGAAATATAAAACACATAGTTAAGCTGATAGAATCCCACCTACCTTTTCAAAGCTGGAGTAGAGCGTCTTCCAAATCATCATGCTGAATTACAAATTAAACTGTCTATATCGTTTTATTATGCTGTGTAGTCATTCTTGAATAACCTGCTATTCTTTACCATGCCAAACACAACATGACATCAATGGTCATCTCTTTCAAAGAAGTTGTAGTATTTGTTTTGTGATGTGTTCATTTCTGATCACTACAAGAATGATTGTACCATTTAATTTCACAACTTATAAGCATCTGGATGATTGTTTTCTTAAAGTTTTTCTTATTTGATACATAAAGACACATATATACAACTTGAGTGGTGTGACTCCTGGGGTTAGGTAATTTTTATATGTGTATATATTTATATATATAACTTCCTCTCAAGTTACTAGGCAACAGCTTTGCCATCTTAATCGTGTTCCTAGCTTCTGAGATATATCACCATACAACATGAAATGCTAGTTGATAAGCCTTTTCCATTCAGTCCTTCCCATTGTAATGAGAGGCTTCTTTGTCCTTAAAAGATAGCTGGAGGTCTTCTGATTGAACCATGTCTCACTATTCAATAACCAGTATTTGATAGTAATGCTTCTGATACGAGCTATAATGATGGTAACAGCGTGCACGTAATGATTACAAGTTATTAATGCAATTGTTTAAAACTGCAAAGGTTTAGCGACTTCCACAACAACAGCAAAAAACCAGAAATAAGTAGAGTTCACAATTATTAAATCAGTGGAGTTCACAATTATTCCCTCAATGGCTAGTTTTGGAATCAAATGTTCCCATAAATTGTGGACACCTAGTAAGCCTATTCTCCCACAGTAAATGATTGAGTTTTCCATGTTTGTCAAGCGAGAGGGCAAGAGTACTGAAAGGTTTGCAGAAGAATATTGTATTCATCTAATTTAGAAATCTGAATAAAGGATACTGATTTTCACTCTATAACATTAAATAATCATTTTAATTTCTCAGAAGATAAGATGCTACAGGAAATACTTCAGAAACCACATTGCATTAGTGAACTTGGTAATTTAAAATTTAGAATACATTCTTTTTTTGTTGCACACTGGGATGTGCATCAATAATTTCTTTCACTATTGAGTTTACATAACTTTTAAAATACAGTAGATTAGGGAAAATCTATAGAAAATTAATCAAAACTGCTAAATTCTAAAACATTGAAGTTCTCTTTAAATAACTGGACAGATATATAATTACCTGATGTAATGTTTGTGGTTTTTTTTCATTAAAGAAAACCCATATTTTTTTGTGGATCATTTAGCAAATCAGCATAAACCCACATATATGTTTCAAGTGCATTAGTTATAGATAATGATTAATCTACTGATCTACATTAGAAGTGTTTTATAATGGCCACATTAAAAGTAGAAGCCAAATGACTTTACATTTCTAGATATTTCAATTATCTGTGTGGATAATTCTTTGAAAGAAATCTGAACAATTATATAAATAATATTTTTTTTCTGTGATGTGCCCTAGTTCAAGGCCTGATAATATCCTTGATCAATGTACACAACTGCTCATTAGCAGCTCCGCTGTGACTAAGAGCAACAGATAGCTTTGTTTGTAATATTATAAGTAATGTTGCACATCAGCTATGTTGTAATTCACATGGGATGAAAAATATTGATAACATGCCTCTTAAATCACACTCCTGATAGCCTGAAAAAGTAAAATCCTTACGTTTGGAAAAGACCTTTAAGATCATCAAGTCCAACCATCAACCTAGCACCACCACCATGTTCACCATTAAACCATGTCCTCAAGTGCCATATCTATGTATTTTCTAACATTTCCAGGGATGGCGACTCCACCACTCCCCTGGGAAGTCTGGCCCAATGGTTTTACAACCCTCTCTGTGAGAAAAATTTTCCTAATACCTTATCTAAATCTCCCCTGGCACAACTTGGGGGCCATTTCCTCTTATCTTGTCACTTGTTACCTGGGAGAAGAGACTGACACCCACCTCACTACAACCTCCTTTCAGATAGTTTTAGAAAGTGATGCTTCCCTGAACCTCCTTTTCTCCAGGCTAAACAACCCCAGCTCCCTCATCTGACTTGTGCTCCAGACCCTTCACCAGCTTTGTTGTCCTTCTCTGGACATGCTCTAGCACCTCAATGTCTTTCTTGTAGTGAGAGACCCAAAACTGAACACAGGACTTGAGGTGTGGCCTCATCAGTGCCATGTACAGAGGGACAACCACTGTCCTGGTCCTGCTGGCCACACTATTGCTGATAAAGGGCAAGATGCCATTGGTCTTCTTGGCCACCTGGGCACTGCTGGCTCATGTTCAGCCAACTGTCAATCAACACCTCCAAAACATATAAATTCATGAGGCAGCTGGTGTTATTTCATTTACTATGAGCTGGTGTTATTTCATTTACTATGGCGTACATGACGTGTATGCTTACAAAATGCATTTCTCATCCACTGTTCTCATCCTTGTATCTGGAATGAACTTATAAATGCAGTTTCTGACATTAAAACATTTGTTAAGAAAAATTTTAAAAACAATAAAAATATTTTTTAAAAACCCCAAAATTATTCCTAACTGTAATCCCCAACAATATTCTTGTCACTTGTTTTCTTTATGAAGCTTGAGAAAAGGATTAGAGGAAGAGAAAAAAAAAAATTTCCTTAGGAAAACAAACTCTGTCAGAAATAATAATGATGGAAATTAATTACACAAGGCATTTCAAAATACTCTGAAGTTTTCTCTGTGCACAGTTCTTTAAATGTCTATCAGGTCAAACTGGTCTTCTGTGTTGGGTCTGAAATGTGGGCAAATCTTTTGTTTCTTCTTCTAACACTAAGGTAAGAACATTCAACCAAAGGGGTGTAAGAAGATGCAGACTATAGCAGCTTTACTTCTTTCATTACTTACTGTAGACTTTGTCATTCATTCAATCATCGGCTACATTTAAATAATCTGTCCTTCACACTTAAATATTTTTGTATTTATGTATACCAGGCATGGGTTTATATTTTCAATGACCGCCTCCTCAGATAGAATATTGCATAGATTATCTGTTCCAGCTTTAGTTTGCACCCAAATTGATGTCACATCTGTAACAAAATGGTTCGCTCCCCTGTTGTCAAACACTGTAGGGCCAAGGTTAGCAAATTAGTTAGTATTAGCATATAGACCTTCTGGCAGGAAAAGAAAGCTTTCTACTTGGAGCTGGGCACTCAGCTGGATCTGTCAACTCAAAGCTGCCACTGGCCTCATTATCTCATTTGTCTTAGTTAGTCTAAATTGGCAGTTATGTCTTCATGGCAAATGTTTGTTTTTGCAAATGAGCAATGAAGCAGTAAGTAGAAGACATAAAATGAGGATGAAGAATGAGTCGAAAGCTTATGGGTAAGAATTAATGG
The DNA here is from genome assembly GCA_013397115.1 of Edolisoma coerulescens. NCBI lineage: Eukaryota > Metazoa > Chordata > Aves > Passeriformes > Campephagidae > Edolisoma > Edolisoma coerulescens. Next base: position 945,115 of record VWZW01006982.1, on the reverse strand, counting down.
CCAGGCTAACATGGTGACATTGTTGTGGGTGTTCAGTACAGGCAGCCTGATCAGGACGAGGAAGTCAATGAGGGTGGCTAAAGATACCTGGAAGCAGCCTTACACTTCCAGACACTGGCTCTCATGGGGAACTTTACCTTGGTAACTGCTGGAAAGACAACACAGCCAAGCACACAGAGCCCTGGAGGTTCCTCCAGAGCGTTGACCATAACTTTTGACACAGCTGGTGGAGAAGCCAATGAGGAGAGGTGTGTGGTACTAACAAAGAAAGACAGACTGGTTGGAGATGGGAAGGCTGAGAGCAGCCTTGCCTGCAGGGACCATGAGATGGTGGAATTCAGGATCCTGGATGGAAGAAGTAGGGCAATACATAGGAGTACTTCAGGAGAGCAAACTTTGGCCTCTTCAAGGAACTTCTTGGCCGTATCCCATGAGTTAGGACTCTAGAAGGTAAGGGTGTCCAAGAAAGTTGGCTAATATTCAAACATCACTTCCTCCAAGCTCAGTATTGGTGCATTTCCATAATTAAGAAGTCAAGAAAAAGGGACAGGAGGCCTGCATGGATGAGCACGGAAATTCTGGCAAAAACAAAACAGAAGAAAGTTTATGGAACGTGGAAAAAGGGAAAGGACACTTGGGAGAAATACAGGAATGTTAGCAGAGTGTGCAGGGATGCAACGAGGAAGGCTAAGACCCACCTGAAATTAACTCTGGCAAGGGATGTCAAGGACAAGAAGAGCTTCTTCAGGCACGTCAGTAGCAAAAGGAAGACCATGGAAAATGTAGGCTTACTACTGAATAAGGTGCACGCCTTGGTGATGGAGGATACAGAGAAAGCTGAGTTACTGAACGCCTTCTTTGCTTTGGTGTCTACTGCTAAGGCCAGCCCTCAGGAATCCCAGATCCTAGAGGCAAGAGAGAAAGTTGAGAGAAAGTCAAGAGAAAGGAAGCCTTTCCCTCAGTTGAGGAAGATCAGGTTAGAGAATGAATAGGAAAACCTGGCACCCACAAATCCAAGGGTCCTGGTGGGATGCACCTACCAGCGCTGAGGGAGCTGGCAGGCAGTATTGCTGAGCCAGTTTCCATCATATTTGAAAGGTCATGGAGAACAAGAGAGGTGCCTGAGGACTGAAGGAAAGCCAGTGTCACCCCAGCCATCAAAAAGGGCAAGAAGAAGGACTCAGGAATCTACAGGCCAGTCAGCCTCACCTCCATCCCTAGAAAGGTCATAAAACAGCTCAACCTGCACGTCATCACTAAAAACATGGAAGAAAAAAATGTTTTCAGGAGTAGTCAGCATGGATTCACCAAGTAAAAGTCAAGCTTGACTAATCTGATAGTCTTCTCTGATGGCATGACTGGCTGGGTAGATGAGGGTAGAGCAGTGGATAATGTCTACCAGTACTTCAGCAAGGCTTTAGACCCTGTCACCCATAATATCCTGACAGGCAAACTCAGGAAGTGTGGGTTAGGTGAACAGTGAGGTGGATTGAGAATGGATTGAACGGCAAAGCTCAGAGTGTCATGATCAGTGACAGAGAGTCTAGTTGGACATCCTGTAGCTTCTCAGGGGTCAGTACAGGGTTCAGTCTTGTTCAACTTATCAATGACCTGGATCAAGGGACCAGGTGTATCCTCATCATGTCTGGACAGGTAGGAGAGTTGGGCAGAGAGAAACTTAATGAATTACAACAACAGCAAGTGCAGGATCCTGCATCTGGGAAAGAGCAACCCCCTGGACCAGTATAAACTGGGGGCCAACCTGCAGGAAAGCAGTCCTATGGAGAAGGACCTGGGGATCCTAGTGAACAGCAAGCTGTTCATGAGCCAGCAGTGTGCCTTTGTGGCCAAGAAGGCCAACAGAATCCTGCATTAGGAATGCATTAGGGAGAGCATTGCCATCAGGCCGAGGCTACCCCTCTACTCAGCCCCAGTGAGGCTGCATCTGTACTGTGCTCAGTTCTGTCCTCTGTTCAGGAAAGATGAGAAACTACTGGAGAGGGTCCAAAAGAGGGCTGCAAAGATCATTAGGGGACTGGAGCACCTATCTTATGAGGAAAGGCTGAGAGAGCTTGGTTTGTTTAGCCTGGTGAAGATATGATTGAGAGGGGATCTTGTCAACACATACAAATGTCTTAAGGGCAGGTGTTAAGAGGACAGGGCCAGACTCTTCTCAATGGTTCTTCCCAGTGACAGGACAAAAGTCAACGGGCACAAACTCAATCATAGGAAATTCCTTCTGAATATGAAGAAAAACTTCTTTACTGTAAGAGTGACAGAGCACTGGAACAGGCTGCCACGATATATTGGAGAGTTTGCTTCTCTAGAGACATTCCAAAAAAACCTGCACTAGATGATCTCCAAACATCCTTTCCAACTCCAGTCATTCTGGGATTGGAAGCCCCAAACAACTCACTGAAAGGGGTTCACAGAGGTTCCTGCACCCTGGCTAAGATGCATGGGAGAAATACCAACTAGATATTCTCAAGAGGTCAAAATTACTTTATTGGCAAACTACAGAAAAATCAAGGAACTTTGGCAAAAGGTTTAGTACAACATCCAATCAAAATAAAACATTTCTCAGAGCAATAACTTGGCCCATTCAACTTAGCAAACTTTAAACCTGTTTGATGTGGTTTCTTTAAACACATTGGATGCTAAGTCACTCAAAATGTTCCAAGAGGAGGGAATTAGAAGAAAAACAGAAAAATACAGCAAAGGACACATATACCTACCAACTCCTCAGTTCCAGCACTGTTCAGGCAAAAATTCCAAGAAGAGGTAAGGTCAAAACATGATCTTGCCTCATGCTCAACCTTAAATACCTCTGGGCCTTCCTGGGCCCTCCCTCCAGGAGGGACTTCCAGTCATTCAGCCACTCAGGAGCTGGGTTGGGTAAGAGTGGAGGGAGCCCTGCCTCTGGTGTGCCAAGGATTCAATGATCTGCAGGAGTGGGATACAGGCTCTAGTGGGAGAGTGGGGCAGTTCAGTGAGCAAGGCCCGACCTGCCCCTTCCCACATACACAGGCATCCAAAATGTCTTGAGACATCAATCCTTCCAGGCTCTGACAGTGATTATTATGCTGTTACTTTTCCCTAAAATTTAATTGAAGAATGCTGCAGCTTGTGTCTGGCTTCTCTGATTTTAATTCCCAGGCAGTTTTAAAAGCTATTCTTTTCTTTCCTGACTCAGTAGACGTACTATAAAGTTATGGAAAGAGAGGTTATGAAACTAATGTTAAATACATTTCTCTTCTTTCTCTTTTGAATTTTTTCTTTTTTTTTTTTTTTAATAACATCAACAGGTCTTGCATTGAAATGTTTTAGAAAGCATAACTAGATCATCAAAAAAACATTGCCACAGTCATAATGATGTATGTACACCCCATTTAACAGAGCTGACCAGATTAGGCAGTCAGGAAGGTTATACATCTTATTAAATAACATCACATTGCACTTTGGGCCACAAAATGACAATGATAGAATTTTCCAGTTAATCAGCATAGAAAGGCATTGGACAAAAGAGAGCTATAAAAATTATATAATATGCTTTTATGCTCAGTGATATCTGGCACTGCAATCTCACTTCCAGTCATGTTCTGAAAGTGACATTTCTAAAGCACATTTAAGTCCTANAAGTTTTTACACTCCTGTATTCAGAATAATGGGGAAGTTATGTACTTTGAGGGGTTTGGCCCCATAGATTCTAGACAACTGTGCAAGAACAAGTGAAAATTATTTTGCAAAATAGAACTTATTAACCACATTTTTCTGAAGTATATAATAATGCCAGACTGTTTTTCCAATGGTACAAAGTGATGTGTAAAGGAAATAAGTTTAATTTACCTTTTATAAAATACCTCTATGATTTTATTATCTTTCACTTAAGAAATGCTCTGCTGTCTAAGATCTGAATTGTAGACCTGTGAATCAGGTTTAGCTCTGGTTTTCATCCAGTGACTGTATAATATAAAGCACATACTGTGCCTGCAGTGCATAGTTACCCTTTCCAAGCAGAGTAGACTAAGTATGCTGATGAATGAGACTATGGCTTTCATTCCCATCACAGACCTATGAAATTTGTCACTGCATAACTGGAAGATCTGTAGGCAGGAAGAATCTTATTCTAGTTCAGCCCTCAGGCCCATTGACAGTATAATGCTTTTGAAACTGAAAAGATCTTCCTGTGAGTGTTTATTACACATTCCTTACATTTGGCATCTACAACCGCTTTTCATGAAAGACTCAATCCCATGAAGATTTAGTAGGCATGAGGCCTGGTTATCTATCCATTTATGTCTGTGTGCTCCTATAATGCACATATATTTTGTCTAGTTTATAAATAAAACTGAGGTTCAGGCTAACAGATAGCCGTGACTGTTTGCACAGCCATTTTGGACATATGCAGAGGGAGAAAAATAAGTGACACACCAATTTCTAAGTTTGAAAGGAGGAAATATGATCATCTAGAATCCAGAGGAGAGGAAGGAAAAAGTATGGTTTCATTGTCTAGTTGACCTCTAAAATGTTTTGGATTCTCTGAAAGCTACTAACAAATGAAGTGTTCTGGACAATTTCTTTACTATTTCTTTAATGGTAATAATTCCTTCATGTTATTGAGATGTAACTTATTTCATGGATTCATTATATTATTCAGAAAATGTAGTTTACTGTATTACATAGGGCAACTTCCTCGAACGGTATGCATAGTGTATTACCAGGTTATGTAATTTTGTATTATGATTCTTCTAAAATAAATGGTTAATAAGAATTATATGAAATTTAAGACATTTGAACATTTTTGCTACAGAGAAAAGTTAAAGTTGTAAAATTGAACTAACAGTAAGACAGACAATGAAATGTTTTATCAAATTTTTATGACTATTAGTATATAATTAAAGCTTTTCAAATTTAATATCTCTAATTTAATTTGTGTTTATTTAAAATATATCTAAATAAGTGTGCCATTTAAAGAAAAACCTTTAATTAAAATAAATAGTTTTGAGTATGCTACTTTTAACCACCACCATTTTCAGCAAAATAAACCTTGAGTGGTTTCACAGGGAAAGATACCATCTGATGATTTGTTACCAGAAAAACTGACTAAGCTGGGGCCAAAATAAGTGTTTAACATTAATTACCCTGTTTTATGATCTTATTCTTTAATATAATGTTCATTATGGTTTGCACTGCCTGGCTTCTGATCTCTGACCTAATTTTTTAGAAGCAGCACAGTTCTTGCAGGATACAGCTTCGGACACCTTGCATTACTTATCCAACACTCTATGCAGAAATATAGAAGGATGCACCAATTTAAGGGCATTTGTAATTAAACTTCCAGGTAAAAAACTTGTATTCTTTCAGCTCCATCTTCATTGACCTAGAGCCCTCTCAAAGGGAATCTGTTGTTTATTCTAACTTCAGGACATTAAAAAAGAAAGAGACTGAAACCATTAAAAAGACAGGATTAGAATACAACATTCAGAGCCATAGTTAGGGAAATGAAGCAACTCCGTGATCAAGGAGCATCAGTTGGAAAAGAAGGCAACAGTCTCATAAGAGAGGGAAACCAGAAGCTGATAAAGTATTTATGGATCATTGATTTTTTTCAGCAGTATACAAGCCTTACAAATATGAGGAATCACAAAAACACGGAACAAAGTCAGAAGGCTCCTGAAATACAACCGAGTAAGCAGAGAATTAAAGAAAGATGAGGATGATAGATCAACAGTTCAGCAGTGTGTGCTTGCAGCCTTGAAGGCCAACTGCATCCTGGGCTACATCAAAAGATGTGTAGCTGTCATGTCAAGGGAGGTGATTCTTATGAGGACAGAGTAGAGGTGAGAGTATCAGCACAAGAATGATGGGGACCTGTTAGAGGGAGTTCAGAGAGAGGCTACAAAGGTGATAAGAGTAATGGAGCAACTCTCATACAAAGAGAAGCAGAGAGACATGGGGTTGTTCAGCATGGAGAAGAGGTGGTTTATGGGTGACCTAATTGCAGCCTTCCAGTACCCGAAGGGACATTCATGAAAGATGGAAATTTACATTATTTACATGTCTCATGTAGTGACAGGACAAGAAGACATGGCTTTAAACTGAGACTAGGTTTAGATTAGATATCAGGATAAAGATGGCAAAGCAGTGGAGCAAGTGGCCCAGAGAAGCTGTGGTACCTCCATCCCTGGAAGTGTTCAAGGCCGGGTTGGGTGGGGCTCTGAGCAGCATGACCTAGTGAATGGTATCCCTGCCCATGGCAGAGGGTTCTCATCTGGGACAAACAAGGATAAAGCCAGGAAAGCCCTAACTTGCTTGAAGTTGCATCTGGTAAAGGACAAAAAGAAGTCTTTCTAAACGTCTGTCACTAGCAAAAGAAAGACTAGAAAAAATGTGGTCTCATTACTGAATTGTGTGAAGAACCTAGTGATAAAGCATAAAGAAAAAAAATGACATATTCATTGTCTCTGTACCTCAGTCTTCTCTGGTAATATAAGAGTTCAGGATTCTCAGGTCCATGAGGCCTGTGGGAAAATCTAAAGGTAAAAAGATCCTCAGGGGAAGAGGTTAGGGAGCATTTTTAAAAAAAGGAACACGCACAACTCAATAGGATCTGATGGGCTGCACTCACGAGTATCGAGGGAGCTGTTTTATGCCATTGCAAGGTCAGTCTTGATTATCCTTAAAAGGTTAGGGCAATTGGAAGAGGATCCTAAGGACTGGAGAAATGCAAATGTCTTATCTATCTTCAAGAAAGGCAAGAGCGAAGATCTAGAGTACGACAGGCCGGTCAGCCTCACATTGTTGCCTAAGAAGGAGACAGAGAAAAAAATGGCGGAAACAGTTTTCAGGCGCATGAAGATTAAGAAGACGATTGGGAGGAGTCAGCATGGATTCACAAAGTCAAAATAATGTCTGACCAACCTGACAGACTTCTTATGATCAGATGAATGATTTGATGGATATGGGGAGAGCACTGGATATTGTTTATCTTGACTTTGCTTGAGCTCTTGACCCTTACTCGTAATAGCCTAATAGACAAGCTGGCGAAGTATGGCGAAGATACACAGCAAATGAGGTGGATTGAAAACTGTCAGAACTGCTGGGCCCAAAGGGTTGTGATCAGAGGTGGGAAGTCCAGCTTGAAGGCACTCACTAGTGGTGTACTCAATTCTGGGTCAATATTGCTTAAGAATGTAATTAGTAATGGGGAAGATGAGACAGAGTGCACCCATAGCAATTTTGTGGACAATACAAAACTGAGAGAACTAGCTAATACACCAGATGGTTTTGCTGTCTTTCAGAGGGACCTGGACAAGCTGGTTGAAAAGAATTTTATGAAGTTCAACAAAGGCAAAAAATTCTTTCTCCTGGGGAGGAATAGTTTCATCCGCCAGTACCCATTGGGGGAGAAAAAGATGAAAATCTGCTTTCCAGGAAGGGATCTGGGTATCCTGGAGGACACCAAGTTGACCATGAGTGAACAATGTGTCCTTGTAGGAAAGAAAGCCTCCCCTGAGAGCCAAAAATAAGTTCTTTGTGATGTGAACATCTATAAGGAAGAATCTGACATTGAAACAGTGTCATCACTTTATTTCACATAAAGGAAGGAAATAGCCATCCAATGACAAATACTTGCAGTCAGGAGCAAGTGCCTTAACTGATATCAGAAAGTTGGAATGACCTATATCCTACTTTCCAATACCTTAAGTTATTTTGTCTCCAGGTCTCACTTTTCCCAATCTCAGCTCAGAACCATACTTACTTGATAGAAATAAAAAATTGTAATTTGTACCCTTGGAAAATGTAAGCCCGAATCTTAAAGGAATTCTATTCATCAGAGCAGAAAAGCTAAATGAAACAATGGTTTGTATTTCAAATTTCAAATGCAGGTCTTGATACTTTTATTGTCCTTCCACTATCATTTGGACAATGTCTACAGTTTTTAATGCTTTCATCTTTCCAGAAGATCTCAGAATTTTGAGAGGTTTTGCTTCTTCAGCAAGCTTTGAAATATTTATATACCTATTATCACTTTTTTTTCCCCATTTATGCCTTAAGAATGATGTCACTGATCACAGTGATTGAAAAAGTAGTTTAAAGACTAATACTATGTCGTGCCTTGTCAGTGGCCACTGATATGTGAGCAGTTAGTGCCTGAAGGCCCCCCAGAGCTGTTATTATTAAAGCAGTGTGGAAAAGCTGAGTTTGCTGTGGTCACTGTATTCACACCTTCTCTGTTTTTTTAGTAAAGATTTGCATTTCCACACAAAATGGTTGTTAAAATAAAACAGCAAATATGTGTGACTTATGCTTGAGAACAATAATGCATTGAATTCAAGCTCCAAAAGTCACCATCTTGTTTTCTGTATTTGATATTCCAGTTCTCATTTTAGTTTGTGACAGAATCTAGAAAGACAGGCTTTAGATATTATACCTGCTGGGGTGGAGGAGGTGGCTTGGGTTTGGATTGTTGGTTTTTGTTTTTTGGGTTTTGGGGTTTTTTTGGTAGTGTTTTGCAGCTCTATTTGTGCTTGAAAGAACCAAAGTCACTCACATGACTCTATCCTTTAAACTTTTACTATTCATATTGTAGCCTTGTAATGATGCAGGGATTGACTAAGCTTCTCTTAGAGAGGAAGCATTTGTTCTCCAATATCAAGCAAATGTAAGTACTCATATAGAAGATGTCATTCATGTTGTCTTCATCTTAGAGTATATTTGAGTAACATGAGAGTATAACACTTCTAGACTATTACCAGGTCTGCAAGTCTTATACAAGGATTTACTTATCATTGCTGAGATGGGACTTGAGTCTGAAACTAAAACCAGGAGCACAGCATAACAACACAGCAGAACATTTAAAATTCCACTTTTTCAGCATCCCTTCGAGTAGGAACTTCTCCAGTGCCCATTACTTCTTTATGCAAATTCTTGAGCAATGAATTGGGAAATTCTTCAATTCTTTGCTCCTAGCAGTGTCTCTTCTTAACTCTCTTACAAGAGGCCTAAGGGATACAAGTCTGCATTCTGTCTAAACTACTAGGTTTTATTTTTAATCCTGTAGATGTTCTCATCGGTGACAAATTACTTTCTGAATCCTGTCAAGCTCCTGGCCTTGGTGATATAATAATCCTCATTACATAAAGTTTCTTTGTCTATGTAGTCAGCTACAGTTCAGTTTAGGGAGATGTCACACTCTATACGTGTGCATATATGTATTTGCATATATTATTATTGCTACTATAATTTGGCAGTATTGTTGCAAACAGAATGGAGCCTTGTGCTTTGCTTTAACCTTTCCATAAGAGTGAACTATTGCAGTGCCTTGACAATGGCCTACAAGAAAGATGTAGAGGGACTTTTTACAGGAACATGTAGTGACAGGACAAGGGGGAATGGCTGAAAACAAGTAGGTTTAGATTAGATATTAGGAAGAAATTCTTAACAGTGAGGGTAGTGAGACACTGGAACAGGTTTCCCAGAGAAGCTATGGATGCCCCACCCCTGGAAGTGCTCAAGGCCAGGCTGGATGGAGCTCTGGTGTAGTGAAAGGTGTCCCTGTGGCAGGGGGATTGGAAATTAGACGATCTTTAGGGTCGTTTCCAACCCAAGCCATTCTATTATTCTACTTCAAGGAAAAACAACTTTTCTCCATTCCTGAAAGAAAGGTTTGCTTTTACACCCTCTGAACATGTCTGTAGAAAGATCAGCATAAATAAAGTTACTCATGCAGATTCTGTTCAAGATGCCTCTGAAAGAAAAAAAATAACCTAGAAGTCTGAAAGCTGCTGTTCTTGCATCTTTGTAGCAAATTGTGCAGGAAAAATGTTTGGTTTGCAATGATATTTTTTCATTTTCAACTGTAAATTTTCTACCAGATTGAACTAGGTGATCTTTGAGGTCCCTTCCAACCAAACCATTATATGACTACTTTTCAGTTAACTAAACATGTCATTGAAAGCCCAAGACTCTTTGTGTTCATATAAACCTTTCTACACTATTCAGTCATTAACATCATTAATTTGTCTATACCTAAATAAATAATAAACTAGAGGCTTTGTAATCTTTAAGACAGAGATAGATTATAAAAATAAATATTATCTCTCCATGAGCTGGAATATCTCATAGTGACCTCATGACAAGAAGTACTCACTTCTTCTCTGAGTCCAGGCAAATCAATGGAAGTTAACACAAAATTAATTACTTGTTGTGGTAAGCCATGAAAAAATCATGTATGAAAAAAATTGACCTGACTTTTCAGTGCTGTAATTTTTTGTATGACACATAATTTTGTTGATCACTTATAAAATGTACAAAGCAACTGTCTGTGAAAATGCTTGTAATGACCTAGAACTTAAGTTAGCAGTAAGCATTCTCAGCCTTGAGTTTCAATTTGAGTGTTTCATATGGTTTAAATTAGTTATGAAACAAAACGTACATGAGAAGCAAGAGGTTGTAATATGTGATATAGCTACACTAAAAGTGTTTAAATCTATGCTTTGGAAGAAAAAAATTCCTTCAAAAAAGCAATTGAGAAGATATTTCTGTTTTCGTACTGAAAGAACTTTGATGAAAACTGAAGAATGTCTATTCAATATCATCACTGTGAATTTTTACATTATCAAATTCAAACTTCTGCCACTTTGAAATTTTCGTAGTAGGAAAGGTCAGGTACTCAGAGATGTCTACATACATCTATCCTTGAATTCCTGAACCACTTCTTATACGAAAAACCAGGCCTGAATATCTGGTTCAATGGTATTGGAGAAGTTTGCATTTTCCTTTCTAGTGCTAGGCAACAATTGTCCTCTGTCTACTGACCTCTTTACTGTCATGAAATTCTTTCTGTACTGCTTGTCTCTAAATTGCATCTTTCTGCTCATAAACCTTTATGACTGCTGAGCTCTCTGAATATGTTCTCAGAATACATCATCAAGATGGAGTCAGCTTCCTACTGCATTACTATGAAAAAAACCAATACAGCAGCTTAATCTAACTACAAATAATACTAGTACTCTTTTCCTTTTGAGCTTTGCCTGCGTAGTGAGTTACTTAAGTTCTCCTTTTCCTAATGGTTTGTGCGTATGAAGTCTTAATGGGATATAACCATCTTGAAAGCAAATAGTCAGCCATTTTAGGCCAGGATAGCCTTCCACACTCTTCTCTGATGCTGGAAAATAAGTTTTCTTCTTCTACCAACTTTTAGCTACGTAATTGTCTTTTTAGATCTATTCAATGTAATTACCTGTAATATGTGCAAGTTGGTTTTTGCCATGACAATAGAATTTTTCATCCATCTCTAGTACCCCCACTACATGTTTTTATGTAAGTATTTTGTGGACAATTATCCCACAGTCCTGCAGTAGCAAGTCTCCAGGTGGGGTAAAATCTGTCTCATTTAGTCCCCCACAATTTGCATACATTTTTTCCTATAGAAAATACGTGATACTTTTCCACATAGACAGATGAAATAAGCAGCTACATCTGAGTACCATAGAGGAAGATACTGTATAATTATATTTAGACACCAAAATTTATACATCTGGGTGAGTTTTAGTTAACATATACTAGAAAACTACAGATAAAAAAAAATAACTGTCTATTTTCTCGTGAATTGAATTGCTTTCTAAACTGCTTTCACTAGTTATTGCTAGATCATCACTGACTGTAATTATAACATAAATACCCAAATGGATGTAAAATTGTGCACTGAGACAACTAAATTTAATTAACTGCAATCAACATCTACAATTTTGAAGCTGAACCCAATACCCAAGCACAAGGAAAAGTTGCTTAAGAATGCAGTTCAACCCTTGCAATGTTTAGATGTATCCAGTGAAGATTGCAGCTCAAAAACTTGTCAATAACCCACCTCAGACTCCAGATTCTACATGGATATGAAGAGCAAACCAAGATTCAAAGGTGCCTCCACAGTTAGTGCAGAGGATTGCTGTTGATGGTGTTTATAGTGATGGATAAGGAATCAGAAAAAGTGAAAAACTGAAGACTAAAAGTGTTGCTGTACTAGTGCTAAAGAAAATCATATAAATCGTAATGTAAAACTGCCCCAAAACTAATGTAGTTCACTTAAAATCATCTTCTACTCTGCAAAGTTTATAAAATCCTATTTTGATCACAGTTTAGTTCTTTACCCTGAATGTTTCATGTTTACAACATCTTACACAGGCTTTGCCCTAATTACCTAAAATAGTTCTCCCACAGTAATGTAAGGATTTCAATTTTACACCTACTGGATTAAAAAGCCACAACCTCAGGCTGTCTATGTGTGATTAGCTCCTCAAACTGAATTTTAAATAATTTTAAAACAGGCTTAGTCAGTTATTTTGACTGGCTGTGTGGTTGGTTTTTTTTTTGTTGTTGTTGTTTTGTTGTTTCATTTTTTTTTTTAATTTTGATTATTACTTGTTACTCCTCTTAGTATTTCAAATAGTAATTTTTAGTAATTTTATATGTACTGTTCAGTCTGGCCTCTTCCAGAATTTAACTGGCGTATATATGCCAAAAAACAGTCTGTGGAGTTAGAAACTTTTCTGTAATATTTTATATGAATATGTTGTAAAATTATTTAAATTATATAATTTCCTGTTCTGATTAGAGGAAACTGAGGCACCACTACCTAAAACAGACATTGCCTACCTAAAACAGACATTGCCAATCACTAAACTAATGCCAGATACAGCATGACAACTCTTTTGCTGTCAGTCCAAGAAGAAAGCTTTTTTTAATGAGTGACATAATTTCTTATCTCATGGGATTGAAATGTCTGCCCCATGTTTCCTTATAAACAGTTTCTTCTTCATTGCCTCCTCTAAATCTATTCTTTCCGGTTCTGCTATTAAAATGAATTCATCTTGTCAATTGTCTCTCTCTAGGCACTCAAAGTGATGTGTCAATTTCCTGCTCTCAGCCCTAGCAATGCCTGACACTACATCCTGAACCGGATGTTTTGGGAGAATCCTGACTTTGTAAGTGCTGCTGCATGCCTCTCAGCCTGGGCTTGTTTTTCTGACAAAGGAAAGGAATAATCACATATAAGACCTATCCACCCAATGTCTTTCAGCACTCCGTTACTACAAAAGATCCTTCACATCTAGAGGTGCTTTCTGTCTCCACCCATTTTAAATTGTATTAAAGTATCTCACACAGAAGTATATGCCTACAATGTAGTTATTTTCATGCATTCAAAAAATATCACCTTGTCTTTTTCCTCTGTCAAAGATGACCTGGTGCCATAACCAACCTTTGTTTGAGACGCACGAGACATGTGGAAATCAACATAGACACAGGCCCTCTGTGTCACAGGACCTGGCACAGTTTGCCCAGAGAATTTGCAGATGACCCATCAGTGGAAATAAATGTTCAAGGCCAGTTTGGATGAGTGGGTGGCATCCCTGCCCATGGCAGAGGGGTTGGAACTAGATGATCTTTAAGGTCCCTTCCAACCCAAACCATTCTATAATTCTGTGATCCTATCAGATATGGGAAACCCATGGCCTTCTGCAGCAGTTGCTGGCAGGCAGGCTCCTGTTCTCTACAGCCTCTCCAGAGGCAGTGGCCTCTGCAGGAAACTGAACCCAGTCAATCTCCTCTTCCTCACTTCCGCTTCTATAAATGCCTTGCAAACCGTGTTCAGAGAATATGCAAACTGTTGTGCATGCCTTTCCTCTTTCTCCAAGTAGCCCAGATGCAGATTTTCCTGCTCAGCCTCAAAAAGAAAATTTCTCTTCTTATAATCTCTGCTGAGAACTGACTTCTTTTTGTCAATTTAGATACCATCAATACAGCCAGTAAAGGAATATAAAGCTAGAAGCAAAAGGAGATATAAAAAGTATGTACATACTCATAACATACATCATATTTATCACACATTTGCTTGAGAAAAAATTCCATGATCCCATATTCTCCATTTTTTCTCTTCTGTCACCACCCTTCAACTTGAATCAGATTATGCCAAATCAAGAACATAAAATCATTGGGGATTTTGGAAGCTAAAGTCTTTACCCTTTAAACTGATCAACTATATGTGGCACCAGAATAAGAACATAACCATGCCCAATGTTAATGATTCTTTGCATTTTAAGAACTGTGCAAACTCTTGAACCACCAGACCACGAGTCATGCACCACCTTAAGGACAGACACTCAAGTCATGGTAAAAAGAACATCCTCCTCCTACTTTTTCTATTATGTGTGCCGATAATACTCATAGGAAAGGAATATTCATATTCATGCACAAACCCTTCAGCAGCAGCAGCAGCAGTGCAGAAGATCACAATAGTGACACTTTTAATACTATCCCCTTCTTTGGTATTCAGAATTGTTTGTCTCTTGAGGGTTCTCTTGACGGACACTAAAGAGAAACTACAGAAACACATGTTTAAAAAGGGTTGTTTTTTGAGCCATTTTATTTCATTGTTCATTCAGTTAATTTCAACTAAAAATCTTAAAAGCAGTCCTTTGTAAAAACCACAATTTTTACCTCAAAACACAGAAGTACCACTGTTAGTTTGTTTTGTTGGAGTTTTAAATTTTTTTTTTCATTTAGAATTTCTTTACAGCAGAGGCTTATCAATGAGAGGAAAGGGAAATGTATATCAATGTTCCCCTGCTGATTTCTGGACCTGCTGAAGTTGGCAAAATCCTAAATGTCACTCACTAAATTAAGATGAAACCCATAAAATTAAGGTAATTTTTCTTTGTTTTAAGGAAATGTATCAATGTGAGGCATATGGTTTCTTCCATAAGAGAGCCATTTGCAGAAATTTTCTAAAGGGAGCTGCCACAATCTTTCTCCCACTCCTGATGCAACAGAGCTTTTCATTATTGTCTGTACTCAGCACTATTTCATTTCACAATTATTTTTAGCTTCACAATTATATTAGCTTTTAATGTGATACTATTAAGAAAAGCATGATAGAAGTATGGAAAATTAGGTAGGTAGTAGAGCTCTTAGCATTAATGTGGTTGCTTGCGTATAGAAATTTTTTCTATAGTTTGAGATTTCCTCAGAAAACCTGTCTACCCTCTGGCTGCCACTTCAATAGATTGTGAATCTCTCATAGGTACTCTGCTGTATCTCTTAGGTCCATGGAGTTATCTCATGCATCTGGGATTCTCTCAGGTGGCACCAAAATGCCTGTGTCTGCACTAGTGAGTCACAGACAGAATTCTGCGCCAGGTAAACTACACTTCTAATTGGGGATCCCAGCTTTCATACAATAATAGACACATGGAATATCCTGAATTGGAAGGAACCTACAAGGATCATCAAGTCCAGCTCCTGGCCCTGCACAGGACAACCCCAAAAATCACACCATGGGCTTAAGAGCATTGTCTAGATGCTTCTTGAACTCAGGCTTGGAGCTGTGACCACTTCCCTGGGGAACTTGTTCCACTGGCCAGCCACCCTCTGGGTGAAAAACCCTTTTCTAATATCCAATCTAAACCTTTCTGACACAGCTTCATGCCATTCCTGTGGGAAAATTTCCTGTCACTGGTCACCATAAAGAAGACATGGGTGCCTGATCCTCTGCTTTCTCTTCTGAGGATGTTGTGGATAGGTATGAGGTCTCCCCTCAGCCTACTCTTCTCCAAGCTGAACAGACCAAGTGACCTCAGACACTCCTTGTATGGCTTCCCTTCTAGACCTTTTACCATCCTTGTAGCCCTCCTTTGGACACTCTCTAATAGGTTTGCATCTTTTTTATACTGATGTGCCCAAAACTGCACACAAGACTCCTGATGAGGCTGCCCCAGTGCAGGGCAGAGCGGGACAATCCCCTCCCTTGCCCGCTGGTGAGGCTGTGCCCCATGCACCCCAGGACAGGGTTGGCCCTCCTGGCTGCCAGGGCACTGCTGACTCATGTTCAACTTGCCATGGACCAGGACCCCCAGGTTCCTTTCCCCAGTGCTGGTCTCCAGCATCTCATTCCCCAGTCTGTCCATACATCCATTTTCTTGTCATTAATGCAGCTTGATTCAGCCACTCACACTCAGCAGCCCTGGGTGCTGACACAGAGCATTTTATTCATCCTCAGGGCATCCAAGGCAGCCAAGTTTCTGGTAGATACAACGTACAGCTTGCAAAAACCAATACCCCTCTAGTATTGTAGATAGAGGCAAGATAAGATACCCAAGGACATGACCATTTGCCCTAGAAAACTACAAATGGACAAATGAATTGACCCCTGCATTTACAATCCTGTCAATGGGAACTTAAGCATCTATAATGGGATTCAGTTGACAAACATGGGTATTGGATGTCATGCAACACATTCATCTGATTCAGGCAGAGGTCAGAAGGAACATACAGAAAACCTTCATTCATTTGAATCAGCATCTATAGTCTAAATAGGATGCTTAGCAGAGCTAAAATGACACTACATACATGCCTGAAATAGTCAACCACAGCTTTCAGCTTTCTACCCAAGGGGAATCACTCACACAGAGTAGAACTGTCTAAATAAAGATATCTAATACTGCTTTAGATTAACTGTGCTACAGATAAAACTGTGCTACAACTGCCACAACTGAAGCTACAACAGGGCATCTCCTTTCAGTTCTATGCAGATTTGGATCCTCTTAGCTGTGAGTAATTTTTTGTGGAACTGAATCCTGCCCCGAACATAGAAACTGCTTTCTAACTGCAAAGGTATCACATAATCCTACCATCACCTTTTCGAAAATCAGCTTCTTCTCTTTAGTACCAGACTTCGAAATAAGGTTACACTAAGCTGACCTGAGGCTACATAGGCATCCATCACTTTATTTTTGCTCCCTACTCAATCAGTCAGTATAGATGGATGCCTGATTTAAGAAACTAAATCTCCACTCATGTAGATATAGAGTTAAGGCACTTGCAATTATTTTTCTACACAGTGAATACAAGATGGTTGCCTTACTCAAGAAAATTATATCATAGTTCCTGGAGATATCTCACCAACTTCAATGACTGAGTCATTAAACAGATGTGTTGAGTTGAGTTTAATAGCAGTCTGGAATACCTATTTTTCTCTAATGACTACTAAAACAGGTAAGATGAGTAATGCAAATGCAGATACTGTAACACAAATGTCTTAAGTTATCTGACATGCATTCCACTCAGGGTTCCTATTCTTTCCCTTCTGCTCTCCACGGTGAATTATATCACATATTCACCAGCTTCTGACATTGTTCCTAGTCATTTTCTTTTATAAAGCCCAAAATTTATTGCTTTTTTTTCAAGTTACTTTTATGAAATTTTTATACTACTTTGCTTCCTAATAATGATCCTAATTTATTTTTTAAATTTTCAAGTTATGCAGTGATATTTTACAAAGCAATCCCAGAAACTTTCTAATTAAAATATCTTTGCACGAAAGAGTTTAATCTTTTAAAGAGCGGATATTATACTTGCTGCTGTCTCTCTGATCAGTCTTAAAATATGTGATGTTCATTCTGAGCTGATCAGTAATTTTTGTCTCTTGTAAAGAATTATTTTATTAATTTTTAAAGTTTTGGGATTTGTATTACGCCAAACTATTTGTGAGAGGTCTGCAACCTTGAAGGAAATTATTTAACTCACGGAACTTGTATAGACTTGATTGCCTTATCTAACACAATTTTGAATTTTGGGAAAGAGAGAAGACTATTTTAAACATCTCAGTTCCATGAGGGAATAGTTTTTCAGTAGTTAGAGGACAGGAAAGAAGGTAAATGTTGGCTCTGTGGAAAGACTGACTCTGGCTTCTGTCCCAAAAGACTACATACCTCCTTTATTATGTGGTGAGTTGACCCTGTCTCTATTGTTCCACTTCCTCAATCTGACAGGGGAGAAAAATATGACAAAATGCTCTGTGGGCTGAGGTAAGGACAGGGATCATTCAGCATTTATGACCACAAGCAAAACAGACTCTTCTTGGGAAAATTAATTTGATTCATTATCAATCAAATTAGAGGAGTGTAATGAGAAATAAAACCACATTTTTGAACATTCTAACCCACCCCTTCCTTCTTTCCAATTTTCTCTTCCCCAGCCACTCAGAGGAACAGGAAACAGGGGTTCCAATCAGTTCATCACATGTTGTCTCTGCTGTTGCTTCCTCTTCAGGGGGAGGACTCCTTATGTGCTTCCCCACCGTGGGTTCCTCTGTCCCTAGGGGTACTCAGGTCTCACCAGGAGCCTGCTCCAGCATGGGTGCTGCATGGAGTCACAGCCTCCTTCAGACATCCAACAGCTCCAGCACAGGGTCTTTACCACGGGCTGTGGGTGGATCTCTGCTCCCCTGTGGACCTCCATGGGCTGCAGGGGGACAGACTGACTCACCATGGTCTTTACCACAGGCTGCAGGGGAATCTCTGTTTGCTGCTAGAATGCTTCCCCTGCTTCACTGACCTTGTCTGCAGCGTTGTTCCTCTCACATATTCTCACTCCTCTCTTGTAGTTGTTTAGTAACACAGTATTTTTTTCTTCCTTCTTAACTCTGTTTTCCCAGAGGCACTATCACAGCCACTGGTGGGCTTGGCCTTGGCCAGCAGTGGGTCTGTCTGGGAGTCATCTGGCAGCTCTCTGTCAGACACAGGGGAAGGTTCTGGCATCACCTCACAGAAGCTACCCCTGCAGCCTACTACCAAAACCTTGCACATAAATCCAATTCAACTTCATATGCTAGTTACCTACTCAGCTGCTCACATAACCTCTCTGTATGAGCTCCTGTTGTACTTTGCTCTCCACTGAGAGGATGTCAACCTGTGATAAGTGTCTCTCAAAGTGCTTGCATTCTGGAAGATCTGGGGCCAAAGCTACCCCAGAAGAACACAGTTCGCAAAAATCTATAGCTGAAGGCTCTGAAGCTGTCATCACACAACTCGATTTGCCTCCCTTTTTGACAAAAACACTTTTGTTAGGTCTGCCTTGGATCTACATGGACTTACTCAACTTAATAGAGTTCTCATCTAAATTAACAGATGTGTTGGCCTAAAGAGGGATAATACAAAGCGAGTTTCTGATCCTTTCATACTGGTTATATATTGTGGTCAATCTCTAGCAGCACTTGGTAACAGAAACTTTTAAAAATTTTTCCTGGGGCAAAGTGATACGTAAGAAATTTTCTGTTTTATAGGGAAACCAGTTTTTTTTTTCCTTTTTTTTTTCCATGCTTGCTAGTGGATTTGGATAAAAATGGGTCTACTTTTGTTTAGAAAATTTTCATAGAATCATAAATTCTATTTCCTTTTGTAAGAAAGTGGTAACCAGACAGTATGGCTTGTACTTCTGCATGCAATTTGCTACTGTTTAGATAAATATTAAAACTATGTTATTTGAAAAGCCTTCACTTACTGATAATATTAGCAACTGCCACTATTATTTCACTTATACTCCATTGACCTTTTAAAATCTCAGCCCTAAAACTCCACTTCTGTGTTCTGATCAGATTGCTTGTCTGGGGCCCTGGGATAATTTATCAGGTAGAAATTATTTGAAGGGGATGTATGATTGTAATATATTTCCCTGATGGATCTTCCATAAAACTTACAACGGGCATAGAACGAGGTCACAGGGATGTTATCCAAGTTAAAGTCTCCATTCTTAGTTTCAAAAATCTCTGATGAAGCAATCTGACTTCATTTACATCTACTCACAGGAAGAGCATAGCAGTGACCCTAACAAAAAGAATGCAAATTTCTTATTTGCCCTTTATAGAGCAGGTAGCCTTTTTCAAAATAATAAAGTAAAATTGTCTCAAATAAGAAAAGAATCAAACACAGTAAATATGCATTATGAATGCTCATGAAAAGAGAAAGTAGGAAGGATGCTTTATACTGTACTGGGTGTTTCTACAGAATTCAGTTACAAGCAACATGAAGGAATCCTTTATAAGCAGCTAGTAGGAAAACTTTAAACATATTAGAGCAGTCATAACTTTTTGTCTGTATTCTTCCTTTCTTCTGGGATGGTGGTAGAGAACTAAAATAATCAACAGCACAATAAAATAATGCCTATCTAAAGTTAGTAGAGGGAAACTTTAGCTCAGAGAAGAAGAAACAACCTGTATCAGCATAGATAACTGCAAATTCCATAGAATCATAGACTCTCCTGATTTGAAGGACCCCACAAGGATCATCAAGTCAACTCCTGCAATTGCACGGGACAACCCCAAGAATCACACCATGTGCCTGAGGGAATGTACTTCCTTTTTCTCGCTTTTAATTGTCTGCAGTAAGTGAGCATATGCTTCTATTTCTGAAAAATACATATATATAATCTCTTTCATCTCTATACATATGGCAGGACCTGTGAAATAAATATCCTGTTTCCTTGTAAATTGTTCCACTGTATCCAAAGGGACATATTGGGCCTAAACAGAGCCTACAGCTATTGATAACAGAATTAGAATTCAGGAAAAGGTGGATTCATTCAGTGTTCACTTACAGTCATTCAAGACTCCTGACATGCAGAAAAGTTGTAAGGATCACACCGGATCACAGGAAGTATGGCATATTCACCTCATCAGCTTTAGAAGGGAGCTTCTCCTTAGAGTAATGATAATATGTCAAAGGTATTTGTGATCTGTTTCAAAGGTTCTCCAAACTAATAAACTGATGCATGATAGATCTAGTTATTAAAAATAAGAAATCAAATACATTTGATTAATTTAAGAAAAATGTTTGTGCCATGCTCCAAATTTAAGATCTGTCATCTAGATCATCCAGCTGCACCAAGGAGATTTTGTCACAATAACATGGCGCTGGCAACATACACTCAGTAAGCAGAAGTATTTGTATGACAGTTTTAATCCTTAGATGTGCAGTTTTCAATTATCAAGCTGTATGTTGCTGTGCGTACCTTCAGATAAAAAAAAAAAAATTACATTTCTGACTGCCTTTTATAAAATTTACAATACTCTGGTGACCATCCATAGGTGGAAAAATAACACACAGCATATTTGTAGTTATCATTAATCCCCCCAAAATGCCCCTTTATTAGAAAATAAAATAAAATACTTTTCTATTTCTAAACATGAAGACAGCAAACGCTCTTCAGAAATAATGAAAAGTAGAAGTGTATGAAGTAGGTATACTATGCATACTCTGTGTGTTTAGTGAAATACAGCATTACTTCATATTGAATTACACTGAATTGCACCATACCTGAGGTAGTGAAAGTACTTTCCCAGTGGATAGTGTCACCATAAGCAAGGGAAGAGTGGCAAGATTTATTTCAGAGAACAGTAAGCAACTTACTTTGGGTCATAATTAAGTTGGCGTCCTACTTCCTTTAGAACATAACTGGCTCTGTGATAAAACCAGGGGCCTTATTCTAGACTCTGAGCACAACTGGTCAAGTGGAATCACTGTAGAATTAAGAGTGAAGCAATACTCTTTGCAATTTACTCTCACTTATTCAGTATTTAAAGGGTCACTCTCTGAAGCACCTGATATATAATTAGAATCAAGCCCTTAATTAACCCTTCTTTATGCATTTAAGATAATAACAATGATTAGAGTCTTTTTGCATTGCAATTAAGGGCAAACATCCCCAAAGAAATGTCATAAAATGTATGTTCTCTGAATTAGTGCTCACCCGGCAATTCGAGTGCCACTTACTGTATCAACAGCACCATTTGTTGCCAACGTGTTGGCTTTTTTTCCTCTTTAAGTTTTGCGAGAACATTCTGGTAGTGAGCAATTTTGATGTTGGTAATGTACATAACTGACTGGAATGAAACAAGGCGGGAGAAGTGTTAAAGCTGTGAGCCTTGAGAACTCAAAATTGCTTCTTTAAAACCCCGAAACCAAGTATGAATTCCCATTTAGATACATCGTTGGACACAGAATTAAACAGGACACTGAATTAAAATCTGCACTGCTTAAGAGTCTAATGTTAATTCACCAAAATAAATGGAAAAATTACTATTCCTTTCAATACCATTTTTGGACCAGATCCAAGAAGCATAATTTCCCCTCTTACAAAGAAGCAACTTTTCATGCAGCA
Organism: Edolisoma coerulescens; assembly: GCA_013397115.1. Lineage (NCBI taxonomy): Eukaryota > Metazoa > Chordata > Aves > Passeriformes > Campephagidae > Edolisoma > Edolisoma coerulescens. The sequence continues at coordinate 923,122 of VWZW01006982.1, read as the reverse complement.
GCCAGTTCCTGAGCTCTAGTGAAAGCTCTGAATGAGTAAAATCTTACCCTATATATATATTGCTGAATCATGGTCAATTTGTTGTCTACTAGCACCCCCAAGTCCAGATTTTGTATATCTGACCATATTTCAAATTACAAAAATGTTGTTTTGCATTTCTGGTAGACACAGATTTTTCAGAAAATTCTTATCTGAATTAAATATCTGAAAAGTTCTTAATTTTAATTTCAGATGGAAATTAATAAATTACACCAAGGGGCAGATGCCTTCTCTTTCAGGCTGTGAGAAGTTTCAGTGCTACAAAGCTCATGAATTGCATATATTTGAATGAGAAATGATATCACCAGGGGGGCAACCAGTCTGTCTTGCATCAGACATATCTAAACCTGTTGTTTTGAATAGTCAAAACAGGGACATTTGGGGACAGTGGTCTCACCTATTGAAAATAATGAGTCTAGTTAGCTAAGGTGAATAAGGATCTGTCATGGACAAGGGCAGAGTAAATGGCAACCCCCAGTGGTTATAGATCCTGGGGTTTATTTAAGAACCAAGAAGATTAGAGCTTTTACTCCATTCTTACTCATGCCTTCACTCCCTCACTCAGTCACTCCCCTCCAGCCATATGTTCAATAGGTCTTGACATGCTTTTCCTGCAGGGTTAACCCTCCTGGTCCAGAAATGTTGGGCAGAAATTCATGTTGGTTCTTGCCATGCTGCTGCTCACAGTGACCAGCCTCCCGTATTACCTCACGAAGTCCCAGGCCATCCCCCGGCATTTGTCTGTACACAGTACTCTGATTCCCGTGGTCTTCACCCACCTCCAAGATTTTTCCTTCAATTAGATATTCACCCACTTTGAGAGTACACTTAGTCCTAAATCTAGTCAGTGTGCAGAGGCACAATATGTGATCATCTTCCTGACTTGCAATTCTGTCTTATGTCACTTGTCAAGTGGAGGATTCAGGACATGCTGCTTTTTTCCATTCAAGTTTTATCAGTATTTTCAGACACATATGCACTCAGTTATCTGCCATGTTAGCATCCACATTTTAAGCTGTTTTTTCACAAGAAACATGACCTTGCAAAAATTACTATGGTTATCACAGTTTCAGATCATAATATATATGAAAAATTGTGAAAGAAATGCCAATATTCAGGTGCGATTCCTCTACTTCCAGAATTTTTTTTTAATGATTTTTTTTCTCTGTCTTTGCAATGTTGCCTTTGGCAAAACAGATATTATTTTCTAAAAACTGGATTTCACTATGCAAGTACTTTTTGAGTATTCATATTGTTTGCCATCACTTTTTTACCTATGCCACAGGATGTAGCTATATACTCGTAACTAGATAATTTATCAAAGTGAAAACAATTATCTCATTTCAGTATTTAATCATCAAATAAAAATTGACTAAGCAAAGCAGCAACTATATTTTAAAAAGGGCATAGAAATTTAAAAAATAAAATTTAAAAAAGAAGTAAGGTAATTTCAAAAAATGGTTACATCTGGAAGTCAAGACTGAGGTTACAACTTGGTCTGAAGTGCTTAACCTTTCCATAAGAGCCCTTCAGGACACTATTTTAACAATAATCATGAAGGATTCCCTATTCTAAAAGGTGTAAGTAAGCTCATGTGTTCAGATTCAACGGTTATAAAGGAATGGTTTGTGATAAAACAAATGTCAGCTTAAGACCTATATATAAATTTAAGTGCCATCATGACAAATTTACAAGACATTAAAAAATGTTCCATGGAACAAAAATTGAATTTTACAAGATTCTATGTTACTAGAAATTGTTCCATGGAACTGTTCTATGTTCTGGACAGAAAGCAATATAATTTTGTCTCTTAAGATGTTTCTAAGTCTTTTATTTTGATGCATTCTAGCACCCCAAATATTGCGGAAGCCAAGACCTCTGAAAACACAAGGCATTATATGGCTGATTTGTCTGAGGGTGAAAAATCCTGCCTGTAGAAAACACCCATAGTCTGTGAAAGCAATACTGAAAACAAAGGCTGGAGAAGACTGACAGATGGATGGTTAATTTCTCTGACAAGGCTCAATGTGGGTCAAATAGACTTGTGTGTATTCAGTCGTCACAATATCTCTGAAGCAGACGGGCATCTCTCTGCTTGGCTTTTAATGTTTCGGGGAGACCTAATGGAGAATTTGTATTGTTCAGCGCAGAGATATGTGTGATTTCTCTATCTCGTGACCATCATATATTGGAAATGACTAGGACAATTTCAGTTGCAAGGTCACTTAAAACATCCAGCCAACCCTAGGAAAGTTCAGGGAAAACACTTTGTTTCTATGTTCTATACCTTGAATAACCTGAGAATTCAGTATTCTTGTTCCATTAGTCACATATATATATAGTCAGGTTCACAAATATTTCTATGATCTAAATGTTTAACATTGGCAATGTAGAGATCTGGTAATAATCCTCAGTGGGTGGAGGAAAGCACATGTTAGGTACTAGCAATGTCTCTTTACAGAAAGCAATAAAACTTGTGCTTTTGCAGCATTTGCTTGCAACTCAAATTTCACTTTTCAACAGGTAGTTTACCTGGCATAAAGTTCAACTGAAATTAATTACCACTGTAAACCAAATTGATTTGGGGTTTGTAAATATGTGCCACAAATACTTCACACTTTCAAGTGATGGGCATTTTCAGTGAATTATTATAATGAATTGTTGATTATTACTAACATAGTTTAGAAATATTTATTGTTTATCAGTCAGAATTGCTAGTTCCTCTAGAATTACATTTCTATCTATCATTCCATGACTTATATTATCTCTTAGATACATATGCTGGTGGCATGAATGTTCACAGCCCCTCTGGAAAATCCTTTCTTCTTATAAGAAGACTTTATTAGCCTATTGAGAAAGTAAAGTCTACAGTGAGAGCAGATAATGAGAGAGAAATATTTCAAGACAGATCTTTACGTTGGAGGGTTCACTTATGCGATTACATATATGCGTCACTTATGACTCATTCTTGCTATCAAGAGGTACATTTTCCATTACAATCTTCAAGATCTAATTGTTGGCAAAATATTTTTAAATCACTGTTTTCTTGAGTGTTCCTGCCTGTCTTCAATTTTTGGTGGCTTTGGATTTAAGAATTTGGAGGCGAAAAACACTGGGTGACACAGCTTTGTCAAATACCTTCAGCTTTGAGGGGCAACTTCACCATTGCAGATTTGAATAGAATTCAACTCATAAGTACATAAGTGAATGAATCAGATCAAAGAAAATCAGAAGCTTACATCTGAGACAAACCAAATCAATAAAGAGATTTGATTTGCTTGTGTCATAATTCCATACTACTTATTTTTTACTGCTTCCTTTTTTCCATATATGTTTACTTGGCCCCTGTGGGAGGACATTTGTTTTTATGCTTTCTTTTCCTTTCTGATGAATGGATATTGCCTGGAGAACAAAACCACCAGGAAAATAAACAAAACAACCCATAAACACAGGCTTTCTTTGCTTAATTTCTGTGCAATAACATATAGATTATAAAGAACAACAGCAGCACAAACCATTAAGCAGGGCTATCCTGAAAATAGTGGTCAAAAAGCACAATCACAAACTTAATATCAGATAAAAAAGCCATGGCAAATTTAGAATTGTATTTTTATGGAAGAAAAAGTAAAAAAGAGAGAAAGAAAGGGAAATATTTCAAAGCTGCATGCAGCAAAGTGATAATCAGTGATTATTCATGTTTAAATTAAGGACATGATTTAAATGCTTAGTTAGATCTGATCTTGAAGCCTAGCTTCTTCTAAGTTTGAGTTCTTAAGTGACACAAATTGTTTTATATGAGAATTCTGAGAAAAAAACTGTGACTAAAGAATGGATCGGTTCATGAGTAAATAAGTTTTAACCTCCAAAAGTGAACTAGAATAGTAAATCACAGATTTTTCACTCTCCATGTAAAATTAATTCTACACTAGACCTTCATACAATACATGATGAGAACTCACAATGTCACAATTTTTCATAGTGGTTGCCAAACCCCGTGCTCTAAAAGAACCAAATCAGAAAAACTCTATATGAAAGAAACAAATTGTTTTGCGAAAAGCTCTTTAAAATCAATAAATCATCAGGGTAGGCAATGGCCCGTTTTGCCATTGATTACTAATAGGTTTCTTCATCATTTAGGTTTCTCTAAATTTCTTATTTTTAATTGTTCAGTGGACAGTAAATATGAACAATTGAAACCCGCAGATTGCTTCCCATAGACACTTGAAATTTTCTGTACATGTTTAGTCATCACCATCACATGGTATTGTTTCTACTCTTGGTATAGCTGACTGCAAAAAGAGCAGTTGAAAATAGCATACAGCAAATAACAAATACATATGTCCATGTGTGAATATCTTTCTTCTCATATGAGTAAGCGTCTACAGAAAAAAATGGTGTTCCCCAAGCATCCCTACAAGAAAAATTTGTTCCTGTAAATATTTACAGTCTGAAAAAAAAAAAAAAAAAGCAGGTTGAAAACAGTTAAAGTAAACAGTCATCTGGATTTAAACAAATATTTGCAAACATTGTTTTAATACATTTCTCCATATTTCTTTACATACATAGCTTCCCCTTTTATGCTTTCTAAAATGCAGATGAAAGTAAAATGTAGGAACCATGGAGATTTAAACAAATTTTCTATTTTTTTATTTGCCTTATTCTGTATATGAAATAGAGTTAATGTTTACTACCAGGGAACCTCAATTATTTTTGTTTTCATTCATTAAAATTGTGTTTTTAAAACTTGTAGCAAGTACATCATATCTCTCTGTGGATATTATCATTATATTCTCTGATTGTTATCTTATGTAATATGGGAAGTAATCAACTATCCAATTTTTGTTGAAAATCACAAAAAGGCTGTCATATAACCTATAAGAAAGCAATTTCCTGAATTCATTGACCTTTCAATTGATATCATAACACAGCATAATCACTAGGCATTTAAATTAGCAATGTAACTCAACGTAGACGGATAACAGTGAAATCTCAAGGGTTTGTTGCCTGAACAAGACCACAGCACTGTAGCTAAAAGGGTAAATGTGCTTCATGTTTAGGGATGACCTTTAAGTCCCACAGCTGCCTATCATACGTCTTGTTAATCTGCCCTGTTATTGGGTTCATCTGCTTATTTTATCCTTCTTTTTTTGTAGAAGTTTCATTTTCAGTCAGGTCTGACACTTCTGTCACAGGTGCAACAGAGGTCGGTGTGCTTTATTTGTCTTAATCTAGACTCACAGACATCTGTCTGAGGAAACTGTTTGAACACTGAAAAAAAGATTTTCTCTTAAAAACTTTGCTTTAAATGAAAAATAAAATACAAGGGAAGTTTCATATTGCTTTTTCTTTGACACATATATTTGATTACTAGTTTGATTAGAATCATCTGACGTGATTTTAGCTTCCTTTAGGTTAAGCATCCAGCATAACTGTATATAATCTGAATAGTCATCAGAGAGGATCTGGCACTCACAACTTTTTATGGATATTCTAGTGCCTAATCAAAGATGAGGCAAAAGAATGTCTGTATAAGGATGTCTCTCCATTTCTGTACTGAGGATAAAGAACAGCAGCCTCTCTCTCTCTGACAGCAGACAGAAGAACGAAAAGACAAGCAGGGAGAAGAATTCCAGGACAAGCTTTTAGAAGAGGTCACTGTTGAGAAAAGAAATAAAGATTTACAAAATTTTGTTTTTTCACAATGCCTCTTCTGTTTGCAATTATAATCTGTCTGGGGACATGAAAGTGTAGACGTATAATTTCCTTTGTTTGAACTCACAAAATTAGACGTTTTCAGTTTGTGAGCCTTTGAAATCATATATACATGTGTACAGAGACTGGACCCACCTACTATGAGCACAGTTCAGCATTAGTTGTGTCCCATGAACACAGAGGGGGTTATTTAATGAAAAAAAATATAAAAACAAAGCAAAACAAAGCAATTGACTTTCTTAGTCTATGAGGTCAAATGCCATAGCCATTGACTGGGAAAACTTTGGAAGAAACCTAGGCAGTATTGTTTAATGACGGACTGGAAAATTTGATTCATTGGTGTCTGACAGTGGTGTGTGAAATGGGTTTGGGATTACTTGCCTTAGAGGCCAAGTGCCACACCACTGAAAACCCTTGACACTGACAAGAAAGATATTAAGGACTGAATTCAAAAGGCAGTTGGACAAACATTCTTATCCTATACAGCTATATTTTTGCTCCAGTTGAATTTCTACCACTATTCATGCTTTCTACAAACTGAATTCTGGTAATCTAATTAAAACTTATTCACTCAGTATTACCTACTGGTTATCTGAAGATCCCAACAAATCTGTGCTTTAATAAAGTAACATCCCGAATGAGCTGATGGTACGTGATACTTGGTTGCGTGATCAGCAATATCAGAATGTTCCTCTTTGTAAAGGAACACAAATTAATTGATAAAATTGAAGTTAGTTTTTCTTTTAACTGGGGGAAGGACTACAGTTTTGTGTACACAAATCACTCTGTTCTTTTAATCTACTTTTTTTCCTCTCTGACATATAAACTTTTCTAAAATAAGCAGTAATTTTCAGGGTTTATAACATTCATTATCCCCTCTGCTTATCTTGTGTAGCAGGCTTGTGCTTTTTAAAAGGACATTTTTCTTCTTGTATTGCTGTTTACTTCTCACACAGTACTTTTACAGAGAAAATGTCAAGTTGTGAAGTCTCCAGGTAACCTCCATGCAATGTTTTTTTTAACCACAACTTTATTTTACAAAAGGGCTTTTTAACAGCAAACCCAGATCAAAGCACTGCAGAGTTTGGAGACAAAAAAGTTCCACAGTAAAGAAAAATCAATGATCTTTCAAGTAAATCAAGATTAAATCAAATCAAGTCAGTTTAACAGAGGATTTTAAAGCCAAACAGTGACTTCGTTTACCTGATAGCCAAGCACAGGTACAACAGATCAGATGAATATAAAGCCAGTAGTAAATGGCTGTATCCTCTCTGATCTTGTGTTATAAACAAATAAAAAGACATTGAGTTAGCTTCTGCCACCTTCATTGGCAACTATTTTTTCCACAGGATGTCTTTCTGATTGCAGTGGGGACAGAACTAAAATTACATGCTATTTTATATAAGATGGCAGAAATTGGCTTTTATCATCAATCAGCTGTATCATTTCGAGTAACTGTGAAGTACTGAAAGTCAATAAACATATTGGAGATATCAATTAATTATTAGAATGTCTAAATTGAAATTCAGTAAGCTGTTTTAAAATATGCAGGCTTTAATTACTTCCTTTTGCACAGAACACATGCTCGATAATTTTTTAGAATAGTGTGTCTCATTAAACACTTTATTTATTTATCAGTCCTAGTGGGGTGAAAGGTTTATAGTACATAGTCAGCAGTAGAAGGAAAAATATTTGACTTGAACTTACACATTTGTTCTTATACTGTAAGTGATTTTGGCATTTATAAACTGGTTCTTGCTCTGGACTCTCTAAATCTCAGCTAAAATGCCAAGCTAGTCATCAGCCATCCATTTCCCTTTCATCCAAGTGCTCTGCCCAGTGTAGAACTTGACATATTAGAAATTGTGCTGATATTCTGCATACATGCACAGTCTCAGTTTATTGTTTCAGTTGCCAGTTAACCCTGGCCAGTTTTGCATAAAACAACACATCTGACTTATCAATTCAGCCATAAAATATAAAGTGATAATCATAGCTGAAAAATGAAGTTTCTTTCCAGGCAACCTCCAACATTATTAGAAGGCAGCTAGCTCATAGCAACCAAATACAAGGATCCAACTCTCTGATAACAGTTCATAGTTTATGATCCATCTTGAGTAGTCTAATATTTTAAAAAATCATGTTCAGGATTTACTCACAAGAGGGAAAAGAAGAGATAAGGCTGCATTTTGCTACTAAATATGAGTCCAACATACCCAGTGAATCCACCAGACTTCCTAAAAACTGTCAAACAATCAAAAATATCTGAATGTCTTCAGCCTCACAAAAATGTAGCACCAAATGTGGGATATATCTCATTTAGCTTTATTAACGTAAAGCTGAGGCATTAAACTTTGAGCTAAATAGACATCCACACTATGCTCAGTAACTTCCTATAGCAAGGAAGAAAGAGGTATTAGATACCTGACTTTAGCATATCAGAATGCAGGCAAGATTCCTGCTCCTCATTGTGCAATGTTAAAAGGATAAATATTTTTATCTGCTACTGATGTTAATATATTTAGGAAGAATTTACATCTATCTCACTGGCAGGTAACACCTCCACTCACATCTCGAAGTTTAGCTTTAGGGTCTCCTCTGTGTCTTATGGGCCTAGAAAATATGCAAGTATTTTGTGACATGGACCTCCTTTTTATTTTTTGCAGCTGGACACTGATTTCTGTAAAATAAATTATAGAGATAATTTTCAATTAATTTATTTTCATTCATCTGTATAGTTACTCCTTTTCAATCACTTCATCTTGTTAGTGTCTTAACAAAAGGAGAGCAGAGACATCTTGATTGAGTATCAGACAGGATGGGTCTTACTTTCACAGTTTTGCTGCTAGTTTAATATTTTGAATTCTCACAAATCACTGTATGGTCATATTGACTCTTATACTGCCTTTTTAATGATTTGCTGTGTGATTAGTGGTAACTTCAGGAGGGCAAGAATCCTAAACTTCTTGCAGAAAATACAGCGATATTTTTCCCAAAACTTCTACTCCCTGGTGGGTTTTTTCTGTTCAATTTTCCAATGCAGATCATCTTCACAACAGCTGCACTAATAGTCAATACTCCATGCCAGGTCCTATTTTCTGATCCATAGAACACATTAAATCACTTTTACTTGCTAGTTTGCCAATTAGCTTTTTCCACTGGGTGAGTTTTCTTCATCAATTAAAATTATTGGTGATCATCTGAAGTAATTTCCATAGTTCATTGCTACTGTTTCTGTGCCACTGTTAAAGCTGGTACATTATCCCTTTACCAACTGGTCTACTGATCTAAACAGACTGATCCTGATATTTAAACTACAGTGATGGATCTTAGAAGTGCTTGGTAAGAAATTGGAATCAGCTCAGAATTTACCTTTTTGTTTCCTTTATTAAGATTTGCAGAATCATAGAATGGTTTGAGTTGGAAGGAACCTCAAAGACCATCTAGTTCCAAACCCCCTACCATGGGCAGGGACACCTTTCACTAGACCAGGTTTCTCAAAGCCCCATCCAACCTGCTCTTGAACTCTTACAGGAATGTGAATGGAGTTTTATCCACAACTTCTCTGGGCAACCTGTTCCTTTGCCTCACCACCCTCACAGTCCCAAATTTCTTCCTATCTAATCTAAAGTTACTCTCTTCACTTTGAAGCCATTCCCCCTTGTCCTATGACTACATGCCCATGTAAAAAGTCCTCCTTGAGCTTTGTTGTAGGTCCTTTTTATGTTCTGAGAGGCCACAATCAGGAGTCGCTGGAGTCTTCTTGTCTACAGGCTGAACAATCCCAACAATTTCAGCTCTCTCGATAGGAAAGCTGCTCCAGCCCTCTGATCCTCTTCATGGCCCTGCTCTGGACTCCCTCCATCAGGTCCAAAATAGTCCTTACTATTTTGGGGGTCCCAAAGCTGTATACCTGAGCTGAGACCCAGGTGGGGTGTCATGAGAGCAGAGTAGACGGGCAGAATCATCTCTTTCGACGTGCTGATCACACTGCTTTTGATGCAGTTCAGGGTATGGGTGGCTTTTTGGGCTGCAAGCCCACATTTCTGGGTGATGCCAAGTCTTTCATCCACCAGTAGTTCAAAGTCCTCCTCCTCAGGGCTGCTCTCAATCCACTCCTTGCCCAGCCTATGTCTGCGTCTGGGATTGCCCTATCTATAAGTATATGATCTGGAAGCAGCCCAGATGCATGCCAGAAAGAAACCTGGATCTGCATCATCTCTCTGTGCACTAAGGTTTCCTTTGCAGGGAAACTTGTGGATACAGAGGAAGAACTACAATATGTTCTAGTCTAGATGCGTGGAAAAGCAGGTGCACAACAGAGCACATTTGCTCAACACTAGAGATAACAATTTTGGCTCAGATTCAAGTGATTTTATCCAAACCCTCCAAAGACGTTACAGGTATTTTTTTTTCCCTTGCCTGGGTTTCAAACCTTCTTTAAAAAAGAGAAAACTGCCATTGACTGAGATACCTTTTTCTAATATATACCTAGTTTCTAGTAATTTATAGAAGTATTGGGAGATAGGAGGTGAAGATGATGGTCTTTGCAATTGACTGTTTCTTTAATCCACACCTGAAATTGCCAATATTGCTTACAAAGTCTATATGAATTATAAGAAAGTAATTTCCTTGATATAAACCCACAAATAGTCCCAGTGCTATCTTTTATTTTCGTTAGGAAAGCATTACTTTTAGAAGCATTACTAGAAGTTTCTAATGTTAATACTCATCAATAATCTGATCCAATTTAAAATGCATATAAAAACAGTCATTTATGAAAAATCTTATAACAAAAATATTAAATGAATTATTTTAGTCTCTTATGCAAAGACAGAAGTTTCACTTTCCTCCTTTCTCCCTCTTTTAGATTTTATGCTATTCAATGGCATAGGAAAAATACAGTAAAAATCAAAGTATTTTTCGCCTTTTCCAATGAACGCTACTACTTTTTTCTTTTCCTTCTACAAAATTCCAAATTTTCCAAAGGCAAAACAGCAACAGGAAAATATACAAATTAACATTAACCATGAAAAACACTTTTCTATTATTCATATTATTAGAAGCAGAACCAAGACTCTGGAATATCAAAAAACCTCAGAGAAACCTTGTAAAATCTCATTGTTTTCTCATTTAACTGGAAAAAATAATTAATCTTTAGAGCACTGTAGCCCCAAAATTCCATTACAGAAAAGAAACAGGGATGCTAAACTTTCTACATATTTATAGGTCTAATTATAGTGATTCATTGTCACATTCTCAGATCTGGAAATTGATTTAGGCAGCAGTTTCAATGAAAGATCCTCTAAAATGATGACAAAGATCTCCAGTAAGACAGTTTTCTTTATCAGTGTCAAAGCTGATTGGCTACTTGTGATCATATACATACGTACATACGTACATAATTAATATATATAAAATAATACATATATAAGTTATAATTCTATCAATTTCTGGTTCGGCAAGACAGAGTTTATCCTGAAAATTAATAATTAGGTCTAGAAAACACATCTACTAAAGTAAAGTAATTATCTAGAGGAAACATTTTAAAAGAAACTGTGTAGACTGTTTTTAGGAATTTCATCACAGCTTTAAAGGTAGTCTGTAGCAGCTAAGCCGTGTGTGGTGGGTTGACCTTGGCTGGATGCTAGGTGCTCATCAAGCTTCTCTATCACTCCCACTCCTTTACTGGACAAGCAGAAAAATACAAGAGGCTCGTTGGTCAAGATTAGGACAGGGAGGGATCACTCAGCAATTATTATCATGAGCAGAACAGACTCAACTTGGGGAAAATAATTTAATTTATTACTAATCAAAAGTCAGAGTAGGGTAATCAGAAATCCAACTAAATCATACAACACCTTCTTTCCACCCCTCTTATTCATGGGCTTCAGCTTAACTCAGGATTTCTCTACCTCCTTCCCACCACAGAGGCACAGGGGGACAGGGACTGGGGGTTGTGGTCAGTTCATCACATGTCTCTGCCATGTCTCTCCCACAGGAGACAGTTCTCTACAAATTTCTCCAATGTGAGTCCTTCCCATGGGCTGCAGTTTTTCATTAACTGCTCCAGCATGGATCCCTTCCATTGGGTGCAGTCCTTCAGGAACAAACTGCTTCAGTGTGGATCCCCTGTAGGGTCATGAGTTATCACATATGTTATCACAGAAGTGCTACTTCTATAGCTGATTGGCTCTGTTTTGGCCAGCAGTTCTACTGCTCATAGAGGAAGCTTCTGATGTATTCTAAAAGAAGTCAACCCTGTAACCCCCTCTGCTATCAAACTCATATCACACTCATGTGATACACCACATTACTTCAGAGCAGAATAATTTTCTTCCTTTTTTCTAAACAGAAAAATAAGCAGACAAATAAACAGACAAATAAATGCCCTTATTTTTCATTGCAACTGAGCACCAAAGATGTAACATGATGTCACTAGAAGCCTTCAGTGTGAGCTCTTATTGTTACACAGGCACTGGAGCCCCTTTAAAAAGGCTGTATAAACACTAAGTCATTCAAAAACATAAGGCCTAAAAAGTTACGTGTCTGATCAGTAGTGAAATACATTCAAACATTGAATTATGTACCTCCTTTCTACTTATATTGAATGAGATCTGAAACTCGCAGCAGTCAACCTGGTAATAAAACTCTAATAAAACATAAAAATGGATTTGTCAGACCCCTCTCACATCAACTTCCACAGCTCAGCCAAGGGTACATTTTTATTCATCTCAGACAGGAACCTAAAATTTAAAATTCCTTCAGGAGCTTAGGGACTTAAGTGATGATTTTAGACATGAGCAAATGATCACTGTTTCTCTTAAATACAATTCAGGATATATTCTTACACCATATTTTTATGTCATACTTTTTGTCATATCCATATGCCATACTCTTAGCATTAATTTAGTAAAGTGGTCTGTGACCTTATGTTCATTTTATGCTGAATTATTAGTTTTTCACAGAATCATAGAATACTTTTGATTTGAAGGAAACATTAAATGTCAGCTAGTCCAACCTCCCCTGCAATAATCTGGGATATCTTCAATTAGATCAAGTTTTTCAAAATTCTGTCCAACCTGACCTGGAGTGTTTCCTCATTTTTAGTTTTTAATACCTTACATCCTATTTCTCCCTGCAATTCCCTCATCCTTAGGTTGAATGTAGTGTAAACAATGTGAAAGAAAGGAATAAGGTCTCTGTTATTGGTCAGCTCAATTTTTCAGCACATCAATAGGATTAATCTTCTCCAGGATGAAAAAAATTAGCTCAATATTTTCAATATTCAATTGCAAAAAGGAAACAGAAATGAAAGCTGGAACATTTTCACACCATAACAAACCTTATTGCATATATTTGAGATATTCTAAAAATACTTAGATTTTTTTAGGTTGTCCAACCCTGTTACACATTCCCAAAACATAAGTATCAGCAACTGCCTGTTTCATTTCCCTGTAAAAATTTTATATTTGACTAGTTCATAATGTAGACCATTCAGTCTCCATGTATTTTTAAAATGGAAACTGGTTCAGAGATCATGTCTTAGAATATATTGTGAAGCTACTCTGGGAATGGAGAGTCTGGTCCTAATATCACAGATCAATTAAAAACCTACACATACTTTAATGGCTCCCAATCTAAGGCAAACTTTGACTATTCTATGGCACTTTGCATCCATCTATCCTAGAGAGTTTAATAAGCATAAATATGAGAAATACTTTTGACAAGTAAGTACATCAAGGCACAAAAAAAGGAAACAACCAACACTAATTGCTGGGATAAACCCAGATGTCCAAGTCCCATCCTGGAAAACAAACCTTATATATGTTAAGGTTAGGCAGTTTAGTCATGTAATGTCTTTTAGCAATGAATAAAAAGAAGCAGATATGCTGAACAATTTTAATGCCTGTTTTACAGTGAAATGAATCATGTCCTAATCTCCATTGCCTATATCAACCAGATTTTATTGACTATGAAGAAAGACCTGCATAAAAAGCTTGGATAGACACATCTAAACTCTATACTTAGTGAGACAAATCCCACCTAAACACTTGGAAATCTTTATGCAAGACATTAAACACTTTTTAGCTTCATTCCTTTTTTCAAAAAAATTAATGAAAGTAATTGTAGAACTTGTCTTGTTTTCTTGAAAACTTTTTATCTTTGTATCTCCTAGGGGCTTTTGTTGTATTTCTGTTTGAAGGTCATTGGTTGGGGGGTTTTTTGTTTTCTTTTTTCATTTTTACCAGGAAATTAATAACCTAAAAAGACCTAGACATAGGAAGAGAGGATAGTATAGCAAGGCAATTTTTAAGTAGTGAGTTGATATATTTTTCACTTAAGCCACTTATAAAATTATTTTATCTTGCCAGACAGTTATAACAACAAATTAATTTTTTTATTACTGCTGCTTGCTCCTCTTTCTATATGCTCCATTCCTCTTATACATTTCTATATATGCAAATATCAGCCTATAATTTCTCTCTATACCATGAAACTAATATCCTGTGATGGAATGCTAATTTAATTGGACTTATTTTGAAGTGGATGTTGAGCTGTCATTTCAAGCAAAGTTTCAATAAATCTTGTCTAAATACTGTGTAGTTTCTTAAAGAATAGTCTTTTCAAGCTCAGAAACCTCTTCATTAATTTATTTTGATAGCTTTAGACATCACAAGAGAACTCTTTGTTGCAAACACTTATTCAAATGTAAGTTGTCGTGCTGGGGGAAAAAATAGACCTCAACTATTATGTTCTTTAGTTTGATGTTTCCAAGGATATGAGAGTTATAAAGGATCAATATCCATCTGGTACTGAGGCAGATGACTAAATAGAAAGTTTATATTTCATAACTAATTATTGTACAAGTTATTTGTAACTGGGTCTCTGCAAAGAAATAATTTTAAAAAAACACAAACAAACAAACAAACTCCCATAAGTTGGACTTCCATTATGTATGCTGACGGAAGCATTATTTCTACACTGAAATTCCCATTTCTAACAGTAAGACCCAAAAACTGCCTAGGAAGGTTTTGCATGATGCTGCTCCATAATGGTCAAAATTCCCTGTCCTGGTAGAGTTTTCTAGGACCAATTGGTTAGTTTCATCATTAACGTATATCTGACTGACAGCACCATCTATTCATGGGTGTTGGAAAGGTCAACAAGATGCATCTGGAACACATATTTGCAACTGAACTTCTGCTTGAAAGGCGAATTAAAATAATGGAACTGTAAATAAGGGGATGCAACAGAATATAAATGAGAAAGAAACTCTGAAAGACTTCTGACAAGGTTCTTTAGTAGGACAGGAAAATTACTTGTATCTAAGGCAATTATAAAATAATTAATTCCTAAATTTTTCTGACTAATTCAAGCCTCTGAAACATAGTGTTTATCTTTCCAACTTTTCTGGCATAGCTGCCATGAATGTCTCTCCTGTACAACACCTATAATTACAAAATTTTTCATGTTCAGTGTTATTGCCTAAAATAGACAAAATTGTAAGAATAAGACACTTATTTCCCAAACAATAAGAAAGACATTTTCAGAATACACATACTTCATAACTGAAAGGCTACCATGCTGAAGTTGAAAGTTTCCACTTTAAAGAACATTAATTTGCACAGTAATCAAAGGAGAGGATTATCTGATAGAGATGCTGGTAGATTACAGACACATCCAGGATAAAGAGCCATCTCTGATCCTCTAGCAACTGGATAAGAAGGAAGTAAAATTAATCAGTTTGTGGGGTTGTTTGTGTCTGTGCCCAAAGAAACATCGTAGTGATCAGTTGGAAGCAGACTCCCAAGGAAGACAGAGTAAATAGGAGGAAATTAAGAATAACCCAGAAATGTTCATTAGCATCACCGTCACATAGAGGCTACTGTTTTCTAGGCTTCAGAATTGCAGTTATGCAAAAAGGCAACTTTCAGACTCACTGGCGCAGAATCTTGAGTGTCAAGGCAAGGTGAACAGGACTTCCAATACCTCCTACGAAAACTGAATAGCAAGCTGTTTATCCTCAGTTCATCTGCAATATGAATCAACCCTGACACAACCTAAATCTGTGATCAAAGGGGGTGCATAAACCAAAGTTATTAGTGGTATAGCTGAACCAAGTACAAGCAAATCTAAGTATTTCCCCCAGGAGTTTACTGAAAAAAATACAGAATATAAAATAATACTTTCCAGCTTTAAATATTCCAAACCCCACAAAGAATTTATTACATGCATAAAAAAATTATCATGTGATCATTAGAATGTTGATGCCTTGACTGGTCATTTTCATTGCTTATTATTCAATGTTCACTGATTATTATTGATTGAAAAACAAATGAATACTTGAATTCTAGAAACAGTACATTATGCTATGTTATGTTGTGTTACACTTACTATATTTGTAATAGTTATTGTATTATTTGACACAATTATGTCTTTGGATGTGTTGATCTTTTACATTATCTGTACTAACATGTACAAAAGATTTTGCTCTTGTCTGTCGCAAACCATTCTTGAGATACCAAATATTTATAGTCTTTCAATGCTTCAACCACCAAAGCCTAAAAAGGCTACATTTAACTTTTTTCTACATTCTTATTAAATGTCTGCAATTAAATTCAAGTCTACTCAAGTTAAACATGCTTCAGGGGAACACAGATTTGGATGACTTTAATAGAATCTGGATTTCATATATTGATATACTTCTCATTAGCACACTAAATATTGACACTACCTTGCACTGATATAAAGAGCTAAACTTTTCTGGAATATAGCCGACTGCAAATCAGAAGTTTTCATCTGTTTCTAAACTGCAGTGAATAGACATACTGCATCCTATGGACCCCATGCCTTCGCTTTTCACATAATTACTCTCTTGTCAACTCTGTCCTTCTTTCCAGTAATTCCAGCTCATTCTATTTGCAGCTTCCTCTAAAATGAAAACCACAAGCTGCTCCCTTCCCCCCCGTCCCTCTGGTGAGAGAGAAAAAAGGCACAGGTAAGAACAATATATGGGAAACAACAGTGAGAAAAGAAAAGAAAACAAACAGTAACAGCATCATTATTAATAACAAAAAAATCTACAAAACTAGGGTGGTTTACATCAAAAATGCTCACCGACCCCTGGTACCATGTAACTCCTAAGATAATGATAAAATGGCAGCAGACCCTTTGCAAGCCACATTTCTCTTCCTGACCATAATTTGCGCCCTGCTCCTTCTCAGAAGTGCGAATCCCTTCCTTCCAGCCCGTGGCAGGTACAGGAGGTGGTACGGAATAACAATTTAGAAATGCCCACACACTTCCAGGCTCTGCCACCTCACAGCTGGTGTGAAAAAATAAACTCTGTCCTGCTGAGACCCAGGACACACCCTCACAGTTAAAAAGTGTTTGTTGACGTTCAGAGGGAGCCTCTTGCGCTTAATTTTGTGATAAAATATAAAAATGGTAGATCAGCTAGGAGGTAGAACTTGGACAACGTGTGCTTTTGTAGGGAAACAGAGTTGCAGCATATACACATGTGGTTCATTTACCGAAGGATTTCTGAGTAACCTTGCAAATGGCAACACAGTCCACTGAAAAATTATAGCAGCTCTCCAGCTGTTTAATTTAGGATATGATAAATGGCATGCTGTTTGGATTTCTCTGCAACTAGAAGAGATGAGGTTCAAAATCAAGCTGAATATCTGTCTGCTCTTTCACAGTAGGGTTATCAGAGACTATTGAGTCTAGACTAATTGAAGGAAAGTTCATTGCTGTTGGAAATAGGTATCTGTGAAGTAATGTTTCATTTCAACCAGGAAGACAAATTGTTGTGTATCTTACACTTGAAATAATTACAGTAACCCCTCTAGAGAAAGGAAGTAATATATGAGAATACTCAGTTAATTGTGATACGTGATATGTTATCCCTCTGAAGCTTAATACATCAGGACCTACATGAAAGACACTTGAGAACTGTGATGTCATTCCTTACCAACAGCAGGAGTACACAGCAAAATAAAGTCATGGCTCACTGTAAAAAAGTATTTTCAGTCTTGAGAATGGCAAAGAATTCTACGGATTCTTTTTTTTCAGAACATAATATGAGTATGGAATAATCATTATTATATTTTACAAAAGCCGAGAACATACAATCTACTTGTATCTTTAATCAGTTAACATTAATTAGGGTATCAACACTCTGAAGGCATGATGCCTTTGATGAAAGAATATGGAAGAGAAGTATTGATTCTCCACCTATTACAAAAAGGGGAGATTGCACATCCTAGGCTATTTCTAAACCAGAATGAAATGAGGCTTTTCACACTTAGAAGTAAAACCATTTTGAAGGATTTGAAGAAATTTCTTTCCACCTTTATTAAAACCTTTGCTTAGACGTGTCAATGCCTATTTTCACACAATGATTAGACTTTAACCCATCAACAACTAGCAATTTGAATAACCTTCATAGTCACCATCTAAAACAGATTTTATGTTTAGTATATCTTCATTTTATTAAGATGGCTTACAGATGTTTTCATTCTCCATAGTTAGATGAAGCTATTTATGGGTATTGAGATGAAAGAATGGGTGATTTTTTATGTTTATTTTCAGATTTATTTCAAAACATCTGAAATGCATGCCAAACTAATAGGAAGGCATTTTCACAGGAATATATCTCTGCTTGAAATGGCCTGCTCCAAGCACTAAACAAATATACAAAGAAGCACAAAGTAATAGTAGCCTATTATTTGTCTCCATTCTTCATATTTTTGTAATCTTTATATAAAGGAGAACAAGATATTTTAACTCTAGCTGTCTGATCCTTCCTGATTGCAACAGAGCCCAAGAACTAAAGAAAGATTTTCTACCAGAGCTAGCAGTTATGACATATAGAAAGTGCAATATTTCAGGAAAATTCTAATCTGCTCAATTAGGGCAGGTCATACTGTATTGCTATCACCGCTTGAAGGAACAGTTAACACAAAATGTTTCACAGTCTCGAAATCAGATTGCTTCATTGCTTAAACTTGGCCAAGAAATAACAAAATAACTTACTGCCAAATACAGCAGCAATCATGGGCACGTCTGGGTCTTACTGAAATCTCAATTAAACCTGTGTAAATTAAAAAAAAACTTGATCAAGGTCATTACATTTAGAGCAATTTAAAAACAATGTAAGGTTAGAATTAGGCCAATCACTTAAAAAAATATTAAAATATATTTAGAAGGAGTATATTTTGCATAGATTTTTTTTGACTTTTCTTGACAACTTTCCTAAATCCCAAAGATATTTTTGTGTAATTTTCATTTAATTCTAAGTCATGCTATAGTATAGATGAAACTTTTTTTTTTTTTTTAGCTCTGCAATTCTAAACCAGCTGGGAGACAACATATGCTTGCTTGCTCCTTTGAAACAGATTTTATTATTTCATGGCTCAAAATTATATAAATACTAATTTCAAATCTACATGAGACATGCTGGAGGTCAGTTATAGACAAATACACAAGCCAACAATTATCAAATTATTTCATTTCACCTGAAAATGTATGTTTATATTACACTTATGTTTAACTCTCACTTGAATACTACTCATTCAGTTCAAAAACTTCCTGTAATGAGTAACAAGTGTTGGCAAGTTTGCACCACTTCCCAGCTCCATATAGCCAATATAGTCATAGCAGCTCGTAAAACATGTGGGAGGTATGATGCAGTGGTCTATATTTCAAATTATCCTTGCTCTTCGGTGAAGACTTATTTTGTATAATTACAACTAGATTGATTAAGCTCTCTAGTAACTAAAAACTTTCTGCATACCTTCAGAGAGTGCATCGACCATCCTTTTTGTAGTTATCCACAAATATTTTTGCATCCTTTCAAGTGATTAGTCTTTCAACATGTGCACACAGACTATATTCCAATGCAAAACAATTTATTTCTTGTCTTTCACTCCTTTGCTTACCCTAAATCAGTTAAACAATCAATTAGTTTATTATTGAAGTAGAACTACAGTAACAGTTGCAGTACAGTTAGCTCTGAATTGTAGTAAGATACCTTACAAAGGCTGTGCCTCATCCCTCAGGGTGGGGATTACAAAGGTAGAGATTCTCTTTGTGCCTAACACTTCATAAATGATTCTGGCCATTGTTTAGTATTTCAGAAATAGAGAAAGAGGCTTTAAAAGCATACAGTTATCTTTTAAAAGCATACAGTTAGTACCCACTTCTAGGAAGACAAATTCTGTTTTTCTAATATGAATTAAAGAGCAGCCATGTGCCTTCCATTCAGGCTTCACCAATTGATTTTTATCTTTTCTGAGGTTAAACTGCTTGCTATAATTAATGCTGCCCCCAGGTAGTTGTAACTTTTACAAATAATATTCAGCATGTGATAATAGGTCTCACTGGCCATGACAGCAGCATGGGGTCACATTCATACAGATTAAATGGTCTTGAAAAAAATCCACTATTAAATTTATCTTTTCAGCTCTTTTCTCTTACAAATAACTCCGTAGTAGAAATAAGAAAAGGAAAAACCCTATGAAGTCCAGATAAAGTTTGTCATCTTCCAATTCTCTTGAATTGCCAAAGCGCTATTCATATGTATTCTTATCTTTATTATAATGGATCGGGTTTCATCTTTCGAGTGCTGTAAATCCATTATAAGGTTTTTGAATGCAGTATTCCAAGTGATTGCTGGAATGCACCATATTTTAATGGTTGTTCAGACAGCCAAAACACCTGTTCCACTGTCTTCTTGGTTTCAATGGTATGCATTTCACTGTTCTTTACAGTTCATCTCATCTCATCTCATCTTATCTCATCTCATCTCAGGCACAACAATATAAAATTAATAATACTAACATTCAATTTGCTCTTTTTACTCAAGCTGAAAACACAAAGACGGGGTAAAGAATCTTGTTTTCGTCCCAGTTACAATGTAAATTGAAGAGCTAGTGGATGTGTAGATGGAGTTTTTGAATAGTTATAGAAATTTTCCCAGGCCAAAAAGAGGGACGTGGTACATACCCAGTATATCTAATATCTGTCAAGAACACTGATGATGCCTATGAGTCACTACTGAAAGCTGTAATTTAAACTATGCTCAAATTTTACTCCAGCGACAGATAGCTGTCTCAGAAGACAGAAAGCCCAGGAGTAAGACAGCATGAGTAATTTGTACAGCCAATGGACCAATGCCCTGGAGAAAAACTAGGAAAGAAACTGACCCTATGAAAGGACTAATTTTTTAATACTTTGTCATCATGCCATATTTGCTACCTTGGAATTTAGGACAATATTTAAGATACCAATGTAAGCAAAGTCAGTGACCAAATTAGAATGAGAAATCTGGTGGGTCTCAAGAAGTTTCAGTTACTTTGGCTAATTGATGAGAAAATTTGCAACTCTTCTGAAGGCCGAATGGCTGCACAATCATCTCTCCCAGGAACTGAAAAAAATCCCATGTCTCCTCAAAGTACAAGATGCAGATAGCATCTCTTGTTTTCTCTAACAGAAATATACAGAAATTTGAAAGTTATTAGATATAAGTGAGAATATAACATAGTATTCATAAATATTTCTACTGCTGAAGTGTGAAAGAGGAAATGCATGATACTGAAAAATTCAGACACAAGACATCTATGACAAAACCGCCTACGTAGCATAAACTATAGACCAAGAAAAGATCTCATATCTCATTTCCAGCCCTCAATACATCTACATAACCTCATTTCCCACGTTAGTTTTATCTCCATTATGTTCTCAAGGGTGTTGAAAAGAACAACAATCTAACCTAGTACTCCTAAGTCACTTATTTAAAAATTAGCAGCTGCACTGCTTATTAAATAGTTATTTTCTTCAGCATAAGTAGGATTTTGCTCTGTTGATAATCATTGTACACCCACAAAAAGTGGGACATTTAACCATACCAGCCATGTAGGCATCATCTCAGTAATGACTCACGGCACTGCTCTGGTGTTCTGACCTCACTGTGCATCCCTAGATCAAGTTTGGCATTATGACACTGATATCTTAAACACTAACAGCCCTCTTGAGACCAATTGCGGCAGCTTGAAATGATCTCAGAATATTAAACATCCATGTCTTGAATAGGTTCTGATTCATGAGGAGGATACTTCCAACACTCAAGCACTCTCCTCCACAGTGAGCTCTGAGTCTCACAGGTGGTCAAAAAGTGAAAAAGGAGCACAAAAGCCAGAAAAGCTTGCGACTGCTTTGTATGACACTCGGCCTAGTTAATGTTAGTGAATATGTTATAGGTCAATAGAGCAGTCACTCATAAACTCACAATGCTCTGACTTCGTACTCTTCCCATGAGGATATGATTGCTTTGTTTATTCATTCTTACAAAAGAAAGAAAAATAAGAAAAATAAAAAGGTGCCATTCAGGGGACACTTAGTTTATTCATTATGTTGGTAGAGACAGAAAATAATAGGTTTTCAACCTTTCTTTTACATAACTTGAGTCCTTGACCAAAATGAAAGCTGCAGTATACTTGCCCGGGTACTTATAACGAAGACATTACAATTAAAATATAAATGTTAAAGCCTTATAAAACCAAGAAGTCTGGCAGTTGTTTAGACAAATAAAAAGCCACAAAATAAAGAGCAGAAGATTGAAAATATTTTGTTTCAGAACCAGATATTCAACAGTTTTGCAAATTCTGTGCTAAATTATAGAAAAATTCTTCAATACTCTGCTGAAGAATATTCTTAGCTCATGGTCTTTAAAAATGCCAGGAGGTTACTACAGCCCTTTTTACTTGCTAGCTCTCTAAAACTTTAAATTATCTTATCACAATAATAAACTAAAGCTCAGTTTTAAGTGCTCTTATGGGAATGAATGCCTGAAAGGATTATTATGGGTTTTGAAGGCAGTGACCTCTTGGCCATCCATTTGAATCTAATTTGGCTAAGTGATAGCAATAAACTGTTACAATCCAATGAATATTTAATGGAATAAATAAAATTACATGTGTATTGTTATTTTTGATTAGTGATTTAAATCTGATTCTCCTTGATTCTTGAAAAAAATTATATTTCCATATTACCATTTGTATGCAAATACATTTTAAAGATAGGTCTATTGCTTTCAAAATCAGGCTGTTTTAGAAGAAATGAGGGCAAGGAGAGTGTGATACACTAAAGGGAGATATGTATCTTATTTTCTTTATACACCAACGTTTCATAAACAAGTTCTGAGTGTTCTACAACTGAGTAGTAAAGGTGTAATAATGAACTCTTGCCTCTCCTCAAATTCTATGGGATAGCCAATAGATACATTATAGGAAGAAGCCTTGTGACAGAATGAGAGCAAAAAAAAAGAGACAGCTCCTTATTCTCTTTTCACACCTCTTCATCCAGCTGAAAAGTAACCTTAAATTAAACCAAAGAATATGTTTAGTATGAAAGTCATAAATAATTGAGGGTCCAGCCTTGAAGAGGTTGTCTTTTGAGGATCAAATATTCCAGGTATTATATCACTGTCCTTTCTAAACCATATTGTTGCATAGATGAGAGTAACTAGACAAGCAGTTAATCCATCTGTTTATGGCTTTTATTGAGACAGGTAACAGACATCCTCAAAGAAACGTAGTAATTACTGACCTGACTCTTCTTAGTATGAAATTTTGATATCACTGGCTGAGGTTATGAATAAAATCATGTGTCTATAAGGTTTAAAATTGTACTTCTGGAACCTGGCTGGTGCTCCAAAAAATGTCTGTATAACAAAACAAAGCAAATAAATGTGGTTCTCAGAAACCTGAATAGATCAAAGTTTTTGAGATGCTTCAAATTAGCTGAATCCCACAGTCACAACCTAGCCTTTTTTAGTAGTTTATTTACATAAACAAGGGTTTGGGGGATTTGCTCATACTGGTCACAGTGCTGCTGCACTCAGCCTTATTAACTCTGGTTTTTAAAGTATAACACAAAAAGAATGTTCATAATTAAGCAACAATTTCATCTTAGCTACTGTCATTGTGTGCAATTTTATCCTGCACAGAAATGTCTGGTAGAGTCAGACACTTTTCACCTTGAATCATCATGTTTATATAGAGAGGCTGTTCTCCATATGATAACAGTTGCTCATTTTGGAGATCAGAAATTAAATATATGTATATTTTTACTACCTCAGAAATCACCTAGTACACAAAAAGTGCTTGTAAAAAGAAAATGTTTATTTTGAAAAAAAAAAGGTAATTACAAGACAACAATGAAAATAAGTATTTTTAATTAAATTCTGTTATTGTCTGTTATGATATAGTATTTTCATATACTAATATGTTCTATTCAAATGAGAGAAATATTAGCTATACCTTTGATACACCAAACTGGGAATTCAGTTTGCCTGTTTCTTTTGAGGCAATATGCCATTAAATACTTCCACTGAAGAGCTTTTCTGATGAGAATTTCCAGCTGAGAGGTCTTAGAAAGGGATTTTATTGTTTTTCATAATGAAATATAAAACCCATCTATATTGAAATTAAAAGTTTTGACTTTTTATGTATAAAGCAGAAAGATATTTTCCGTCATTTGAAATTTATAGATAGTTCTTGCAACTAGAATAATCATGCCATGACATTTAAAAATTCAAAAACCTGAATTCTTCCCTTTCACTTTTCAGTGATTTTTTTCACTTTCTTCTACAACCAAGAGAAAAAAAGGAAATTTTAAAAAACCATAGAAACCCAGCAGTGCTTTAGTGTCTTTCCTTTAAAAATGTCAAAGGTTTTTTTTTTTTTTATTTTACAGACAGTAATGAAAACCAAGTTGACAGATACTGCCACTATAGCATGTCTTCTATAGTCATCTGAAGTGAATGCTCGATCATTCACACTCTTATAGCTCCAACATAGCTCAACATATGGTGGGATATTATGACACACTTGCATGACTCATAAGTCAGAGATCTGATATGTAAAGCAGGAATCAAAGATCACAATCGCTCTTCAAGAAGCACAGGGGACATGGTAAGGTTTTTTTTAAATTTATTTTGTTTTCCTAGCCAATTTGGTTCCAACAAAGGCATTCAGGAATTGTCAAGATAATAGAGCTTTAGTTTACCATTGGACCTTTGGTTATAACAAAAACTCTGACAAGTCTGAGTATTTCTTCTTTTTTCTCAGTCAGAAGAAGGCAGTTGATTACTGTGCTGGTTTGAAAACAAACCAGTGGGAGACACCAAGTCAGAATAGCAATTTAATGGGAAAATTAAAAATAAAGGCAGAAAACACTGGTTTAAATTGACAGAATCAGGATACAACCTGACACCCTCTTAGTCAGGCTGTTGGTAGCAGTCCTCCTGGAGTGATGGTTCTGTTGAAGCAGTGATCCTGTAGAAGGGTCTGGCCTTCCTCCGAAGGTCCAGTGGTGGCTATGTAGCTCTCATCCTCTGAGAATCCAGTGAAAAAGGCTGCCTGTGGTGTTCGAAATCTCAGTTTATATCCAGGATGGAATGCTTGGTTCTTCCCTCTGGGCAGAGCATCTCACAATGGGATGATGTAATTTTGTCAGTCATGCAGTGAGATTAGATGGCCCATTAGCAGAAGATAGTCTGGAGGGAGTTTATCTATGAGTCATGGGGCAAGGCCTTGATGGGCCCATTAACAGAAGATAGTCCGGAGGGAGGAGGCAAGGAACACCACCCCACCTGGTTTCAACAGCTCATGAAGATGGTAATAGAATACACTGCAACCCAGGACAATCACTCATGGCCTGTATGCAACTAACTTCTTACTTCCATGCAGCTGTTTAAGCACTGACATAAAACGATTTTGCTAAGCTTTCTTAAACATCCTGGGTCTCCTGGTTTCACAAGAAGAAATTATTTAGAGTCATGAGTTTTTGTAGCTGAAGTCTGTTTGGATCCCAAATATCTTTAAAAATAAACCTTTTAAATTTCATAATTACATTTATTTAGCCTTGAAAATGGTGAATTATGTTGTTTGCAAATCATTAGAAGCTAAGTTTCTCAGCAAACTGCTTCACTTGGTATATGAGCTTTGCCTTTTGGTACCCAACATGAGTCTCTGCAGAAAGGAAAATATGGTCCAGCTGTGCTAGACCAGTTACGATTTCTCACAACAACCTTTCGAGGTATACAATATTAACCAGTAACCCACAACATTATAATTCTAAAAGTATTTTCTTTTACAAAACACGTAGTTCAAAAATACTGAGTGCTGTAATATAGTACCACCATTATTATGGATCTGACTGATATTTTATTGTCAAAAAAGACAAATGATTGAAAGATCTCCAGATCTCCTTTTCCTGCTGGATGGTGTTTTCTTAAGCAGAAATCATTCTCCTCCAGACTCTCTCCCGCTGGGTCCCATCTTTCTTGAAAAGCTCCTTTTCTTCCGAGACTGTACGTAGGCTAGGCACTGCAAAATATTTACTTAATAATGGTGACAATAGAGTTGAGTGTTTATGGGTAAGAGTCGGGGGGAAGGCCCCGAAGGCAGATATCACGGTTGGAGTCTATTATAGAGCCAACCAGGATGAAGAGGCGGAAAAAATATTCTACAAGCATCTGTAAGAAGTCTCACTATTGCTTCTTCTCATGAGGGACTTCAACATACCAGGAGTATGCTGGAAATACAGTACAGTGGAGAGGAAATAGTCTGGAGTGTGTGGAAAATAACTTTCTGTTACAGCTGGTTGGGGACCCAAGCAGGGAAGACATTCTGCTGGACCTGTTGTTTGCAAAGACTGAAGGACTTGTGTTTCATGTGACGGTCCTGAGCACAGCAGTCCTGAAACGATAGTTTTTGATTCTAGAAGTAAAGAGGGGTGCTAACAGGACTTCCATGTTTGACTTCGAGGTGGGCAGGTTTTGGACTGCTTAGGAGACTGGTTGAGAGAGTTGCTTGGGAGACAGTCCTGAAGAGCAAAGTAGCCCAGGAGGGCTGGACATTCTTCAATAAGGAAATATTAAAGGTGCAGGAGCAGGCCATCACCTTGTGCCAAAAGACAAGCCAATGGAGAAGACCAACCTGGCTGAACAGAGAGCTTTAGCTGGAGCTCAGGGGAAAAAAGGGAAATGTATAACCTTTGGAAGATGAGGCAGGCAGCTCAGGAGGATTACAAGGATGTTATGAGGTTATGCAGGGAGAAAGTTAGAAGGGCCAAAGCTCAAATAAGAATTAATCTGGCAACTGCTATATGAGACTATAAAAGCAAGTTTCTACAAATAGATTAGCAGCAAAAGGATGGCAAAGCAGAATCTTCATCCTTTATTGGGAGTGTGGGAAAAGACAGTGATAAGGGATGAGGAAAATGCTTTATTTGACTCAGTCTTTAACAGTAACATCAGTTGTTCTCCTGATTGTTGCTCTTTCCTGAGCAGGAAAACAAGAACACAAGCACAATGAAGCTCCCATAATCAAAGGGGAAATGTTCAATGTCCTGCTGATGATTTCTGCCTAATATCTTGACTTTCTCCGAATGAATGAATTCTACCTTTTCAGGCAATAAGATATATAAAGGTGATCTGAAAAAAAAACCCTGAAAAATATGCAACTATTTACCTGAAAGTTAAAACAAAGATTACAAATTAATATTTTAAAGGGAACCTTAGTGTCTATTTGTATGCCTGTGACCAAAAATCCTGAAAGAAAAACAAGCACTGTACAAGGAGTTTTCTAGATGTTTTAGAAAGGTTAGGTTGTCATGTTTTTTTAAAATATAGTTAAATAATGTTCTAAAAATTAAATCTAGAAGTCCAGAATCTGTCTGATCCATACATTTAGGGTAGAAATCTGTACATCTGTAGTGGAAGATATTTGTCAACACAATTAGAAATTCAGGAATGAATCACAGAAAGGGTCAGTAAGCGTCTCACAGTCAATTTGAGCTACCAGTTTCGCTCTAGAATTAAAGATTTTCATACCTAAGAACAGATTTGTCTTCTTTATATGAACACAATAGAATGTAGGTGCTTAAATAATCCATGGCATTTAGAACAGTCATCATGAAACGCAGGTTTTTCACATGCATGGCCATGTATTACTATGAATAAGGCAGTGCACTCAAAGCAGAAATTCAGGTGTATTGTAAAAAATGCCCAGTCAACTAACCTGCCACCAGAAAACCTGCAAAGATACTTGTACTAGAATACAGCAGACACATATCAGTTTTCTGTTTATCAAAGCAGTTCTAAAGGGCTAAAGTTCATTTTTGAACAATTATGTAATGCTATAAATTAGTATAAATAAATAAATTTTTTAAAAAAATATTTTATTCCTGTACATTCTGTATTAGAATTTGAATAGCAACTTTATTGGGCAATTTTGCACCGTAGCACTCTGGGGTTACTTATATAACCGTAGAACTATAGTGTTCATTTTTACCTCTAAGTATCCTTTCTTCTCTGCTATGGCAGGATGCCTACAATCAAAACAGTTTAATTGTCATCTTCTCTTACAACTTCATTTCTTCCCAGGTATATTTTCAACAACAAAAGCTTATTTTTTTGCCTTGTTTCATAGTTTTGATTAAGTCCAGAAGCCATGGTTTTCTCCAAGACTGGCTGGAGTCCCTGGCCACACTTTTTTACTGACTTTTCAGAACAAAATATCATCTGTGCAAAAATTATCTGTCTCTATTCGATAAAATAAATCTGTTACATTTCCCAGTGATATGCAACAAGAGCTGAACACCAGACAACCATCAGAGTAAATGGCACTTTCCAAGAAGCCATACAGTGTGCACAAATATCATCTCTAGTTTTATATGGTCACATGCCAGGACCTGGATACTGAATCAAATTACCTGGCATCAGCCAACTCTCAAAAAATGTTTCTCCCTGCAGTTAAATGAAAAAGTTAATTTCTAGGTATTTTCATTCTTAAGCCTTCCTATAAGTACCTAGCTTTCTTAGTCATTTCTCCGTGATTTGTCATTTTTCCTATGGTTCAACAATAATAAAGTGTATGAAGTTATTATACATTTCTTGTTCAAGATCTGATATCAAGCTTTAAACAAAATGTCCTCTTTAAACTCTACTTCAGAGTATGGTGAACTTTTCCAGAGTTTTCCTCTGTGCTATCTACATACTCAGTAGTATTTTTATTTCATTTATGTTGAAGTCAAATGAGTGACCAGGTATAATCTAATCATTAGTGCTATAGTTCTGGTAAAAATAAAAAAAAAAAAGAAAAATTTTCCATATATTGGCACATATATTTGTACAAACATATAATTAGCTTTGTGGACAAAATAATCTGATTAAGACCCAAATAATTATCCTGTCTCATTTTTGTTACATATGGATCTTTTTTACAGTACTAATTTCATTATTTTGGGTACCACAGTGTCTTTTGGATCACTCAAATTAGTACAGCTCCTATATAGCTTTTATCCCTTCCTTCATTGCTATAATAATTTAGGAATAGGTCTTCTAAATCAATGATAGTTTATCCTCTTTGTCAATAAGGCACATTCTGCTTTGATACTTGCAATCTCTTACGGTCATAATAATTTCTTGGGTTTTTTCCAAAATGTGAAGAGTTGGCTTTGTCCTCGGCTGTGCATAGTTCTGAATGGACTCCAGTATTTAATTTCCCATATCTTTCTATTTTAATATCAATCTTCATAGTACATTCTCTAACAGTTCAAAAATCCTATCCATTCTCCATCATATTCAGTTTTGTTCAGGTAATTTCCTTTGCTTAGCAAATTCTGCTTATTTTGTTATCTCAAATTTGTTTTCAGTCAGGTTCCTTTAATGTTTGTTTGTCCTATTTTTAAATTTTCCTTATATTTCTATTTCATAATAGGGGATTCCAATTACTTCCCCAAATTGCAAGAAGAGATCTCATGCACAGATGCATTGCAAATTTCTTTCTGCTTTTCTTTTAATAAACTCTATTAAAAGCACCTTTCCATCTATTTTGCATGAAGCTAAGTACCTCTCATATCTTTAATAGTTATAGAGTTAGCCTCCTCTGCTTGAATTAACTGAGCAGTATTAAAATCAGGTAATGCTTCAGAAATAGCTGCTTTAGAAATATGACTGCCTCTAAATGTCTTCTTTTCTGCTGCCACTCATTTATTACACATTTCAAGTGAACTTTAAATCTTCTACATTTCCAAATACTTTGAAGTCTAGTGAAATTTTTCAAGACTCTAGTCCTCTTTTCCAGTTCTTATTTCATCTTTCTTTTGATGGTGTGCATTGCTCCATAATCAATGAAGAAAGACGTGTCTAAGAATGATAGGCTACCTTGAGACTCACCAGATTTCCAGCTGATCAGCACTGTGAAGCATTGGCCATTACATCTTATAACATTTAGTGACAATTAATTCAAGATTGCATCCATTTTTAATAAGAGTGGAAAGGAGGAGCTTGGGAAATAGCATCCTGACAGCCTCATCTCTGTGCCTGGGAACAGATCATGGAACAGATCCTCCTGGAGTCTATGCTAAAGCACAGGGCTGTGATTCAGGACAACCAGCATGTCTTTACCAAAGGCAAATCCTGCCTGTGTAACCCAGTGGCCTTTTATGATGTAGTGACCACATCAGTGGACGAGGCTTTGGAGGCACCTAATTGCTGCTTTTCAGTAATTAAAGGGGGTTTATAAGGAAGATGGGGACAAACTTTTTAGCATGTCCAGTCACACTAGAATAAGGGGTAATGATTTTAAACTAAAAGAGGGCAGATTTAGACAAGATGTAAGGAAGACTTTTTTTTTCCAAGGACAGTTGTCAAACACAAGAACAAGTTGTCCACAGACATTAGCTATGTCTCATCCCTGGAAATATTTAAGGTCAGTTTGGATGGGGCTTTGAGGAACTTGATCTAGTTGAATATGTCCTTGTTCATCGCAGGAACTTTTTAAAGGTTTCTTCTAACCTAACTACTACAATACAAAATATTCTTCCATGGCATCCTAGTTCAGGCATGTTGTCACCTCACCAAGATTTTAGGTGATTGGCCCCATGGAGGTAATTCAGCTATTCTAACATAAAGCTCTCCGTTGAGTCGAAGGAGGAACTCCTTTAAAGACAAGCAGACAGCCATACAGTCCAACCAGATAAGGCAGCTGCCTTTTTTCATTTAATACATATGCTGATTTTGGCTGGGGTAGAGTTAATTTTTTTCACAGTAATTGTTATGGGGCTAAGTTTTGGATTTGTGCTGAAAACAAGGTTGATAATAGAGAGATGTTTTTGTTATTGCTGAGCGGGGTTTACACAGAGCCAAGGCCTTTTCTGCTTCTTGTACTACTCCACCAGCAAAGAGGCTGGAGGTACACAAGAAGTGTGGAGAAGACATAGACATCAACTGACCAAAGGGATATTCCAGAGCATATGGCATCATGCTCAGAGTGTAAAGATGGGGAAAGAAGAAGAAAGAGAAGAAAGTTCAGAGTGATGGTGTTTGTCTACCGAAGTAACCATTACATGTGATAGAGCCCTGCTTTCCTGGAATGGCTGAACACCTGCCTGCACATGGGAAGTAGTGAATTAATGTCTTGTTTTGCTTTGATTGAGTACACAGCTTGTATTTTACCTATTAAGCTGTCTTTATCTGAACCCAAGATTTTTCTCACTTCTAGTCTTCTGATTCTCTCCCCAGTCCTACTAGTAAGTGAGTGTGTGAGGCTGAGCTGCCAGCTGAGGTCAAACTATGACAATGTGTAAGAAATCTTCAAATGTTTTTTTTTCCAAAAAGAAACTTAGTTAATTCAATCAGCTATCTAGCTCTTTGTACTAGAGGGACATTACCGGAAAATTCCATCTCAAGCTTCTTGGAACTCAGTCCATATAACCCTCTTTAATACAAGAGTGGAGAAAAGCACTTTTTGCCTGATAAGCTACTACTTTATGCATTCACTTATAGAGGTTCTTCTGACAAGACTTAGTAATTTCCATAAAGTCAAAAGCGGGTTGCAACAACAATTGCATGAAGTTTTGTTCTACTTTCTAGTTAACATCAGGCCACTGTTAAGTCCAGTGTGTCTGTACCACAAGACCAACCATTTGAGAGCCTGCTTAATAGTACGTACAGCTGCAGGACTGATAATTTCAAATTTGCTTGCAGAACTCCTTTTCTTTTTTAAGGGCCATCTGACCGTATTTTGATAATAAATTTTACAACTGGAGAAAAATTTCCCACCTCAGAAAAAAACACATCTCAAATGTGTGTTGGCAAACATAATTAAGTACACTAGGTGCTCAAGTAGATGTCCAATGCATCAAAGAACCTACTGTTTTAAGCAGTTCCGCAAGGCACTTGAACTATATTTCTCCTTGTATTTTAAGTGGCATTTAGGGTCACCAGATTCTATGTCTACCATTATCTGCAGGTAAAGATTCCATTTAAATTTCTTTTCTTTCCCTGACTTTTCAAATTTCCTACAACAATCTGTTCAAGGTGGTTTATGATAAAGTATTTATTTTCATCATTTTTACGTATGCTACCTTTTTAATCATTAAGTATCCTTGCTTTTCTTGTGTTCTGAGATAGTGTATGTTTATAATTTTTTTAAATCTTACTTTAAATTATGATTTTTCCATTATTCTCATCATGCTTATTATGCTTCAGCACACTTAATGGGTATTATACTCTCCAGTTTTCACTAATATGACATATTTGATGAGTCACAACACAGCTTTGCTGCAAGACTTACTTACTACTACTCCTCTATACACTGTATACAGGTCCTGTAACACTAAAAGTAACATATATAATATGAAAACCTCTAGTGAAGACAAGACCACATGGTTTCTCACTCAAATATTGATTTAGAAATTGGTAAAAATTAATAAACGTCCCCTTTTTCAGCCAACGAACCAATAAATCAACCAACCAATTTAAACATTCTCTTAACTTTGGAAGACTTGGAAGGAAGAAGCAAATGACTCAGGGGCTAACATTATTGTCTCTCTCGCTTTTATTCAGTAGTGTGACATCTGCTGCATTTGACTATCTGCAAGTCATAACACTTTTTACCACTTTTGCATAATGTTTTTGGAACAATATGAAGCATCATTAGTGTATTTCAGTTCCAAACGTTATTGTCTCACGTTGCTTTATAACCATAATAAACTTGTGAATCATAGTAACTAACACAGTAGGTCTCCCGTAGTGAATTCATTTTCATATCCTCTTTTGTTATCATAAATGTGATCCAGAAAATTGTAAAGTCAGCAGTTCTATACAGCTTATTAATAAAGCACATTACAGGGATGCATTAAAGCCTCAACAGCTGTATTATAATGAAACACTCTACTTATAATTACAATTATGCTAACACTTAATAATAATTGGGCCTCTGTGTCTGTAGCTCATTTGCTCAATAGGAGATTGGGTCTTGTCAGAAGTAGCCATTCCCTCAGCAGGTGACCTGGTTGCAAACATAACAGAGTTTAAACAGAGCATGAAGTTAGTAATGGCATAAAAAGGGCAGATCTGCAGGTGGGGTTACCATCTGTGAGGAGGAAAACATGGAATAATGAGCTATGTGGGCTTCTCTCTTCGTGGAGATCAGCTATCCAAGGGTGAAAAGAGGAGAAACAAAGATAATGGATGAGAAAGGAGACAAAGTAGACAGGTGAAGAAATTACCTGACCTACAAGACACAGATTTCTACCATTAAGAATACATGAGCCCTCAATGTCAAGGGTAAACAACTAGTTACATATGTCCCAGTAATGCTACCAACATTTCTTCCGAAATGGAAAATTATTTTGAGAGGACCAGGAGTTTATTTTTGAAGCCAAACTTCCTCTTCAAGGACGACAGCAGGGATCTTGGAGACAGGTAGATGATTGTCCATTATAGCTTCTTGGTCTCCAACAAAAAATGTACCAATGCACTGTAACCTTAATCAAGAAGCAGCAGCAGGAGTCAACCTGAAAAGCTCTTCTTACAGTCTGGAGATGGAGCTGTGCAGTCTGGAAACTTTTATGTTCCAGTTGGTAGCAGATTCTTTACAAGAAAACAGCATTTGTCCTCTATGAAAAGGAGCACTTTGCATCCAAGAATTTAAAGGAACAGACACAACCCAAGTTTATATGCTCATTATTACCATCACTACCAAATTACAGACACAGAGGTGATGCCTCATGAGATGAAGTTGCAGTTCCTATTGCTGTACAAGCCCTTATCTAGATCAAGGCTGCATCTGCTTTTGGATTCAGGATGGGAAGATAAAGAAGATTCCTACTTCCAGGAGGAGTGCCTTTACACGGGATTATCCTTCCCCAGTGTTACAGATAGGCCTATTGTGTTCATATTGTGTAGAAATATATGCATTGTGAACTCTTTCAGACAAAGTGTGGAAATAGTCACTACACATATCTTCCTGTATTTTATTCCAAAACAACTCTGGGCTGTTCAAGGAAGGTCTTTCATGTCCTGTGGAAGAGCAGCTGAGAGTCACTGGAGCCTTATCAACTCCTGGTCTATTATTAATGGGACGAAAATGTCCCTTCCATAGTCTCTCTCCAAGGTATAGTGTAGTCAGGTGGATTTACGCTTTCTCAGTGTGGGTACGTGTCATAGGAAGAGGAGCCTACCTCAAGCAGAAGGTAGCCTTTGCAGACCTTCCATTGCAGTTAAAGACTTGTTGGCAGGAGGGAGAAGGAAAAATTCAGCTCAGCCTGAAATAATGGTGAATCTCTTGTTAACAAAAGAAGGAGAAGATGACAGCTTGCTTTAGTTAAAAAAAAAACCAAACAAAACAAAACAAAACAACAACAAAAAACAAACAAAAAAACCCAAAAAAACCCCCAGAAACAAATAAGCTGTTTTCTGCTCCTAACATTTCTTCCTGCCAAATTTTCTTGGAAAAATCTAGGAGAATAAACCTGTGACTTAGAAAAATCTAAAAGAGCATGAGAAAGTAATCAGGGAGGTCAGGAGATTTAAGTATTTAATCTGAAGCATATAGAAGCTGCCTCACTGTAACAGCATTAAGTGTATAACTCGAGGTCAGGATTGTGCTCCAGAGATGAAGAAATAAAACTAGTCGTCTGCTTAGATATCTACTTTCAGTTAAAATGAATGGTTCTCTTATCCCTTGTCTTGGCAATGTTTATACAACTAGCTTAAACCAATGTTTACCTGTCTAGGAGTACATGAACTTATCCTCCCTCCAAGCAAATTGTTGAAAGTGGAAATAAAAGTTAAACTCTAGGAGAGGAAAAAATGCATAAAAAGTGGCCTTCAGATACTGAAAGGACAGAAATGGGACCAAACAAACCCAGCATTGATTACTATCTCAACATTTCAAAGAGTTTCTGAATTAAATAATCTGAATGTCCTATTGCCAGTCCATGTTTGCATAAAAGGAGTGACCCAACACTGCAAGTGTATCAGTTTCTAGTGAGTATTCAGAGCTAGAGAGATCTGGGCTCTTTATTTATTGAAGCAGATTAGGTACCTTTAAAAGATGAATCTATACTCCTACATGATGTTCCCACCTAGAACTAGAGTTGTGAAGACACAGTTGGTGATCCCTTAGAATTACTCTTAAATGCTGTTCAATTAAACCCACAGTATGCCTTTCTTAGGATACATGAATATCATGATCCAAAAATGCATGCTGGTGATATGTTTCTTTGATGGAAATTTTGAGTCCATCAAAAATTGCTGTCAAGTATTTTAATTTTTGTAAGGGGTGGATGTAGCATAAGTGTCACACGCCCATGTTTCTTTTAATAGAAAATATTTATATGTGACAATCAGTGTAATGCTAAAGAATAAAATAAATCAGCATACTTTAGACAGAATGAGAGTTCATTTTGCTCTTGTTTGCTTATAGGAAAAAAACCTGGGCAAAAAACCTTTTTCAACAGTTTTTTGGAAAGAGGTGTCAGGACTCACTTAATAAAAAGGGAAGGAAAGAGTAAATTATCATCTATGGAGATGCGAATGGGGTTTGTTCAGAAATGAAAGTTCTCAACATGTGGTCTCTTTATAAAGATTAATGTAGTTGTATTTTTATTTCTTAGCAGTTTGATCTTCATTTTATTACTCTAAATGGTCTTCACTTTATTATCATCAGATTCTTATACCATCAGAGACATTTGTATTAAAAACTAACTAGTAGACTGATTTCAGGTATTCTTTAGCCCTAAAAACCCCTGTCTTTGCAAACTGTCCCACCTACTTGGGTGAAGCTTGTCATATATTAATCAATCTTTTGGGTTGGAGAAGACCTCTAAGATCATCAAGTTCAACTGTAAACCTAACCATGCGAAGTCCAGGACTAAACCATGTTCCTAAGTGCCATAACTAAATATCTTTTAAACCACTTCTCTGGACAGTCTCTTCCAAGGCTTGGTAACCATCTCAGTGAAAAAAACGTTTCATAATATTTCATTTTAAACCTTCCCTGCTGCAACTTGCGGCCATTTCCTCTCATCCTGTCACTTATTACCTGGCAGAAGAGGCCAATCCCCACCTGGCTACAATCTCCTTTCAGGTAGTTGTAGAGAGCGATAAGGTCACTCCTGAGCCTCCTTTTCTCCACGCTAAACAACCCTAGCACCCTCAAACGCTCCTCGTACCGCTTGATGTGGTCAAAACTACACAAAGTACTGGAGGTGGGAACGCAAGAGCGCAGAGTAGAGAACAATCACCTTCTTTGACCAGCCAGCTATACATATATAAATATATATATGTCCTTAGCACCCCAGGACACAGCTGGCCCCTTTTTGCTGCCTGGACAGCTGTTGACACATATTCAGCTTCTCAACAACCCAATCTGCTCAGGTCTCTTTCTGCAAGGCTGTTCTCCAGCCTCTTGTCTCCCAGTTTGTAGGTATAACCAGAATTACCCCATTCCAGGTGGAGAATCCAGCACTTGCTCTTGTTGAATTTCATACATTTGGTGATTGCCCAGCTCTCTAGTCTATCCAGATCTCTCTAAGACCTCTCTACCCTCAAACTCCTCCTAGTTTACTATCATCAGCAAACTTAACATATATATGATTCCTTCACCAGAAAATTTTTGACAAAATTAAAGAGCACTGGCCCTAAAATTGGGCCCTGGAGGACGCCACTGGTGACGGGTTGCCAGCCTGGCATAACCCCATTTACTACAATGCTCTGAGGCCAACACATCAGTCAAATGTTCACCCAATGTGTGCTGGACTTGCCTAGCTGGATGCTGCACATTTTGTCCAGGACACTACAAGAGACAATATATGTAAGAGACATTGATACATATAACATTGAAACATACTATTGGCATATATGTTCTAAATTTTCGTCAGCCTGAGTATTTTCACTAATAAATTAGTGAATGATGGGAATATAATTGAGTAGGATTACGTGAAATGGTACTTGCCTGTCATATAAATGTCTTCCATTGAACATAATAATTAATCTTCCGGTTTGAATGATTGGGCCTGGGCCTGATTTACCAAAGCTGAAAGTGAATTGTGTTCTTTTGATTTTCATGTATTGGGGAAACCTACTTGCAGATTTGTATAACACTATATGTGTTGATTTATGGATTTATGCATATTATAATATTTGAAGACTTCATTGAGCTTTTAGATTTAAACTGGCTTGCTTTATATAAAACATTACTTTGAAATGTGCCAGTGTTCAGTTTTGATTGTTCACTCAGTAGATTTAGCATTCAAGAAAACATTTTCTTATTAGCTAGGCTGCTTCACTTAGGGTGTTGTAATTCCTTAGCAGAACTCTCAGCATTACTACATCATTGTTCATACATTATTATTGATTATACAATTTAGGGTCAGTATATGGCCCTTATGTTTTAAATCTAAAAAATACGTTGCCAAGCATTTCACTGTTATGATTCACACTTCTGCAATATGGTCAACTGTTCTCTATTATCTGAGTCCATCAAAACTCAATATATTTTTATCCAGAATGGGTAATGGGCTCTTCTGCCATTGCTTGAAGAAATGAAAAATTATTAGCTCCAGAGATAGACTGTAGAACATCTGTAATGATATTCTAAAAGGCCTCCTTTGATCATCACTTCATGATAGTTAAATATATTGTAAAAAATTAACTAATACAAGTAAAAGAGTTTATGTACTCTGCTATGCAGCTTTAATAAGGAAAATTAAAATAGGTTCTAGGGAAAGTATCTGAAAAATTCTACTGAATTTCAGGTTAAATCATCTTGTTATTCTAATTTTGTAAGAATTATGTGTGGTCAATGTCCTCGTATTGTGTAGAAATTTTACCCAGAGTCATCCAAGCAACAATCTGCTTATCTTTTGTAATAATATATTACTCAGTACTCAAAAAGACAGAAATATGTAAGTGTATAAAAAAATTTGTATTTTAAATGTATAAGTCACAAAATAATTTTTAAAAATGTTTCCTGGTCCTTAATTTTCCCCCCTTTTTTAATAATACTTTCTTGAAGAATACCAATGTTCTTTTGATGTGACTAGACACACCACTGTTATTTTCTTCCTAACAGCTGTTGAAGGGATAGCTCTCATTTCTTTCTTCCTTTCACAGCTTGGAAGGAAATTTGAGTAATCAATAAAAGCTAAAATTTATAAAAAAGCTAATTTATATAAAAGCTAGAAATTAATATACATATTTTAAATAAAATAGCATATTACAGCTACATTGCTTGAATATGTACTACACTAGCAGAAACTTTCGTTTCTCGTATTATACAGAAACTGTCACCATATAAAAGAAAGGAATTGGGAAAAACTGCAAAGCAGTATGTAAGGAAGTATAATTTCCCTCCATACAGCTTATTAATGCAAAGATGTGACTCAGAAATAAATTCTGGCCACAAGGAGACCACCAATAATCTCAGATGAAACATGAGCTATAAGTGATCAACATTCTTTATAAAATAGATTCTAGTCAGCAATATTTGATTACAGTTTGAAGGAATTATAGGGTTTATGAATTACCTTTAATTCATATAATATTTCAATAATAAAACCTTTCCAACAGGAATTTCTATCGTAATTTTAGTGAATTTAAATTGAAGCTTCATCTACAATATGAAAATCACACTTTGCAGTATATTTTATCACTGTAATGATTCCTAGATTTCTCATAATTTCTGAAGAGTAAAATACATTATTTTAAGATTATTAGTAACAATAATATATCAGTATATCAGAATTATTAATGAAAGCATATATATTATATAAGCTTCACTTTCATAAATTCTTTATTAAAATACTGTCTTATACAGAGAAGATGGCTCCTTAAAAGAACTATGCTTTGATTAAGAGTTCTTGATAACATATTTTTAACTTTATATAAACTGTAACATATTCAAAAGACTTCAACTAAATATAGCTAACCATGCCACATTCCAATGACATCACATACACATTTTCCAAAATATTCTTGACACTATAAGTTAA
Organism: Edolisoma coerulescens; assembly: GCA_013397115.1. Lineage (NCBI taxonomy): Eukaryota > Metazoa > Chordata > Aves > Passeriformes > Campephagidae > Edolisoma > Edolisoma coerulescens. The sequence continues at coordinate 884,011 of VWZW01006982.1, read as the reverse complement.
AGTACAAGAAACATATTAAGAACATCCCAGAATGTATATAAAAAAAATTTTTTATTTCATAATTATAGATGTTATCTCTTTAGATATTCAAAATTTTCTGCATAGTGAGTGAAAAGAGAAACACCAGAATTTGATGGTTCTTTTGATCACTTAACAAAAAAATCTGCTGATTTTTCAAGCATCACAGGTTTGTTTTAAAATTCAGTGGAAGCATAGGTAAGCTCATAATAGCATTACATGGTATGAATATATTACAAATATTATATTAACAGCCTCTCAAGGTTCAAAATTGAGGTTTTCCACTTCAGTGAGTATATGAATCCTAATAAAATATGCATACTTAACTATGTAAGACCTAAAGAGCAATTTAACATTACTACAATACAGTTACTCAATCGCTTACCTTTTTTTGTATTTTGAAAATGTTCGGGAGAGAACTTCAGAAATCTGTCTTTTAAGTAGATTTAATGTTGTAATAAATGAACAGGTTAATAGCAATTCTGTCTGTGATATGCTTTTTAAAGTTGCTTGTTTGCCTTGTAGTAAGCTGTTCTCACAGCCTCTAAATTTTAGTATTTATATCAAAATTGAAACTAGCAAAAACTAAATGCACATAAATTGTTATTTATAGCAGTTTTATATTCATTCTTCAACTTAATCAATGAGTATTAAAACTGCAAGTGGCAAAGCAAGTTTGCACTTCTTTCTCCTTCAAAAACACAAGCAGTAAATCATAACCACACATAATTTCTGCTGTTATATATTGTAAAGGTTATGTTTATACTATGAGCTGTGAATTAGATTAATGAGTTTTCTCAGCACCATAAACCTCCTCCACCAAAACAGGAACTAAATTGCAACAAATCACTGTTTATGTTCACATATTTATGGGACAACAAAGATTTAGAGTTATTCTACTAGGAAAACTGCCCCAACACAAGAAGAAAAAAAAATACAGCCTCGGTATTGTAAGGTAGATGAACAGGGGCAAAAGCATGAACATTGTTTTCACTTCACTATAATAATGCCAGTAATTTATTAAAAGCAAGTTCTTGAGCAAAGCTTTTTTACCAATGCTTCAGCCAAAGTGTCAACACACCATACATACACATTTTTTCATACCAACGTGTTTTGTCCTTTTGTGGCACTGAATATCACAACTATTAAATTACACATATTTTTACATTATTCTTGAAATGAATATTTCATTTCGTCAAAAAAATATTAGCGATGGAATGGTATAAGAAAACTTTATTCTTTATATACTGCATGCGTTAAAAATTCCTTCCATGAACTTGAACAGCATTATTTACTTCTACACATTTGCATTGGTGATTTCAGATTACTGTGGTTGTGATTTCTAAATGTATTCCTCATAAGAAAGCACTGTACTTTCTGCATTTTCTGTGTTTTGTTTCATCAGTCTTTCATTCTACATTTTATTCCATCAAGTACCCATAATATTTTCTATTATCTGTACAAAAGAAGAAACTTATTAACACCTCTTTATTTTTTAAGAAGATTTTTTCTGATTTTTTTTTTTTTTTTAATATCTGGTCTTAAAAAAAAGGCATTTGTTTTCAAGGAAATCTTATGCAAATATACCTACTTTCCAATGTATATTGTAATATTTTCTATTTATGGAGAAACCCCTAAAATTATAACAAGAGTGTTTTGTAGATCTACTACTTTTTTTTCTTCCAACAGCTTCAAAGAGGGGAGCAGTGCAGTGTTCTCTCCCCTACCCAGGCATAAATGCCTTTGTGAGCAACTTAAGTCATCCCTTCAACCTATTGCAGACAAGTCATCGACACAACAAAGAAGAGGGATATTCTTATAACTCCATGCATTGTTAAACAGTAGAACTGATTTTTATAGAATGTAGCAGATGGCAAAATCTTATATGAACTACAAAAGTCATCAGATAAGTTCAAAAAAGAAAAACAGGCATGAATTGCAAGGTTTGTTAAAGGAAGTGATATTTTGCGCTTCCTACACTACAGCTTTGTGTTCCAACACTCTTCTTGATAGCATCTATTATCTGCTATCAAGAAACTATTAAACTGCATGGTGCTTAACTTACTTCATATGGCTCTTAATCATTGAATGGTTCTTATTTTACGTTCTTATGCAATGCAGTGTCTTCACTCATCTGCAGGAACCAATCTGCTGTCATCTCATCTGAGAAATGGTAAAATGGTGGTAGTTGCTGAGTCTTTTATATAAGTGGAAAAGTGAATGCAAGATCTTTCCTAGAAACAAAATTACTAATTTTAAATTCAAGTGATTGGTTAATAAAAAGTTAGGTCTTGAAGGAAAAAGTGATTAGTTTGAATTTATATCCAGAAGGTAGCACACAAAGGCATGTGACACTGCAAAGGTGGATTTAATTTTCAAAACTTTGAGAACCACTGTCTGCATAGAAACATATTATTTCAGATTTATAGTTTCTTAGGAACCAGACGTGACTTTTAACGAAGAAAAATCCCAAACCGTTAGAATATACACTTTTTAGAAGAAAAGTAAATCTCTTGCCTAATGCAATAGATTTGTATTGCTCTTTTCTCCCTTGAACCTCCTCAGCAATTTTATGCATCATACTTTAGTTATTTCAAAATGTTGAAAAATGACAGTTATAGCCAATTAAGAGAGACCTTCTAATAAAGAGTCAATCTGACCTCTGCTGATTGTATATGTCATGATGCTATATCCATGTTCGTCAAGTGCTTATTCCTCTTCACTGATTGTAAAAGGAGCATTCACTCACATTGTCAGACATAGTTCTCCTCACTGTGGCAGTCTGCATGTAGCCCTCCTGAGGCTTTAACACAAAACGAAGAAGTGTTTCTTTTAACATGTGGAGAGCTGAAATTAATGGCATCTACTCTAGAAGCAGAATGGTATGTTATGATGTCTCAGTCAGTAAAAAATAACAAAAAAATAGAAAGCAAAAAAGAAAAATCTTCAGTTAAATCACCAATCCCAAATGTTCTTGCTCAGATCACTAACTCAGGGTAGTGTCTAGTGCAGGTAAGTTTATGGATACAGAAAATGTCAGATGTATGATTCTAGTGAGATTTAATTCCTTAGATATACTAGAGGAAGTCTCCTAATTGCAATATTTAGCTATTACATTCATCGCTCTTACTTGAGAAAAAAAAGTTACTTTTTAAGCTCTGTACATCAGAAGAAGCAGCAGGAACAGCAGAATTTTCTATTCAGTAATTAATGATTCTGTTGATCTGATACAACAGGATCATTCTAACGGATTGATGGCTTCTTATCAGTTTTTAGATAATTTTTTTCCTTGGGGATCATACAATAAAAGAATAAACTGAGTTGGAAGGGATCCACAGGGATCACCGAGTCCAGCTCCTGGCCCGGCACAAAGCGACCCCAAAAATCACACCATGAGCCTGAGACCATTGCCCAAACACTTCTTGAACTTGGCTTGGTGAGGCTGCCCCAGTGCAGAGCAGAGCGGGACAATCCCCTCCCTTGCCCGACTGGCGATGCTGTGCCTGATGCCCCCCAGGACAGGGTTGGCCCTCCTGGCTGCCAGGGCACTGCTGACTCATGTTCAACTTGCCATCAACTATCATGTTAAGAAGCCATATACACATCTTGTGGTGAGGGACAAGTTTATGGATCTTGTTTGTAATGGGTAGAAAGCACTTCTTAAGCAGAGACAATCCTTACATTTTAAATCTACATGACATTTACAAAATGTTGCCACAGTTGTCATGATCTCTATGCTACAATTAGCATTCCCATGCAGTGAACAATGAACATGTTTCAAATTCACTTTTCATCAACATAGATGACAAATTCTGGAAATATCCAGCCCCTTATGGCTTACTTAAGGTACTTCTTAGTCATCTGGGTATGCAATTACGCATCTCTGCAGTTTTTCTCTAAAAGAGTTAACTACAAAGAGTCTTTGAGGTTTTTAGCGTATAAAGGCTTGCAACTGTATCCATCACAATAAAAGCAAAATTTCTGGAATATTTACAGACTGATCAAATTTTCAAGATAGGCTATTTTTTTCCCCCTGAAATGAACCATTAGTTATTGCATTCTCTGTCCACAGAAGAGGCTTTGAGTAGCCTAGGATTTCCAAATATTATCAAGTTCTTAAGTGGGTTGTGGAGGACTGCTGACCTGATTCCTAATAGTTTGGTTAAATAAAAATCTAAAATCCAGTGGCACTGTATCTGTACCAGCTGGTTTTGTGAACAATTTTTTTTCCTTCTCCAAGTAAAATAAAAATTTCATTTTTATTATAAAGCGTAAGAGAAAAGCAGTTTCTTCTGTGATAGAGAAAACCAAAAAAATAAATATAGCAAAGAAAAAATGCAAAAGTTCAGATTATTGTCTAAAATTCCACTAAGTTTTAGAACATCTCTTGATGTATTGCTTTACTTTGTTTGCTGCTAGGTACATTTAGTAAATTTATGTTGGATTCCACTATAAGAAGTCCCCATTTTACACGGTGAAGATGACGTACACAAGCATCAAAATAAGAGTCACATAAGTTCCATAGTAAAGAGAATAATATTTTTAGAAATAGACATATAGATATGTATAGATAAAATGTGTGTTGTTACAATATAATATCATTACACTATTTTTCCTATTTTTCTACCCTTTAAAAAGCATTATGCTCAGAAAATACTCTTCATTCATTTCTCACGAGGAAATAAGGAATTTTACCATTTTACAAAGACCAAACTTTCTTCTGTAATGATTTTTAATTTTGTACTTATATCCCAGTAGTTATATGGAGAATGTGGTTGTTTCTTAGATAATGGAAAAATCACATACAATTCAAATGTCCAGATTGTCTCACCAGACAACTCAGATATTACACTAAAACCTAGATGTTAAGTGACATATTTTATTGTGGTTTATGGGCAATCATTTGTTACTTGCTCTATCTGAATTGTAATGTACTGAGATACTGATGGGCAAATGGAAGGAGTCAGAGAATATATGCATATATGGAACAGATATTTCCATCAAAGTAGTAATGATCATTCTCTACCTATGCTTTATTAGGCAGAAAAAGGTAAGAAAGCCATCTAAGGTACTCTTCAGAGAAATAAAATTCGTTCTAGAATTATTGATTTATGATATTTTATTAGATTTATAAAAAAGGAGATTCTTTTTCTATTTTTTTCCTAATTATGTTCGTAATTATTTACTATTAGGTGAATTAGTGCTGTTAAGTTGTGCATAATCTTGAACTAAATTATAATACCTGTTTCTGAAATAAGTAAAACTGTAAATAAACAAATAACAATAGTGGAACAATTGGAAACGGAGTCTGCCAAAACTATATTCAATTCATACATTGGAGGTTTTAATTATATTAAGTGTCCTTAGAAGAAACAAAATGTACCATTTATACCACAATCCTCTTAGTGAATGTCAGAAGAGGAAAGTAGTTTACAAAGTGCATTATATAAAAAGGTGATCATGACTGCCACAGTGCTGCAGTCACATTTGGCCAAGTGAGGAATTTTGTGACATTGTTACCAACAGTGGCTTTTCAGTGTAAGCAACTCCTATACCTTTTCATTTTCTTCTAGTAAAACTTTTGGAAACAGCGACATTTAGGGCCTATGTAAAATGTCCTATGAGGGCATTAGATCATATTTCATCTGGTATTTTTGCTGACATACCAGATATAATCACTAGATGATCACTATTTTGCTATTTGGAATTAACTGACTCATCTAACTACTTGACAGAAAGATTTTTGACATGAATTCTGGAAGCTAAAAGATTCTTTCTCTCTCAAAATTTCTTTCTACAACTAAGGCTTTCTAGTTAAGTCTTTCTGAATTGCCTATTTTCCCTTAGGTCACTCTTCAGACGTTATTTCAAGGTTTCTGTTGTTTTATTTTATTTATCATAAATTTCTTCTGAACAAGGAATGGTCAGACTGTAACAAGCATAAATCATTTACTGTAATGATTAAGTTCCAATAGCCTTCTTAACTTATAATAACTATCTGAAAGATTAGACTTCTTATCTAGGCTATTTTAGGTCTCTCAGAAAGCAAAGGTAAATAAACATATAAATAAAGAGACTTTTCCCCTCTTAAAATAGATGCCTAAGTTGGATAATACATCACCTGTGTGGCCTGTCTTCCCCCCATTAATGAGCTACAGTGGAAACCAAGACAAATACAGCTTACTGTAAATGCTCCGGAGCTCTCTGCGGAGTGCTATTTGTACACCTCAGCATCCTGGTCCAACAAGTTGTTTGTAAGTATAAACCCGAACCAAAAGATAAACCTAGTCTTGGTCTGAAACTCTTGATGCTTGGATAAAGATAATGCTTTAATTTCATCAGGAAGTAACATGATATTTTGTTTTCTGTTGTGCAGACAGTTGTTTGTTTTTTTCTTAAATGTGGCTCTGTTCAGTGCAGCACACCCACCCAGCAACCCAGATGTAATCCATACTTCCCAACCTGACAGCTGACAAATTCTTGGAGCTCAGTTCTTGGTAACCAGTAAGGTTTCTGGTTCCCTGGAAGATGCAGTGACAATACAATGAGGATTAGAGGATTCTTCACATTATTTAGCACAGATTTTATTCTCGCACAGGGACCACAAATGCCATGAATAATACAGATGCTAGATTTGGCATTTCAAGTGCTTTGTCCCTGGTTTTTGTTAGCTGTGGGACTCATGTTGTTTTACATAAGCAGCTCAGGTGACATAGTAAAAGACAAAGAGTATGAAAGAATTAATTGTACTACTCCTCCAGACTTAAATTACAAATGGCACTGAAGAGACAGAAAATACCTATGTGAAAGGAGAATCCTAATTGTGACCTAGTTGGTTTTATTAGAGTTAATTAGGTCAGTGGAGCTGGCCTAATTTTTTAATTAAAAAATTGATTCCAAAGGAACGTGTGAAAATATTGCATATTTTCATAATCAAGGGAGGGTAATTACATTGCAGAGATTACAAAACAGTTTTTAGCCACTCATTTTTCATTTGAATAACTTGATTCTTACATAACAGTTTTAAACTATGCCGTACTGTAGCTACAGTGTAGGTGGTACTTCTTACAAAGTTTAGATAAATATAAACTAGAAAGTATGCTTTTTTTTCTCTCCCAAATTCTCTAGTCTGTACTATTTTGGAAAAGTTTATAAGCATTTTTTTTTCCATTCCTTTCCTGTATATTTCCAAATAGAAAATACAGATAATTTTAGCAACCTGAAGACATCAAAATTGTGGGTAAATGTCCCAGAAGTTTTTTTCTAATAATGACTTACATTTAGTATGGTTATTCTTTATACTCAATTTCTCTGATATTGTTTAATTATTTCCTTTTTTTATGCCTTAGAGAAGATTAAGAATTCCTAATAATTAGAGGAAATTTTAATTGGTTTTGAATATTATAAATATATCAGCAAGGTTTTTTCCCCCCAAAAAATAGACCTGATGTACTGTTTTATATTCCCAAAGGAATTCTGAACTCATTTAGGTTAAGCTACCACTAAGACTGATCACTTTTTTTACATGCCACACCACTTGAAAATGAAATGTAAAGCAACTATCATAACGAAAGAGCATTTAATAACATAAATGAGACTGGTCATATTATACCATTTTATCAGATTAAATTCTTTTGAGGAAATTTTGAAAAGTGAGAATGGCTGAATAATCAGAAATCACCTTTTGTTAGCAATAGATCTGAAACCAGTTCATTCCTGGCTTCATCTAGGTCATCACTGCTCAGTCTAGTAAGCTCCATTGAAAGTTCTTACGCAGCATGTAAAAGATGACAGTTTATTATGTGGTCTTCCTGCACAGAAGAAACTATATGACTCTGATTCTACATTGCCTTATACATGCTCATAATCTGGGAACTCAGAATCTACGGGCTTTTGAGCTTGATCTCTCAAATCCCATCACATAGAACTTCAAATTCTGGAATTTTATAAAGTACAAAATCTACTATTTAGATATATATAAACTTAATGTTTGCTTTATTGAATGTAAATATAAATTACATTCAATTCAATATTATTTAGAAATATCTAATTTCTGTATCTCCTAGATTTGCCCTGAGCCTTGCCTCTGGAGAGATAACTATCTTCAGAAAACTGTAAGACGTGCTGCCTGCGATATTTTTTCAAGACAGAGTCCAGAAATCAGGAATTCTAAATTTACAGATAAATTAACTTGTACTTATCATCTTTTTTGGTACACTCAGTCTGCAACAACTAAGGTATGTAGTAAGTTAGGTATTTGTTAGTTTAAATAATTCTTTTTAACAATAACGAACCAAGAATTCTAAGTATATTATGGAGTATGATACACTGCACCAAAGCACTGGGTTCTGAGTCAGGAGGAAAAGGCTATGTCACAGTCTGGCTGTTATCATACACCAAATGTTAAGGTTACTTTATTACTCTGTGCCTTTGTTTCCTTGTTTATAAACTGGAACTTGTCTGCACAAAGGACACTCATATTTATGTATGAATTCACTACATTACTTCTAAACTGACTATGATTATTACTGTCACCTATTAGTATTATTGCAAGTATAAGGTCCTGGACATAGCTTCACCAAGTATTAAAATTTACCTATGAATATATGATAACAAAAAGACAATAACAGCAAGTGAACCAAGTTAGGTTTTAAGTTTTTTACTTTATAAAAACATGATATGATAATTAAGGTTTAACAATATTGATGCTGGTCTAACATCTTTTCATATCTTAATAATTTTAATTCTTTATTAATATTTCCTGAGTTGGGGAAATATTTGTATATTAATTTAGGACCCTGGTGAAAAACCAACAACAATTTCCAGGACCAGGACATGCTTTAGTCTGTGCCCACAAATGCCTTTCCAGTTCTTCAGATTATCCTCCTGCCACTCAAAAATGTCACTGCTACATGCTCTTTTATTTGTAAACAAAAAAGTTCCTAGTTTCTTCCCACAAGGTGTATCAGCTCACACTATATGAAAACTCAGGAAATTGTTTGCAATAATCTTGATAAAAACAAGAACTTCTGCTTATCTGCCTGCATATACTGAACTAATCAAATTTGACTATTAGAAATACAGCTAATAGAATATAATTAGGATGTGTTAAGGTGCTGTCATATAGAATACTAACAAGAGAAGGAGGGCAGGGTTATTATGAGGCAGTAAAGTGCACTTTTTGATGGGGAAAAGTCTCACAAATTAGCCAAAGTTGTTCTTCCCAATCACAAACCAAGTCTCCAGACACCTGCAGTAGCTGACCCAATAAAAAGGTCAGTAAGTTGTAGGACATGTTGGGAAAGAGACATACAGAGCACAAAACCAGCAATCCTGTTTCTAGATAGTTGTAGGATTAATTGGGATGGGGAAATTTTAGAAATGATGGGAAAAAATAATTAGTATTCACAAATGTTAAAGGTTGGGGTTTTTTCTTCTTCTTCCCTTCTTTTATATTCCATGGATCTTGGGTGAACCAGTAAACTAGATTTTGTTTTGCAGGATAGAGTTTTTGCCATTCACAATCAACCACTAACATCAGTGTGAAGGAGTTCACAGATGTCAAGCTCTGCTATGCCAGTGGTTTTAGTATGATTAGGAAATATTGGCTCACTACAGAGATCCAGCCTGCCACTTCTGGAACAGTGTAGAGCTATCCTAACAGGAATAAAGTGGAATAAACCTTTCTTAAAGGAGTATACTTTAAAGGAACTCTGAAGTTGTACCTGGAGGAGCATTGAAGTGTGCTAATGGTAATTTCCTTTCTAGTACCACCTCAAATAGTACAGTTGTCCCTCCCGTGCTGAACAGTGAATGCCAAAATTCTACTTTTCAGTCCTTGACAAAAAGCTCTGCCTTGAGCCAGTTTGCTGAACAATGGACCTAGGAGATCAGCAGGAGTAAGAGGCTTAAAAACAACAGTGAGGAACTGAGTTTCTTCTTTGCTGTTCTTTGACTCTTTTCATGTCTCTTTGACAAGATGCACATATTTAAAAAATACACAGATAATTTCAAAGTCGTGCAAAGACTCCAACTGACTTAGGTACCAGAGAAATCCCTCTCGCTAGTAAGAACATGGGCCTCCTGATTCACAGAACAATGGCATTGTTCTCTAACCAAAAGCTTTACTAACCCCAATGACAATTTAAAACACACACAAGTCTACATAAGAGTTCTAATTGCCATATTTGTCAACAAATAATAAAAAACAATCTTAATCTTAAATACACAGAATCAACATATAAACAAAATCCCCTAAACAATAACAATAAAACCCAAACCAAAATACCCTTCTGTTTTTAAAGAGAATCTGCAAGTCTTTATGTTAGACTTTACTTACTCTGGCATTCATTTTGTACTTTGCAGAGTAAAAATTATTAAGGATTACCTTATTCTTGGAACAATATATACCACAAATGAAACATCAAAAGAATAGCCCTCTGTAGCAGATCACATTGTAATGCTTGCAAATACATTGCTAAAGTCTAAGATTTTTGTACCTATATCTTCATTTTACAGGCAAGGTTGATAATGACTGTGCATATAATATATTTTATTTGGATTTGTAGCAAGCCTTTGATCAAGTTTTACATGACAGGCCTCAGCTTAAAAGTACAAGCTTCAGAGATCCAGATTAAGACACAAAAAAGGAAAATGAGCTAGTTAGAAAATAGACTAGTGATTGTGTGGTGGAAAAAACGCCAAAAACTTACAGTGGTTTAATGTGGGTCAGTGTTCACATTTAAAAGCGTTAACCTTTGCAGAGTGTGTGAGATAAGTAACAACACCTAACTGCCTGTAAATGCAAGGATGACACAGAATGAATGGAGAGGTGGATGGCACAGCCGACACTGGGGTGGAGGGTGTGAGAGGAGCTGGGGTACATCCCCTTCAGGAAGCACAGTTCTTAGGGGTAATTTGAGTGGCAGAGGCCCGCTGCTACGCACAGAGGTGACAGTAAGTACATTGGGCAGTCTCAGTTTTTGACTGAACACCACACTACCTCTATGAAAAGCTGTTATGTCCATATGTTCTTGCTTTCTTGCTCACTTTCCCATGACCTATATCATTCACAAGGCGACTAGTGATGTCCTGTGTGTTCTGCTGTGGGGTAAGGAGAGAGATAAGGATACATTACGTCACTGAATCCTCTCTGTAGGAATATCCTTCTGTGAGCTGGATAAAATTTGTTAGCTCATGGCACAGGAAAAAAAATTATATCAAGGTCTACCACACTTTAAAATTGTTTATAATTGTTCTATAGAAATAAAACAGTTCTGAGTTTCTCACTGATGGGCATTGCTTCATGCAAATTAAGTTAATAAATCCAAATGTAGAAATGTGAATAAAACTAGATCAATTTTAAAGAGGGTTAGATTTCATTTATTTCATTTGTGGGTACCTAGTTCCTAGGGAAAAAAAAAATTCTAGTCTAATATTTAGGTGCTGAAGTACTTGTCAAAGAGCAACTTTAGCTTAAAAATTTTTTCTGTATCTCATATGTACACTATATACTTAATGTTTGTCATTTTATTTGTCCTAAAACACTCATGAAAACTTTCTTTCCAATAGCAGGACTTCCCTCCGTTACTACCCTGAAATTAACTATTACAAACTGAATAGAACAGAACAGAATAGAATAGGATAGGCTGGAAAAGACTTTTAAATCATTGAGTTCAACCATAAACCGAACGCTGTGAAGTCCACCACTAAATCATGTCCTCAAACACCACATCCACACATCTTTTAAATACCTTCAGGGATGATGACTCAACTTCTCACCTGGGCAGCCTGCTTGACAACCCTTTCAATGAAGAATTTTTTTCTAACTCCCAATCTAAACCTTCCATGGTGCAACTGAAGACCATTTCCTCTTTTCCTATTGCTTGCTGCTTGTGAGAACAGACCAACCCCCACCTCATTACAACCTCCTTTCACATAGTGTTAGAGACTGTTAAAGTCTCCCCTGAGCCTCCTGTTTTCCAGGCTAAACAACCCCAGCTTCCTCAGCTGCTTTTCATAAGACTTCATAAGACCGTTCATAAACTTCATTGTCCTTTTCTGGACATGATCCAGGACCTCAATGACTTTCTGTAGTGAGGGGCCCAGAACTGAACACAGGATTCAAGTTGTGGCCTCACCAGTGCTGAGTACAGGGGGACAATCACTGCCCTAGTGCTGCTGGCCACAATATGGCTGATATAGGCCAGGATGCCATTGGCCTTCTTGGCTAACTGGGCACACGCTGGTTCATGTTCAGGAGCCCCATGTCTTTTTGCACTAAGCAGTTTTCCAGCCACTCTGCCCCAAGCCTGTAGCGCTGCATGGGGTTGTTGTGACCCAAGTGCAGGACCTCATAAAACTGGCATCAGTGCATCAATCCATCCTGTCCACATCCCTCTACAGAGCTTTTGTATCCATCCAGTCCCATAGACTTGTGCATGCAGCAGGTCTCTGAACATTCCCTCCCAGATTATGGAGCTTCATTCTGCTCCCCATCTCTATCTTCTAGCTCAGGGGTCTGGGTGCTCAGAGAAAAGCTGAGTTTTACCATTAAAGACAGTGGCAAAGCAAGCTTTAAGTACCTCAGCCTTTTCCTTATTCTTTGACATGATGTTTCACCATGCACCCAACAAAATATGGAGATTTTCCTTAGCCCTCCTTTTGCTGCTAATGTATATATAGAAAGATTTTTTTGTTGTATTTTACAGCAGTAGCTAGGATACATTCTATAAAATATTCCTTCTGCCTCTTTTACCTGGTTGTGTGGTCTATAACAGAATTCCACCATGATATTTGCCCTGTTGGCCTTCTCCCTGATCCTTACCCATAAACACTCAACCCTGTTGTCACCATCAGTAATCTCTAGACAGTTAAAACACTCCCTAATATACAGGGCTGCCCCACCACCTCTCCTTCCTTGCCTATCCATTCTGAAGAGTTTTTAGCCATCCATTACAGCACTCCAGTTGTGCAAGTTGTCTCACCATGTTTCATTGATGGCTACTATATCATCATTTTTGCACTGCACAGTGGCTTCAAGATCTTTTAGTTAAGTCCCCCAACTCCTGCGCAAAATCCTTTTCCCCCTTTGAGACAGGTTTACCCTTATATTTTACCAGCAGGCCTGTAAACCGGCCCACAGTCACAAAAAAGACCAATTCTGTCGGTAACCCCATGGTTGGACTGAGGTATTGATCTGCTGGCTCTTGCTGTGTCTTCAGCCATTATCCCCTGCCATTGGAAGGATAGAAAAGAACACTAGTCATGCTCCTGAACCGTTAACCTATCATCCCGAGGTCCCAAAGTTTCCCTTGACTGCCCTTGGACCACTTGTTGCAACTTCTTTGCTGCCTAACTGAAAATTCAATGATGGATGACAATCTGAATGCCGTACCAGGATAGGAAGCTTTCTCTTCATGTGTATAACCTGGGGCCCAGGGAGGCAGCAGACTTCTCTAAGAAGAGGGTTGGGTCTGTTTGTCTTCTGTTCCCTTCAGAAGACAGTTTCCTCTGCTGATGGCCCATCCTTTTTTTTTCAAGGAAGCGGTTTTGACACATGTGTAGGCCAATTTAATCTCAGCGACACCTCCAAGTTAGATGAACTCTCGTCCTCATCATTGTTTGGTTCCATTTTCAGAGCCTCACAACTGCTGTGCCAGGGCACCAGGGAAGGTGGGGCAGTCACAAAGGAGGCACCAGCTGTGCTGGGCAGGAACTTGTCACCATTGCCCCTCTCCCTCAAGTCACTGCATTTATCCGGGTGGAGAGAGAACAGGGAATCTTCCATATCACATATCCTGTCTGCCTCACAGGCCTGTCCCAGGGAAGGTAGGGCACGATTCAAGTAGTATTTCTTTCACGCTCCCTGATAATCCTCAACCTACTCACCTTCCTCTGGAGCTGTGTCACTAAGCAGAGGAGTTCCTCAACCTAGACACACCTTCCACTGGTGTGTTTACTGCTGTCATTTGGCTCTGACACTGGGATGGCAGCACATTCCCACTGGAGCTCTGTCTGGGCAGCTGCATCCATTGTGGCAGGTAGGGAGCTCAGAAGGGCAATGTCCCTCTGCTGGCTGGATGCCACAGCTCCCTGGTTGAGTTGGCAGAGCTACAGCACCTTTCCTGTGTGCCCTTCAGCTCAAACTGCAAAGCAAAACCCTGGCTGATACTCCACATCCTGTTTGACAACCCTGTTCAAAGCTCTCCTGTCACTGCAGCTCTCCAGGTGCTTCTTTTATACATATGTGGGGATTTGGCCTCTGCTGCTCCTGGCCCTGCCCAGGTCCCATCAGCCACCGTCATGCAAGCTGTGGGCTTCTGGTGGCTCTCTCAGCTCCCCCAGAGGTTCCTCCAGCTTAGAAAACTCCCCTTGTGCACTGCTGCAGATTGTGCTGGCACTGGAGCTGCTCACAGTGACAAATTAAGTTCAGTACCTTCAGAGAGCTTTATTTAGTTTATTTCTTTAAACATTATTATTTTTTAAAGAAAGTATGGTAACATTATTTAAATTTTTAGCCCAGCTAATTAATAAACATGGAGTAAAGACTGACTACAAATCTTCGTAGATGTCTAACAATTTGACAAACAAAAATATGTCCATATGTAGTTAATACAAAATTATTCTTGCCCAGCCAAAATGATGTGCCGTCTGCTGCCTACAGATAGCCTGTTTATTCATAGCAAACCTTAAAACAACAAAAACCCCTCAAACATCTGTACCCCACCATTCTTTCTTCTCAGGCTCAGATTCACTTCTTCCTCCCGTCCTCTCCCCTGCTCTAGAAGGGTGCTGGGGTATGGAAAATGGAGGTTATGGTCCGTTCATAACACTACTGCTCCTTCCTCTGCATGCAGTTCCCATGCTCCAGCATGCTTGTGAGGTACCTCTCACAGTCCTTCACAAACTTCTCCCCAGTCGGTCCTTTCTGTGGGGTGCAGACTTTCAGGAACAGTGTGCTCCAGCACAGGTCCCCCAAGGATCAAGATTCCTGCCAGCAGATCTTCTCCTGCATGGGCTCCTTTCCAAAAGCCGCAGCTTCTGCCAGGATCCTGCTCCAAAGCGGAGCTCTCCACAGGCTGCTGGTTGGTCTGCTCCACCATGGACATCCATGGGCTGCAGGGGGACAGCCTATCTCATCATGGTCTTCACCACAGACTGTGGGGGAATCTCTTCTCTAGCACCTGGAGCACCTCCCCCACCTTCTTCTCTCATTTTGATGCCTGCAGATTATTCATCTCAGTTTTTTCTCATTCCCCTTTATGGTCTGCCCTTTCTAAAACATGTTTTTCCCAAGGTACCACCCCCTTGGGTGTGGGGCTCTGCTGTGCCTTGCAGTGGGTCATTTTGGGAGCTGGCTGGAGCCACTCGTGCTCCTCACAGGGGCGTCCCTGCAGCCCCTGAGAATCAGCACCTGGAGACCATCACCTGGTGCATATTTATTGCTAGTGCAGAACACATGGGCACAGTAATCCAACATAATTGTGAAACTTTATGCTAATTGTGTGCACAGACCATTTGTATAATAAATGTGTGTAAAGTAAAGCTGAACTGTGCCCATGAGATAGATATGGTGGATTTTCCGAATGTTTAAAATTCTCAGGTATTTCATGGACCTGAGGTAGAATCTGAGGTAGAGAAAAGTAAATACTGCCTTCCTTTACTGAATTTTTCTTGTCAAAGTGCATTCAGCTCCTCATTCTGAACACCATAAATAGTTCTCCTTATCATCAGATATTTATTATTTTGATTATTCATTAAAGTGTGAGTATTTAAACACTTTATTTTTTAATCCTGCCAATTATGCATGTTTATTCAAATAGTCATTGTTTTAATACAAATGACATCACTTCATAGTGATGTTCATTCACCAACTAATATTTCCACTGTATATGATGAAAAATATTATTTTCATTGCTTTTCATCCTATCAGTTTGCAATACTGCTGGTTGCTTATCAGTCCTTGCCTGTGAAAACTGATCATACTTAACAATTCAGTTTACTTTTTCTTTTTTGTTATTGTATATGTTCTTTTTAATTAATTATCGGCCAAAACTGCACTGTCTGCCTGCATTTCTCAAATGCCTCTGGATAAATCTCTCTCTGCCTTACAATACTAGCTCTTTATGCAAGGGATATATTACAGTTTCTCAGACAGAATATCTGAAATTCTACTGAGGTTAATTACTTTATATATGTTTTCTTAGGAATTATTTTGGTGTATATTCATTCAGATTTCTTTTAATCATGGAGCAGATGCTTTCACCTCAGAATTTCCACATGCTCAGTGTCCTCAATGCTCTTAAAACTAAAGGAACAGAAATATACAGAATACGAAAATTAGCTCACTTAGACCCAGAGTCTGTGCTTATGCTATTGCACAAAAACCTGAGGCATTTTAATCACTCATTACATGGCTGACATTGCCCAGTCTGATGTAAAAAAAATAAAACACCCTGCAGAATGCTTAAAAGCACAGGCCACAGAATATTGTTCTATCTGTACACATACAATAATTGGAGAAAGAAATTTAAAAAAAAAAAAAACTGTGAGAACATTGTAGAGATATTTGATTAAACCTCTCCTACTCAGTAGGATAAATTGTAATTTTTTGTCAAACCCAACAGAAATTATTAAATTTATTAGGGAAGAAAAATAATTGCAGTCACTAGCCACCTGAGCTTTTTGGACAGAAGATCGCTGGGATATAATGTTTAAATTGCAGGGGTCAGAAAACACTGAGAAGGATTAAAAAACAAAGAAACAGACAAAAATGGAGGGAGGAGAAAGAAAGAAGCAATTTAACCATCAGATTAAATGCAATTCTGAGAAAGGACTACAAGATTTGGGCATAATAAGTGAAGAAAACGTGTTTAAGTAAGCTAGGAAATTTTCTCTTGCAATTTCATTTTTTATACTATTCATCAAGTTCCTATTTTGCATGGGTTTTTGGAAACATAGACATTTCCTAAAGAAAGCATTGCATCCTCTCAATATGTTCTCCTGACTATAATAACCTACAGCATCTCAAAGCTTTCAATGTCTTATGTAAAAAGGGACAATATTAGAATCAAGAAATCAAAGTTATTGGTGATACATTATGGTTACTTTTGATCCTGCAAAGCAATCACATGACAAAACTGTCTTGCAGTCTTCATATGGATTTTCATTGGATCCCCTCCCCATATTTACAACTATTAATTCAAAGAGACTAACAAGTTAAGTTTAACATTTATTCAGGGACAGCAAAAAAAGAGGTCTCAAGTATAGACACATGTAAACAGCAGAATGCATTTTAATCACAATCTGTAGAAAGTGACGGACAACTAAAGCTTCAAATCAGAGCATAAGAAATTTTCAGCAATTTGTCCATCAATCTAAGCCTCTGCACTATGTCACTCTGTCTTGCTGCCAATCTTGAAACCAATCAGGGGCTTCCTGAGTTAAGGCAAGCTGTGCATCATCTCCTCTGAATCCCTTGGAAAAGTATTTCTTTCCCTTACCTCGAGGAGCAGTAAGGTGTCTGTTTCTTGCTTTTCTGAGATATATATTGTTTAGAAGAACTGCATTCTTACCTCAGGAGCTGTCACTTGGTCTCTTTGTTGACCTCTGTCACCCTGTCCCTGGCTGCAGGTGCCTCACCCTGGTGGACAGGTGCTTAGGTGGACTTGGAGCAGGCAGAAAGCACTAGATTCTCCAAACATTTCCATGCAATCCAGAGTGCAGGAGTGTTGCTTTCTGTGGGCTTGCCCCATGATTTTTGAAGAAACAGTACATGAACAAATCAGATATGCCCAGTTACAGCATATTCCATATTTTCATTAATATATTTCTAAAAATAATGCTTGAAATTGAAGATATGTGAAAAGCTTCAAAGAAACAGTTCCGTCCATTTACTTCAGGAGATGTGGTCAGGCCACTGTGATCAAGGTATTTTGTGCTGACAAACCAGAGACCAGATAGTTCATTAACAGTACATTACACTGAATCTTCCTTTTTTATACTTTCCCAATTTCCCTTCACACAAATTATAAAATCTTGAGGCTAATGATGGATATAGCACAGCACAATTGTTATTCGCTGAAATCTGTTTCAGCAAGGAGGCTCCTACATGCAAACCCACAGAGAGTCATGGATGATGGGGAAAAATATAGAGGCAAAGCTATTTTGTTTTTCATATTCAGCCTAATTACCGGTATTTAATGAGGTGGCAGACTCACTGAGTACCAAGTGTACCTGCAGAGAACAGAGTCCATTTTCAAAATTTGTCTCAGTTTAGCGAAATTTATGAAGCTGAGAGCAAGATGACAGAAGTAATAGCTTTGAGAAGAGAAGCATACTCTGGAATTCTTTTCCTTTTAAAAAAATAAATATGATAACAAATATTTGAAAAATAAAATATCCAAGCCTGAATATTTTTTGTATGTATTTGATTAAGTATTAAAAAACCAAAGCAATAAAAGACTTAATTCTGGTTACATGCTTCTCTTATGAATTTGCTGCATTCAGGTTACAGAATCCTTGAATTCCCAGCAATTACAAAAAAAGCCTTGTTATGGGAAAAAAGAATGCATCGTATATGCAAAGCTGAGAATTGATTGTTAGTCTCATTAAAAACTCTTAACAGTGTAATCAAAGAACTGTTACTCCAGTTGCATTGATTTTAACATTTCTAGGTCAAATCAGGTAGAATGCAGGTAGAGTGATGTATACACAAGCTCTATAGAATCTACTCCTCTCTTTGGCACTATGCTCAGACTTCTACTTCTCCTTTGCAGCCTGTTGCCAATGGCTTCAGTTCTTGGGGGTTTTAGGTATTATATCATCAGTATACCAACGATGAAAGAAGTATGGTGCTGGGTATTAATGGTTTCTTCCTCCTCACTCTAGGATTAACCTAGGTTCATTTTTTATACATATATTATCACATTCCACATCCTTTTACCTGCAAGTGCACCGTACATCTGAATTTACTGTATATGCTGTGATTCCTATGTAATGGATACTCACTCTTTTTTTTGTCACCCTTATACCTGTTTTTTTCCCCAGCTCCCAAGGTTGCATTCCTCTGAGGACCAGTAGCTGAATACTGGTGAGTGGCTTAAGGATTCTGGGGTCTGCTTTCCCCTGGCGGTTGTATTTTCCAGGCCCCTGAGATCACCCTGTGTCTCCATTGGCACTCCTGTTCTAGGTCTGCAGTCTGTCACAGGCAATAGCAATAATGTTCTTACTGGGTTACAATGCTACAGATTTGCCATACAGGGATTTCTGATCCAATTTCACATTGAGCAAAAATGTACTTTCCCACAGAAATAGTACAGTACTTTGTCTAAAAGAGAAATATGGAACTGTTTTGACAGTGATTAAATAATGCATTGACACTTCCAATTTCACTTTTTTTTTCCCTCTAGTTGATTCTGCTATCCCAATATTTTTTAACTGGAAATTTTAACTTGTTAGTAGAGAATTAAAAGAACTTTTGCCAATGATATCCCATAGATTGTCAAATAAACCTTCCAAAACAGAATGCTATATTCTATTTCCTGATAATTATATTTTTTGTTATTTGATTTAGTTCCTCACAAGTGTAAATATCCTATGATAAATAAATTTACTGAAAGTTTTTAAGATCTATTACCATTGTTATGAATCCTTTTTCTTAGTTAGATTTACTGCCACATTTATTGTCAGTATTTAAATAGGCGTGAATTTTAAAATACATATTTTATTTATAAAACCTCAAATTCAGCATTTGAACAGCAAATATTGTATATTTTATTCAATATTTTTGTTTTATATTATCTTCATGCTAAAGTCCTTTTATTGAACATGACTACTCTTCAAGACACAAAAGTAATTTAGTCTAACTATGATGATTCCAACTGAATTAATTAAAATGGTCACACGCCCTACTGTGGTTAGACACTGATTTTGAGCACCAGAGTGGCACTGTAGATTGATAATTGTTGTGTAAACTGAAGTTAGTTTAAAAAGTTTCAAGATAAAACGAAATAATCCTTCATATTTTCTAAATCACCAGTAATATTATTTCAACAGCTCTACACTATGCTTTCAAAAATGAATGCACTTTCAGAGATTTTTTTTTTTACCGCTTTGCCATGGTGATAAAGAAAATCTTCAAGATTACAATCCTTGGTTCAGAATATTATAGAGACTCCGAAATAAGAAAGTCGATGCTTATTAGGCAAAGAGCTGACAGAAAAGAAAGGAAAATCAAGAAAATAAAGATAAGGGAAACAACAGGAGGTTGCTTGTTGAGCCTAGTGACCTTATTTGCTGCTCTCAATATGCTAAAATTGTGCCAATAACAAAAAAAAAGGAGAAAAAAAGTCCTTTTAAATTCAATTTTTCAGTACAGGGGTTGGATATTGCTGAATTTTGTTTCCTGCATCTATTCTCAGCACTTTTATTTTTTTCCCTTCAGGGTAATACTTTAAAATGCAACTTGTTGTAAGCTAAAATGGAAAAACCTCACCTGATTATACATGGGTAAATTATTGTTACTGACATGTATGCAAACTGCTAACTAGTGCTGTGTGCCCTTCATTCAGCTTGCATTATTTCCTTGACAAGCAGCACCAAAATTACTGGGCAAGAGTGAAATACAGCCCTAAACTAGTCTCAGAGCTTATTAAATATTTAATAAGTAATAAGAATCCATCAGAGGATGGACTTTCCCTTACCTGTGACAGCTGGAGGCAAGAACTCTTTTACAACTTGGCCTGAAAAGTGATTCTCTATGAAAATGACATGAGCATAAGAGCCAGGAAAGAGGAAAAACTATTCTATTGTTAGCATTTAAATATAGAGTAGTCTACAAAGAGCTGCCTTATTTGCTTTTATTATTATGGGGCCCCAGGAACTAGGAACTATGACTGCAGACCCAGTTTTGTGCATTTATCTGTGTGTATGCATTGTACAGTATGAGTTCAGCAACATGGAAGGCTTTGATCCAGTTTCAGCTGAAATTTCATCTTTTCTGCTTCTGCTACCAACTACTTAGACACTATAATTGCTGAAGAGCTTTGGTGCTGTTACTTCAAATGTAATTAAGAAGGAAAATAGAGCTCATTGCTACTTTTGATGAAACATACATACATACATACATTCAGCATTGCTTGTAACTATCCTTTTCCTGAATAAGAAATGTCTTCCTTATATCTATTCTCAATCTGCCCTCTACTAGTTTAAAAACACTATCCCATGTCCTATTGTAGCAGGTCTCATTAAAAAGTCCTTTCCCAAAGAAGCCTGTATTTTGGTGAATATGCTAAGCTTGATTTCTTTCCCATAATTTCCTATATTGTATAAATCTAGTTCATCAATTCTAAGAGCCACTTATCACTTTTGTAGCATTGCAAATTGTTACTTTAAATATTTTTGGTTGGATGGGGTAAAAATTGAAGAAGAAATGAGAGTTCCTAATAAATTACCAACTTCAAAGTGGCCTGAAGTAGAGAGATGAGAGGCTGAAAACTCTCTGTGCTGAAAAATCCATGAAAATGGAGAAGATACCCAGGTGAATTAGTGCCTCACCCAAGGTCTCTGAGCTACAAGCACAAGTGCAGGACACAAAGGAAGAAATCTTATGTCTTATCATCACAGGCCCCATTGCGTTTGTTGCCTTTTTTTCTTTTTCTCATTAAATTAGATAAGGGCTTCTTTAATAACCAAGAAATTTTAGAACTCTGGCATTCTCCATGTAATTAAGCACGTGGGAGACAGGGTTTCAAACTGTGAAATAAAAACCATGTAACAAAATTTTTGATGTCATAACTCTTGAGAGATGAAAGAAAACATTTATCTCTGGTAAGTTGTAAGAATTGATCAAGTACTAGAAAAGGGTCTAAGAGTTCCTTGAATTAAAATTAATCCTTAACAAAACATCTAGAAATTACTCAAGCAAAATTATATTATAATCAATAATTCAATGTATAAAAAGTACAGAAATACTGTGACTGAAAATCCTAATGTAATATGAGAAAAGGGACTCAATATCAACTGAATGCAGAGTTCAGGGCTCAGGAATACCAACAGTATACCAAATTTATCCAAATGAGTACAGGCTAAGAAAATTTGCATTAGAAAAAGTAAAAATTAAAACAGTCAATTGGGTCTGTTTGCAGACAGCTACAGTGAGCCCTATGAAGATAAAAGAACAACTGCAGCACCCCTAGCACAGATGAATTTTTTGTCAAAGCAGTGGAAAATTGAATATAAGTGAACTATCACACTAAGGCAACTGTAACATTTCCTAATTTAAAATTAAACAAAGGTGCACGACTACTGTTATAGCTGAAGTAGAATTAACAATAAAATACAAGTAATGAAAAGCAAAATGTAAAAATTCCAAACTTCCAATGGTGTGCTTATTACTACTAAATTTATATATAAGGAAGATAAAAATTTAAAAAAGCTTTTATAAGCTAAGAAGAGAAAAAAAGAATGTTGTTGGGCTAAAAATACATCTAGCCAGATAAAACAAATTATTGATTTTAATAGCTGGGACTGTAAAGCTTATATTTTAAACACATATATTCCAGAATCATGTTCCTTGCTGAAGGGACATTGGATCCAAAGAAGTATTAGCGTCATAAAGGCAATCCTAATGATCTGTTTCATGAGGCTGGTGGAGACAGACTGAGCAAACATAAATATCAGAGTATACATCTGATCATGTAATTCTCTCCACCTGCTAGGCACCCCACTTCAGGATTAAAAAAGAAATTCCATGCTGCTTATGGAATCCAGAACCCAGGATAGACACCTGTTCAGAACTAACCAGAATTCAGAAGACAAAATGCAGAAACAAATCATATCCACTGATATGAGCATTCGACTAAGAGTTTAGTCTCTCTGCCTACTAACTTTCATCAACTTTCTTAATTAGTCAGCAGGTGACATAGGTTCTGATATTTTAAGTTGACTAGAATGATTTTTTTTTTTTCTGAAATGCGTTAGAGAGAGACCAAAAAATCATTAACTGGAAGACATGAGGAGGTATCAGTAACTTCCAACAAGAGACAGAGTGGCCCTTTTTTGCCATCAGAGAAAAAGAAAAACGTGTGAACCTTTGCCTTGGGGAAGGACCCAGAACACACTGCCTGTTATGCATGCACCCAAATCTTTGTTAAGAGCCCTGAGAGTTCAGTAAATATCAACCACCTACATATGGCTCCCACTGGACGTCAATGCACCCTGAGCCTTTCACAACATGTGATGTTCACTGGGTTAACTACACTCACAACAAAGCATATGAGCAGTATGTCATATTTTTAATGTCTAGTAACTATATAGTGTCTAATAACTTTATAGATAACTTTACAGTGAAGTAAGGAATACTTCCTGTCTTTGGCAGGTTTTCAGAGGTTTCTAGAAGTCTCTGTGGTATTTATAATGAAGGCAGTGAGATCCAATGATCTGATGAACTTTTGCACCTTTCAAGTTGAAAAAGTGAATTTAGATGTCTCCAAGGGTACAAAAGCTTGAGCAGCTCCAGGTATTGATGAATAGAGTGCATACCAGGTATAAGTTCATCTTGTTTTACATGACCTAGATTGTTCTCAGACAGACATTGCCCATAATTGATATCAGTGTGATTGATAACTAGCTCAGTGAGGTCCTAAGAGATCAAGGAAATAAGGAATTCCTCAAAAATATTTAGGCTTTTACCTTAAAAAGTTTAACCGTCAATCTTGACAAGATTATGAAAAAAAAAAATTATTGTGCTGTATCATGGATTATACCTCATACTGGTTTTCCATCTGCTAAAAGGAAATATTCTGTATAACTGTTAGTGCTGTGTTAAAAAGTATTGAACATTTTCTGTGAAGGCTCTTAATTATTTATTTCTTAGTAAAGCAGTGAATTTAGTATGGTATCTGTTGTTTACCTACCCAGCAGTGAACGGTAAGAAAAACAGAAAGTGGTAATGAGTGCAAGATACTTAAGAGTGTCTCAGTGGGGTAAAGAAATGTTCTCTCAGCCATTCTATCTCAAAGCCAGAACTGACTCATCAATCATGAATAATATCTAAGTCAGGGAGACTGAGACCTAGATCTTTGCTAACATCTACACACAAGACTTCTACTGATTTTAATAGGAGTTACATACTTGTGTTTCTTGGGATTTGGCCTGCTCAACAAACCCATAATTACATAAAAAATCATGTAGACATATGGATGTTTCACATACAAAACTTGTATCCTGTATGTTGAGCCTGACCTCAAAATTAATTTTATGCCCTTGAAAATTAAATTAACCATCTATCTTTACACCAGTTTCTGCTGGAGAAACCAAGACATGAGACAGATTGCAACAGAACTATCCATTACAGCCTTCATTCCATCATGGGACAATTACATAAAGGTGACTATCTCACTGCAAGAAAAGAGGAGACCACGATGAAGGTTGAACACACATTTTTTCAATTGGTTGCATCTTCATGGTTCTCCCCTGATGAAGGTGTCAGAAAAGACAGCTGACAACATAAAGATATATCCACACAATTTTGTCAATGAGATTCAAGGAGAGAAAAAAAAATTGGTTTTAAGCTCCTATTCCCTACACCAAATTTAGTAACAGTGTGTCCGAATAGATATTACATTACGTACAAAACGTGGATTATATTGCATTAAAAAAGATTCCAGTAAACTGAACATTTTACTTATGTATTTCTGAGAATATAAATGTAAGCAGTAAGAAAGGCAGCACTATCCTCTTCGGTGTTATTTTTACCTCCCGAAACAGCATCTTTCTATGCCAAGAATGAAGATGTTGCTTGTTTGTTGTTTTCTCCTTGTTTTAACTATGTACCAAGGACAATCTTTGTTAGAGAAGCAGGTGTGGTGTAAAGAATAACTAATGAATTCAGGAGAAGGATTCATTGTGTACTTTCAATAAAAGGAACCTTCTTATTCAGTCTTTCAGGACCTGATCCAAGTCTCATTGAAGTTATCTTGATTCTCTGCTCTGATTATTCAATACAGAATCATCAGAGACAAAGTAAACAAGACATGTCCTAATAAGTTCCATAGGAGCTACGATCCTGCCTAAGGAAATCAATATTAGTTCCGTATCTGGTTGTATGTCATTGTACCCATTGTGCAATGAGTACTTTTACCCTCCGGATTTAGACATTGAGAGCACTTATTTCATCGAGTCATCAGTGTACCAGTTCTCAAACTCCCTATGCGCTGAGAAATCCCAAATACAGCTGAACTTCACAGCCTGCAGTCTTCTAGTATCTTCTGCATCTTTGAGTTTCTATCAGAGTTTCTTATTTCACAGAAAATGCAGAACTTCAGCTGATTCAGAAACATAAACCCTAGATACATCAATATTCAATTCAATGGGCTGTGTCCCACTCATATTCCTCATTTATGCTGTGCTCGGCAACATAATATAAACCAGTAAGTAAATGTGGTGAGTCAACCCTGTCCAGCAACCAAGCCCCGACTCTGTCATTCATTCAACCACCCCTCAGTGGGATGGGGAGAGAATCAGTATGACAAAAATGAGGAAAACTCATGGGTCCAGAAAAATAGCCACTTTAATTAGTGAAAGGGGGAAGAGGAAGGGAAGGGAAGGGAAGACCAATGCCCAGACATTCTCTGGCTGAAAAAACCTTATTCTTTCCTGTCTCTTTCTTGCCCTGTGAATTTTGAATTCTATGTGAAAAATGGCACAGGNGGGAAGGGAAGGGAAGGGAAGGGAAGGGAAGGGAAGACCAATGCCCAGACATTCTCTGGCTGAAAAAACCTTATTCTTTCCTGTCTCTTTCTTGCCCTGTGAATTTTGAATTCTATGTGAAAAATGGCACAGGTTTGGGCACTGCTTCTACCTGCAGAAATTTTATTTCTGTTGTTCTAAGAATATGGTCATGGATGACGTGTGTTGATATTCAGATTGCACATTTTATGGAAGAAATGTTTGATATTAATAGAAGAAATAAGGATATGTACCTATAAAGAAGCGACTGAACGAGAGTGGCTGTTCATAGTTTTTTCTCTCCCTTTGAGCATATGTGAAAGATTGAGCAACTGTCTACCTCTTAATTCCTGTATAGGTAATTACCTCCTAAATAAGTTAATCAGCTTTCTTACCTTCTAAAAGGATGCATGAGTAAAGGGCAATTTTTGACACTAACACCTGGACATGAGGAATAATGTAAAGTGAGTGATGGAACAAGATAAATGGCAATAAGCCACTAAGAAGATTCCCTCTCCAGTTCTTGCAAATGTGATTTTAGATCAACTGCAGTTTCATTTCTTCAGCTACACTTTTTTGGCAGTACAAAAACTTCTGAAGTACAATTTCTATATCTTTGACAGCTAGTGATACTATATGCTATCTTTTGCTGCTAATTATCCAGCATAATTTTCCTGGAATTCTTGTGGCTACTTGCAACTTCCTATTGAATTCCTATTTTGTTATTTTTGGGTGCTGCATAGCAGTAAAAAAAAAAAAACATTCACAACATTTACATCCAGTAAACTTTACAGGTGATTATCTGAAAGTCCGCAGTCCTATCACAAAAGAGCTGATTGCTGCTGTGCTTTACCCTGACTGTGCGTGCACTTGACTCTGAGGGCCAACACCAAGCTGCAGCTGGCACAGCTAGCAGCAGCACACCTGCTAAGCAGAGCAGGCTAATGAGGATATCTCACACCAGCACGCTTTTCTTTATGGTGGATAATACAGTTCTTCAGCAGAGGAAAAGTCCTTGTCCCCGTCTGCGAAGTCCAAACTCTGCATGGCTCTGCCACAAGCCTGCTCACTGCTTGCCCTGAAATGACAGCTGCAGTTAGCAAGCAGCATTACATAGTGGAACTCTGTATTTATTTATTTATTAATTTATTTATTTCCCTTCCGAATACTCTTTTTCAAACTTTTGTATGCTTTTTTATAGAATTCTAAAACACAGACATAGAAACCAACATACGTCTCTTTCTTCTTTACCTTCATACGTAGAAAATATTATGAATATTCTCCTCAGGTAGGAAGTATACAGCTGGTCACCTTGGATTATGAAAATGGTCAGTCAATACTTGCTCATCTTGAAGCAAAGAAAAGTAAAATGCTGAAAAATTAAATGTCTCCAGCAGACTTTTACATGTCAGTTGTTGATCATCTCTCAAGAGTCACACACTGGCAAAGTCATACTATCTAAAGTGTCATATTGGAGAAAGTGTATTCTTCTAAAGAGCCTGTATATTGTGTATAGATATATTTTACAGACAAACAATTTATTAAATAAGTATTGAATAAAATCTGTAAAGATTTCTCATTTTCTAACAAGCAGCTACTTGTTACTATTTTAGTCTCCGAAGAAAACAGACTGCGGTTCTCTAAGAATTTGGTTAACAAGTGCTTGGAGTGTGATTGTATGATAAAAAAAACTTTTCCAATGATTTTTTTGACATTAGGACACCCTAGGTATTAGCTGTTTGCATAGGGTTTGTGTATGTTCCTTATTGTATATAGTGATTTTTTTTCATTAGTCCTGCATCTAGACTCTTATTAACTAAAAAATGCTGCTCATATTGAACTGAGAATTAACTAGAACAACTCATAATGTTTATGGAATATGAGACAACTTTACTACTTATGTGTAGAAACTTTGAATTGTAACTCTAGCAAAAGGGTAAATATAATGATTGCATAAATAAGACTACCCAACATTTCCTTTTACATGATTCACCCTAATTAAACAGGCTTTCAGTGTTAATTGCCCGATATTTCACTTTCAGATTGATTAGGAAACCGTTTGCTTGAACACTCTGGAATTTTGCCCATATAAGCTTCAGTTCTTTGTCTTTCTTTTATACTTTTTCAGCATAAGAAAGCTCTGAAGCCGTTTTATTGACAGAAGTCAAAGCTTTGTAACATTCAGGCTGCATTTTTTTTCCCCCCAGATACTCTGAAAAGAGGAGGGGAAGAGTAACAGAATTTGAAGTTTCTTATTAACATAAACTATCTGGCCATTATTGAGTTTAGAATGTCATTCTCTAAAGTGATACTCTGAAATAACTTTGATGCTATTCCACTTCTTAAATTGTTTAAAATTAGTGTAAGTGCTATAAAGCTGGTGACTAGTTATTCAATAAGTTAGATATTTATTTGAAAGTAATACTTTTCTTCCCATATATCTTTGAAGTCTAACAGAACTTATTTGAAATTCATATATTTGTAATATATATAGATAGATAGATAAAATTTGAAATACATATATTTATAAGGCTTTTACCCCACAAAATAATTTCAGTTTTAGTATTAAAGAAGAACCTAGAAATTTGGTGACTTGTAAATAACTACTCCAAACTTTTATTGAAGAAAGAAAAGATATCTCATGTATCTTGGAGTTCATGGAGGTCTGTGTTGCCTTCGGCATTCTGCCTAACCTTTAAAAATAGCTAATAGTTTGGTATAACATTTCGAGATACTTGTTGTATTGAAGAAAATATAGTTCTTGTATCTTTCATGTTCATAAAGGTGCTTTGAATCATTGGGAAAACATCACAGTGGCTGGAATGTAGTTGTTACTACACTTACTTGTATTTAGTAAATGTTAAGACCTTGGATGTAGATTTCTGAAGCTACTAAGTTGATTGGTTATTTTAGTTATTCATCATTTCAGTTTAACTACCCAAGTAGCTAGTCAGAAAGGTAAAATCTAAGTTATGTTTCAACCAAAGCTTTTACACATTTTTAATATATGGCACAGAACTGTCGTTTCCTGCCAAAGCTGTTTACCAGCAAATCAAGTTTATTCATTTACTGGAACAGCATCAATAGCTGTCCCAAGTGAGGGGCTTCGGAGAAGCCCTCTGAACCAATGCCTCCTTGTACAAACCAAGAGGTCAATAATTTTTTAATTCCTCAGTTCTTCATTCTCCTCTTTCTCATTTTGTTGATTACATCTGAGGAGACTCAAGCACACAGAGGGCACAAAGTAGCTTTGATCAGTCCCAGCTGGAGAGTTTGGGAAAAAAAACTGTAGGGCTTGCACTGGATGTGAATTCCATCAGCATAACATAGTGAAAAATGAAGCAGAGAAAAATACTCATAACGCTTTCATTCATATATCATCAGAAAGATGATATTAGGAATGGAAACCTCCCAGCATTTTGAGAAAACCTGAAGACTTCCACTAAAGTTAAGTATTTGTAGAGATGTTTTCTAAACTAGAAATGAACTGTGATCCTGAAGGCTTTAGTAACATCGAGTTTTATTTGTAACTCAAGTTTTCTCACCTCCCTGTAAGACAGTCTAAAAGGTTTGTTCATAGGGGGCTTTTAAAAGGTGTCCATGCTACAGTTAACTGAAGCTAAAAATAAATATCTTTTGTTTCTTTTCTAAATAAGGGTTGTTCTTTCTGCTCTTTTGAAAAAAAAAATTATTGAAAATTAAAATGAGTAATTAACAGTGTCTTCTCCCTTATTCCATTATAGAAAAGCTTTTATTTTCCAAAAGAGGAGAACATAAGCTTCTTGAAACAAAATAGAGCATAGCTAGATGAATTTGGGTTGTAGGCTATGCACAATTGCAGCTGGAGCTAGTTCTGCTTATATTCCTTCTTTAAATGTGTGATGCAAGCTAAGAAAACAAAAGATTTTCAAGTCCTCCACCCAGCGTTGCAAGGGAATGATAATAAAGCCACAGGTCAGGTGCTTCAAGATACACTTTATAGTACATGGTACAAAAATGTACATGACCACAGGAGCTCAGTGCTTCAAAAGCCCAGGTCAGCACAAGGTATGCAGCTTTCAAAAGCTGTTTCAGAGAGGCTGAGTTGTCCAACAGTGATTGTCAGAGGGAGAAAATTAAAATCCAAACCTCACTTTGCTTCATCATAGTGCATTCAGTAGGTGCACATGAAGTGTCTGGGCCTTGTTCAGCTTTAACCATACTTCAGGCTCCTTCCACCCACCTGTGGCCCCTGCAGTGACAAGACCGCTGCCCTGCTTACTCTGCTGGTGACAGCAAACCTTCCCCTGGTAATGGAAGTGCCTATTAGCAAATGGTGTTTAGGAAAAATCTGGGCGGTACAGAAATCAGTAGCAGAGGTTTCTATCGACTATAATGAAACTGGATTTCATGTTGCAAACCAGAATTCTTACACTTCAGCTTATTGCAGTTATTTTCATCAGCATTCAGGAGCTGAAAAGATTGATCCAATGACACACTTTGTTTTTAATTTACTTATGATGGGAAAATGCTTTAATAAAAAGCCGATGTATGGCAAAAAAATTGTGGGAACTTATTTATGAAATTAAATCTCTGTGTCTACTATTTGTAGACATTGTCATACTGGAAAAGCAGTTAGAACTTTTCTAAATGTACTAATACATGTTTAATAAATTTCAAATCAGAATGAGGACATGAAGCTACAAATATTCTCTTGTTCTTTCTTGCTGTGAGAATCTGGAAGGGATATAAAATAAACAGATGAAATTACAACCACCACTGAAGAATATCTCTTCCCTTTATTTAGTGTCCTAAGGTGATTAATGCTCATCATCCCAAACTACTTCATTCTTTAGAATAAAAGTCACAAGTTCACATTCATTGTTTAATTGATGGTGGGGGAAATAAAAAGTATTCTGTCTATTTAAATGCATTTTAAATAATTCATCTGATCTGCTTGATAAAGAAACAATAGAATAGTACTGGAAAACTAGTATTTAGGACTGTTTAGAAATTGATTTCTTTCTTTCTTTCTCAGCATATTCTAATATTTCACTGAAGATAAAAGAGGTAATTCTGAATTTAAATAGAAATACAAATTTTAGAAATTAACAGTCAAAACACTCCAGACCATAAAAACAGTGTTTCAAGTACTTTGATTTTTTAAAATGTTGTTCTTTCTTGCATTTATTAATGCACATACCAGTAAATACTTTTATTTTAAGTATATAAATTTATATTAACATACTACCTACTCTGAAATCAGTGTTTTTACTGTTTTATCACTAGAGATTGGGCATTATGAAATATTTTATATTCATAATGCATTTAAACTTAAGACCATTCAATTTAAAATATTTAGGCCAGATTTGTTCGAAAAATATTAAATAGGATATTGCAATGAGCTAGTCTTGATTCTGGGCCTGATCCAAGACTAGAGTATTTCCAGTGACTCAATGGAGGGTGCCATCACACAGTGGCATGTCTTCTCATCTGATTCTGTCAGATCAAACTCAGATACCTGGTTTGAGTTGGCTACTGCAGACTCTCTTTGTAGTCAACAGAAAAAAAATCCCAAAAGATTTTAGACTGTGATTCATGTGAGCCCAAGTGATGTGATTTCTGCCTAAGGACTCAAACTCTAAGTTTCTTTGCCTGTAGTCCACTGATATTTCAGATGCAGATGTGCAGACATTAAAGATGAACTCTCCTGGGTCAGAGGAATCGTAGTTTCAATACACTTTCCTTTATTCAAGCTATCAAAATGAGCAATGTTGTTCAAAAGCCATAGGCCTCTGTTGCCTCATTAGAAAGGGCAATGACCTTCACACTCATGACCCATGTGTGAAGTGATGAAGCAGTGCAGCACAGCAGGAAATACCTTGCCTTGAATGTCGTGAAGCTCTGAAGACAGACAGATTTCTATTTTCTAAAATATCGAAGTGAGGATAAACTCCCAGGTTTTTAGAGCACCGGTACAGACACACCATGCACTAAAGTACAGAGCTGTATAAATGCTGCAGAAAGTATGTATTTTATACACTGCTTCCCTCTGCTTCAAGGCAGAGCAGGATAGAAAAGCCTGGCTCTTATTTCTCCATGGAATGAATACAAATCCTCAAAAAAGGACACCCTAACTTGTGAACAGCTTAGCTCATGTTTAAGGTATTTTCTAGCTCAGTACTAGGAAGTCAGTGAAGGCTAGACTAGAGTTATTTCAATTTTGCTCATAATTTTTTTTTTTTTTTAAATTTTTATTTTGGTGGGGGCACATCACCCATAATACTTAGACCTAGTTGAAAATGAGATTGATTTCAATGTTCAAATAACAAACTAGAAAATTTAGGGGGACTATGAAATGTCAAATAGTAACACACATTGCCAGTCCGATAGCTGCAAAGATCTTAAACACATCTTCTAATCTACCCAAGGATTTTATTTTAGCTTTCCACATTTATAGTAACAGGCAACTTTCACTCAAAGCCTAAGTAATCTTAGACCTTAATAGCTTTTCACTGCAACATGAATCATACTTTCCTTTACTCATCTCCAGTAATGGAAATGTGAATTTGAATTATTGGAATAAGAAAATTATAGGTAATTTATGTTTGTTGTAGTCTTGTTTCTATGATTTTGAGAGAAGATGGCCATAATTTGTAACCCTGGTAACAAGGACTGCACATCCATTTGTTAAATCTGACCCAACAAGCAGCTTGTTCCTCTGGATTTTAGTTGGAGGGAAGAAAAAAAAAAAAAGAAAAAAAAAGAAAAAGAGATTAACTCATCATTTGGGAATTTCCTTCTTGTTGTTATTGTTAATTATTCAAGTAGCATTAGCAAATTAAATATTACCAAAGGATTTCAATAATAACTGCTTCTGCTGGAGCTATATTTAATTGTCTCAATCTCTAAGGAAAAAAAATTCCTTTGAGTAATGTCACTGGATAATAACACCAAAAATTACTGTCTATTGAAGAACACACTTGATTCATCACATACCTAATCAACACCTATTCATTGTTACCTAAGAGTTGGTTAAACATTTACTTACAACTGCAGCAAACACAGATCTTACAGTGAGAGTAACTGCACAAGACCTCAAAAAAATCCTACAAAGACACCAATTTTTTGTGAAAGTTGTGGATCATTACTCTGTTCCCACTGTAGCAAACAGCAATTGAAGCTCTTTAAAGCTTGCAAGAGGTGCCATGTAACTTCTAGCATCTTGTCCTCAATTAGCATCAGTTTACAGCTGAAGCATTGGTCTGTTAATTTAAATTGATTTGATGTGATGGAGCAGACTGTGTTCTAAATGTTTTTTCCTAAATCACACTCAATTAAATAAAAAGCTTGTGATGTGTTGATGGGGTATCAGTGCCCACAAGCTGTAGGGTTTGGCTGTATTATAAAAACGTTTCTTTTTTGAAACCAGTCAATCTCTGTACTTGTCTGTGATATATCCTTTGAAATCCACTGTTGAAAACATATTTATTCCCTGAAACAGTCCCATTCTAATGACCACATTCCATTAACCACCTTTTTTCTCAAGCATGTTTTTCTGTCTGTGAATCTAGTGTACCTTTTACCCATTACATGCCTTCATACATCCAATTTCACAGACATTTTGCACAAAGTAGTGAATTTCATCCTCATAGTCCATTTACCAGGTGTTTCTTCAGCTCTTAAATAAAGTATTCAATTACCTAAGCAACTGTCACACAACTGAATTTTGCTAGTCAGGAGAAAATGCATGCACCTGTGCACAACCCCCTAAACATTTTTTAGAGGTTTTTTTTGTCATGAAAGTATAAAACCCAACACCCCTCTATTTATATACAGACTTGTCGAGACTTCAGTTGCACTCTGTCAGATCCGGATTGAATCTGGATCCCATACGTTTCTCCATCTACTAACACTAGCTAATGGCTGATCATAAATTCCAGGCAACTTCCTTGGATAAACTTCTTTAGCGCACAATCAAGTCATATCCTCTTTATGTAATGGAACACCATATGGTGCTTCTGATAACACTGTAAAACCTGTGCATGAGCCTCCTTAAGACACAGCTGTCTAGAAAAATTTGACTTGGAAATTTTTGAAAAAATCTTCTGTGCTGCAGTGTAGTCTGATTTCCTCATGGCAACATTCAGGCACAATGCACTGAGTCAGAACCACTGAGTCAGCTATGCAATTTCTCAAATATGCATATACACTTTCATATTTAAATATTAAAGCACAAATGTACCTAAAATTCAACATCCCAGAGAACTTTTACCATTCCTGCTCCTTTAGCAAGAGAATGAACTCAGGATTTAGGCTGTCTTCGAGACCCACAACCCCCTGGCCTGGGTGAACTGCGTACGTGGCTGCTGAAAGAGAAACTTCCTCGTTTGCACCAAAAGCTTTCCCCTTTTAAACAGTCTGTGACTCTTTCAACCCCCTGCGCTTATGCTGCAAATTTTCCAGCTCTGACATGAACATGCACCCTTTCCGCTTCTGGGCAGAGTTGTTCAAAGTCAATGGCCCTGCTCCTAGCAAGTACATTGATCCACTGGTGTAGAGCCATTAAGTGTTGATGGCCCTTGATTGCTCTGTCAAAGCTTCCCTGCTATAGACAAGCTCTACGTGCCAACTTCCTGCTTTAAAATGAATCCTTTAAGCTGCACTTAATGTTACCTTCAAAATGAAATGTAGAACATAACAGCCTATTCACAAAACACAAATGGGAATTTTACATTGACAACGACATAACCTCAAAACATCACCACTTTTGTTGCGAGTTAAAAGAATGTCAATTACTCTTTTCCAGCAATTAAGACCTGAAAATCTAACAAAGAAAACGAAAAGAGCAGAGTTTGAAAGAATACCACAAGTGTAAGTATGGAACAGAGAAATCATCTCTGAGAAAATGCGTGGGTGATAATTCTCTGACTTCATAGCAAAAAGGCCGATCTCTTACTAGGGCAGAGCAAAATGAAGAGTTATATGAATCTCAAGTGTTGTCAATCATGTGTCCGAACTATTCTAAAGAGTCAAGTTTTATATGAGGCTTTTCAATGAGCTCAGCTTGACTCACTCTTTGGCACAGTGCATGCTATTACTGATGATTTGAGCGCTAAATCGATGAAAATTCCCATAATAAATTATTGATTTATTTAATCCCATTTCACCCAGCCAGGCATATAATTACTCACAGTTTTGCAAAACCACGAACCTGTTAAAATCCAAATATGTATGTAATCACCAGTGCTTCTCAGATTAGCTTTAATCTGTTGACTAATAACATGAAGATTGATATTCCCACTCAAACAACCACTCTATCCATTGAAAGCATAGATGTATATTGAAACAGCAAATGGATTTCATATTTTATCCTCTAAATAGATTCCAGATGCTCAGCTGGTGTCACCTGGTAGAGCTCTATTGGAGGAAATGTCAATTTATACCAGCTGGTCCATGTGACTACATGCCTAGGTGAGAGTGAATTTTTGTTATTTGTATACAGAATTCTTTGTTCCACTTACTTGATTCTTCTTTAATGATAGCAAATTAGTTAGCTGCATATGTTCTTTCGGTTTAGAAACAAAATGTACAGCCTGATGTTGCCTTTATATTTGTTAAAAGAGCTGCATTTCCAAACAATAACCAGAAAGGGCAGTTACATCCCCAGGAGAAGGAAGAGCAGTTTTCAACTGAGTTAAAAAGGCAAGTGAAAAGAAGGGAAAAAAATGGTTGCAGGGAAAAACACAGGAAATTCTAGAAGAACTAAAACTTGAGAGCAGAAAATTTTATGCAAAAAGAATTTCAGTAATGAGCAAATGCAGTTACAATGAGCTGCAATCTCAGGTGTTTCCATACATGGGTTTTTTTTCTTTGTTTCCAAAAATGTCATAAATATATACAATAGATCAGTCTATCCCACTCTGAGTTATATATGAGTTTTGGTAGACAGCTTCTTGTTACTGCTTTGCAGTCGTTGTTTTCAAGCTGCTTTTATGTCTTATTTTGATATGCAAATAACAGAAGCTCAAATGCTGAATCACCTACCAAACAACAAGACAATCTTATTTTATTCTACCTTTCTAAACATTCTTTTTTGGTTTTGCTTTACTAAAGGTAAAAAAAAGCTCTTCTATTCAGACTGGAAACAGAACTCCAAACTAGGCTGTGTAAACTAATAGGCGCATTCTGAGATTAAGCCAAGCAAAGTATTTAAACACTTTAAAAATTTTTATACAGTGTTTTTTAAAACAGCAAGGTTTTCACAAAGGTATAATTATAAATTGGAAAAAATATACAACCAAGTGATCTAAATATTGTAAAATTTCACTGAGACCAGTCCTTGCTCAGATTCTAAAGGAGCTGAGTCCTCAATAGAATATTTTTCTCCTCGTTTTTAAGATAGTATTTACATATACATGCAGAGATTTATGATAACGTATTTGCAAGTGTTGTGGCCAGCCAGAAACAGTGAAGAAAATGTATCTGTTACTTACTTATGTAAAGAAATGCTTATAAGCAGAGAATGCCTATGCCAGAAAGTGAGAAACTACCCCTGAAATAACGATTGAGAGCACTATGAGAAAGTTTTTACAGCATAGCAGCTGCTGAAGTTGGGCTGCTGGGACAACCTCATCTAAAATACTCTCAATATCACCCTCAATGCATGGTTCCACCAAGCAAGGTAGTAGAAGTTACCAAGAACTGGTGGCACAGTCACAGGCCAATGTGCCTGTAATTATATACATATTTCTCGTATATATGTGTGTATATATATATATGAAACAGAAATGAAAAATATATGAGTCTATGTGTGTATGCAGATATATACATAAAAATACATATATATTCTTCTGTCACTCTATATACTCAACATAGGATATTTCACAACAGTGTATGCCAAAAAATCACGTTCACACAGCTGTTTTATTTTGTCCTTTCTGTTTTAAATGAGCACTGGACAACACATTCTGCCCAAAAGAACTTCTATTTCAGTAACTAGGCAACAGAGGTAGACCATTGATCAATTATGTCACATTTTGCCAGTAATCAGTGCCTATGTCATCAAGGTTTCCTTCTTATCCTTCAGTAGTGCACATACCACAGCTTGCTAATAACTGGCAAATAGCAAAGGCTTTCCTTTATAACTAAGTGAATAACAGCAGTGGCTCAAAGAAAGTCAGAGGCAACATTACACTGGAAATAATTAGCCATGGTAGAACAATACTCACATAAACAAATCACAACAAGCAAGGTCCAGCCACCTCTGACAAGGATCCTGGGACATAATTGAAAACACTTAGCAAACCAGCTGTCTGGACAGAAAAGGAAGACTAATCCTTTACTCAGTTAAAATTAGCCAAGGAACTTCAGGGGGCAGAAAGCAGTTTCTTGACCTGGAATTTGGCTCAGCCACACCCCAATTATGTGACAGTGGTATAGATCTCTGTGGCCATAAAGAGGCAAACTTACTTACAATTCACAGAGCTGTACTGTGATTATGGTATCTGATTGTAATTTTTGTGAGTACTTTATAGACTATTCTAATACTGAAACTGCAAAGCAACTTGAAGATCTGTGCATTAAAATTTTATAAAAGTGGATCAAAAAGATTATTTTAAAAGTTCTTCTGGGAAATGTTTATTTGTACATTCAACATTACAATATAAATTACTGTAAGTGAGTTAAAGATTCTAAACAAAGAGAATACCAAATGACCAAAAATAATTCATTTTCCCATGTCATCACCTGTTCAAGAGGCATCACTCCCTTGATTTTTTAAGTGTATTGGACAACTAGTGAACTATTGCATAACACAGGCCCACTTTTCTGTCAAAAATAATCACTGACTTCAACAGAGCTTGCCAAATTTAGATCAGCAGTGTCCAGAGTAGAAATTGGACCTCAGATATCATAAGTTTGTTAGAATTTTTTTTTAAATCAATATTTTTCTGCAATTGCAACTCTGAAGAACTGTAGACTTCCCCGAGGAGGAACTAAAAAAGTAAAATCTGCTGCTGGAGCACAACTCTGACAAGTACATACAAGGGTTTTTTTTCTTCTGTTACTGAGCTATTATGTCTACCATGCATTGGACAACATAATGCAGTCCAGCGCGCCTGCAGCTTTGCTCAGCTTGCGGTTTATAATGTTCTCTGTGGTAGTCATTACACAGCCTGCAGCCACTAACAGTTGCTGAACATGCTTTTGAAGCTCAGTGTATGAGCCTGTCTTGCTCTCTGACAGACATTCAGAAACAGAAAGTGTTGTCTGTGGAGTCAGCTCATTTATTTGGAAGATGTAGATATACCTAGAGTGCTACATATGTAGGTTTTCTTGAGGTTTTCTTAGAAACAGCCTATCTATTTCAGAGTAAACTATATGCACTTAGCTGGAGGGACAGCGTGGATCAAGCTTAGGGAATAAAGAAATGTTGGCAGAGGAGAGGCAGAGAAATCCGTCTTACGGAGAGTTTTATAAAGTTTAACTGGGGGAAAGTATCTAACCCAACATCATAAAATTTTTAAATGAGAGCATGTAATTAGGAAAATTATTCTATGAGATGCAATTAGATCTTTCTGATGTGAAAACTGGATGAGTAATCATTTCCTGTATGCAAATACTTAGTGCACATGTATTTCAAGTATAAGGTCTTAGGAGTGCATACATGGTCTGCAATGTATATTAATGATTCAAATCTTTTAAATGGGTGTTCAGATATTATTGTGGGAGTAAACAATTCTCTGAAAGGGAGTTGTTATTTTTCACAGCATTTTAGTTAGGGAGTGCAAATGTGGTATAATGACTGAGGAGCTGTTATTCATGGGAGTGTTTTTTAAATATTATACTATACTAGAATGCTTTGGTTTTTACTGCTTCACTGGACTGAGGTAAAAAATTATATGTACCTTTAATGGTTGAGGCTATTTGTAACTGAGTGTATAAATGTAAGGAAATCAGAAACAAAATAAAACAATGATCTATTTCACAGAACCATGGAATAATGGAATGGTTTGGGTTGGAAGGGACCCTAGATCATCTAGTTCCAACTCCCTGCCAAGGGCAGGAACACTTTTTATTAGACCAGGTTGCTCAGAGCCCCATCCAACCTGGCCCTGAATACCTCTAGGGGTGGGGCATCCACAACTTCTCTGGGCAACCTGTTCCAGTGCTTCACCATGTTCTGAGTAAAGAATTTCTTCCTAATATCTAATCTAAACCTACTCTTTTTCAGTTTGAAGCCATTCCCCCTTGTCCTGTCACTACATCCCCTTGTAGAAACTCTCTCTCTATCTTTCCTGTAGGGCCCCTTCAGGAAGGCCACATTTAGATCACCCTGAAGCCTTCTCTTCTCCAGACTGAACAATCCCAATTTTCTTAACCTTTTCCTGTATTAGGGGTACTCCATTCCATCTAATCATCTTATTCCTCTTAATCATCACCTCTAAACAACTAATTTTTGTGAGAGCAGTTAGGCCTGCACAGCAATATTTTTTGGTCATTAGGTCAACATCGATGATATGTCTTCTGTTCCTGTTTGGGTTTTAGGAGTTACCCTTTTGTTTTCCTTTTCTCTTAAAGAATTTTTCCCATACAGGCAGCTAGGAGACAAATCACTGAGTACTTAAGAGAGACAAAAGGACCTGGCCACAGGAAGGGAGGGTCTGCGAGCTGCCCCTTTTTACTTGAGGTGGGGTGNCCGGGAGCCACCAACACCCCTGCCTGCTGTGACCGTCACTGCGCGGAAGGGGAAGGTGCCTGCGGCCGAGAGAGGCTGGCACTGGGTTACTGTTTCTGTTTTGTTGTTACTGCCACAGTTATTGTTGTTGGTTGCCTTGTTGTTTATATATATATATATATATAAGTAAAGAGCTGTTATTCCTATTCCTCATATCTTTGCCTGAAAGCCCTTAATTCCAAAATTATAATAATTTGGAGGGAAAGGGGGTTTCATTCTCCATTCCAAGGGAGGCTCCTGCCTTCCTTTAGCAGACACCTGTCTTTCAAACCAAGACAGTTCCAAAATTAACCTCTCTGCCGTAGGAATACCTGCTAATCCCTGATAAAGTTTTTTTCTTCCTGGAGAATACATTGTGTTTTTATTCAAGGCACAGTATGTGACTTTTGTCACTATTAATGTTATATGTCTACATCAAGATGTGTATGATAACGTGTGTTTCATAAATGTATATATATATTTGAAGACGTATATCATTAAAAAAATGATCACCAATCACTTCTCCAGATGCAGAAAACAAGACAAAGGTAATTAATTTTTCCATTTATTATTAAAAATACTGAGTCTCTTTCTTAAACTTTTCAGAAAACTTAGCATATGTTTATTGATAGAATTGAGGCTTTTAAGTTAGGAACAGCAACATGTATTCTGAAGAATCCACATTTTTATGGACTACTCTATATGCATCCTCTTGATACGACTGCATGGGATTAAGTTCTCAGCCATACATTGTATTTATACAGAAACATTTGTAAGTATATTGAGAGGGAAATTCTGCATCTCTAAAAGCAAATAAACAAGAAAATAAATGACCTACGAGCACCAGACACTGAGTTGGTAATCAAATCTTGAAAGTCTTGAAAGAGAATCATGGGACTGAATATTAAATACTTGACATTATTTTCTTTTCTCCCAGAGAGAATATGACTTTCCTGTGCAAAACATTCAGATTGTAGTTTGTGTCCTGTGCTCTCAGCCCTTCAAATTGTTTAAGACTTTAAAATTTAATCAAGGGATTTCTTAATGGAGGCGAATGAAGAGTAACATCAGAAATACATTTGACAAAAGGGTAACAAATTTCTACTTAATTATTTACAATGGCCCTGTACTGCTACTTAGAGACACAAAGTAGTCAGGCTCCTGAGCATCAGATCCAGCAGTCTGGAAGGACAAGGGCATCAATTCGTCCTCACATCATGCAAACCGTTTTCAAGATTGCATCTTGTTGATCTTGATGAAATTACAAGTCCAGGATCTGATGCAGCATGCCAGTAATTTATGATCACAGGTCACTCCAAGCTGAATGCTTTCAGGGCACATCAAGCCTACTTGTCATTTGCATGCAACTCATTTTATCATCTAAGAGATGTTTTTCATCAGGCCACTGGGCAGGCATTTGCAGTTCTGGAAGGCCTGAATTAAAAAAAAAAAAAATGACCTCTTTTCATCCATCACAACATTAAAACAAACATCAAGGCAAAATGTAATATTAAAGCAATTAACCTATTATCTTCAGGTCAGGTGTTTGTTATTTTGCCATTTACAGAATGACAAACTCTCCCACTTGGCTGCTGATGTTTGGACTGGGCCAGCTGTCTGTTCTTTCTAAATGCTCTTCCAGTTGATTACGTGACTATGAAGTGCCCTTCTTCCCACCATTTGGGATTACTCCCATTTAACTCTGTAGCTGAGCAATTTTCCCTATATTGCCTATTCAAGGAAAAAGGAAAAGGCAGATTCTGTAGCTGTTATGTAATATTTTTCTCACCTTTCAACATTTTGGACAGGTTTCTTTTTTTTTTTTTCTAGAGAAATCTTTCTCACTCCTAAACTACTAGGTGGGAAAACAATAAGTAAATAAGTTATTTGATGTTGTTATTTCTAATGTTACGCCACTCACAGGGACCACAGAGTTCCTATAAGAATAGTAATGATTTAGAAAAGCAAGGTAACATTTCTCTAGGCATTTCAAAATTAAGGCCTACATGATAGAAGTATACCAAGCTCCATATAGATTTCCTGGAGGAAGTTTAAATATTTGAATAATTCTGATTATGGGAGTGGGGTGGTGAGGGGTTGCAACAGGAATAAAATTTATTAACACTAGTTCAGGCGTCTTCACTCTATGCCTGTCCTAGTCATCCTAGATTTCTTTGCAAACAGCTCTAAAAGGAGATTAATCTCACCCAATGACATCTAAGATAAATCAGAAAAAGCAAAAGCTTCCGGAGGGTTCCAATTTCTGTCTAATGACTATGGGGAGAGATAAGATGATTCATTCAGCTTTAGACACAGAACTGATGGTTCTCTGAAATTATACAGGATGAATCCTGCATCGAGCATATTTTTACTCT
Organism: Edolisoma coerulescens; assembly: GCA_013397115.1. Lineage (NCBI taxonomy): Eukaryota > Metazoa > Chordata > Aves > Passeriformes > Campephagidae > Edolisoma > Edolisoma coerulescens. Next base: position 842,191 of record VWZW01006982.1, on the reverse strand, counting down.
AGGTGCAGACTGCCAACTGGGTCAGACCTGTGCTATGGCACAGATAGTGCACAGCTTCTGTGTATCGCAATGCCCTCTAGCTAACTACCATGCTGCAGAAGTCTTGCTTCAAGCCTAGAGAATTACAGTGGAAATGTTTACATGATCACATAAAAGCATTCTACCACAATTTAAAAAAGTATTATGCCTGTACTGCCTTTAAACTACGTAAAGCAATTTAAGCCAGACTCAGTCCAAAGCAGTTAACTTGGAAATGTCTCTACTGATGATATCCACAACAGGGTAAATACACAAGACTAGCCCAGTAGGATTTCCATCTTAGTAGTCAATCTAGAGCTCAGACCTAAGTCAGATACTTCAAATGAAAATTGATTTGCATCTCTGTTGTAATTTCATTAGGCATATTTAGAGTCTGATCTTATTCTCCACAGACTTTGAAACAGAATAGACCAAACCCACACATGAATATATGTTTAGGAACAAACTAAGTAAAGTTGCAATCTGACCACATTTGAGCCCTTTTATATATACTTTCATGCTGTTTCTTTGGGGTTCTTTTGCATTTGGATGTAGTGCACAGCTTGGAATTTAAAGTAAGTGACATGGATATATTATTTCAAACTAACTCTCTTTTTCCTTCTTAGCTAGTATACCATGTACTTTGCACAGCCTTATGCTGTGGCCTTATGCTTTGTCTGTGTTACCTCATCAGCTTTCATGTTTCAGCTACTACAATTGGACAAATATCTCTACCTTTTGTTATTCCATGTATTAAGACAAACAGCTCAACCAAACTTTCTGTCATGTCATCCTGTCATGAATTCACACACAAAGAGGGGAAAAAACCACCTCTCCTTCTCTATTGCTACCAAAACTGTCATACAGAATTATAACCCAGGTCATATCATTTCCTCCAGAACATTTTCCGCAACATTCATGGGAGATGAAGGTGCAAAATCATCCAAGCATGTATTGCCACCCATAGGAGAAATCTGAATTAATCTTTCAGAAGTGTAAAGTTTGTTCCTTGTTCATAACTTTTCTGAGTGAAAGACCAAGGAAGCTTGGACAAAGAAGTCAGTTCTAACCTCCAGCAAATGCAAACAGGTATTGCAAGAAAAATAAAACATTTTCTCTGTGTTCTGTTTTCCTATAATATATGCCTATCAAGAGCTGAGCAACACTACCAATTAAACTAACCATAAAAGCTTGACATTTAATGTTGAAACAGATAATAAGGGAACACAGGTGAAACCTTTCAAGGGAATAAGGAAACTGAAGGTGAGTCATAGCACCTGGAAAGATCCGTTGAGTCTGTATGAGACTTAAAGGACGAATTGCATGCAGATTTTAAAAACATAATTTTACAATGGATATAGCAGCTTGGGTGCTGCAGTGCCACACATCTGTTTTATATACTGCTGAATAATTTAGTAATGAATTTTAAAATTAGAATAAGTTGCAAAGGGCCATTAATATTGCACGGAGCATTGTTGAATTACATGGTATCAAAATTACATCTGTTGTAGAGTGTTTCATTCAGTAATGGTCACCTATGTTTATACATAGTCACTGCTTTTCTTAGTTGTAAGTACGTTAGTGATGTTCTGGAGACTGAAATCAACAGATGTTATGTAGTATATAGCTCTTCCAGATGGCAAACACTCCTGCTTTAATAGCGTAAATCAGCCTTTTTTTATCATCAATACCTAAATCATCACTACAGAACTGGGTTTTATTTTTCTTGCAACTATTAAGTTGGGAAAAAAGTTTGTAAATTTTTCAGTGTGCCTTCAGAAAGATGATGAACACTGAAGATTTAATTGTTTAAATTTTTACTTGATTGTGGTACACATTGGATTTTCTCTGAAGTTCCCCAGGAAAAGCTTTGAAAAGTGTGAAAATTATTGCTATTGAAGAGAAATCGGTCCTATTTCTTTCTGTATCTGACCAAGTGTCAACAGCTTTACCTTTTAAAATGCCATGCTTCTATGTCCCCATGAGACAAAAACACAAGGCTTTCTGAAACAGTGAGTGGAGAATAAAACTACCTCTTTGTTGTTAGAAGGTAGAAGGATGTCTTATATAGTAAATTACTTTCTACTTATATGATACACAGTATTATTCTATAAGGATGATATTGGTCAGTCATTCTTGCTACCACTTATATTGAATAAAATATATTTTCTCATATTCTTTCAGTGCATGCTGTCTTCATAATGTAACATAAATACTGAAAAGTGTTTCAAGATGCTGACAGACTCTTTAATCAGCATTTTAAAAGTAATAAAAGTTTGTTCATCTGACCCCTTTGGTTCAGAAAGGCACAACCCTTGGCACAGCACTGTTGCAAACAGATACCACTATTTTTTTTCTGAAGCCTAATTACAGAGATTTAAGTATCTGTATTCCCCAAATCAAATTCATATTAATTTTTCCTGTGATATTACTGTCAATCTCAGCACAGCTGTGAAATATCACAACCCAGCCTGTTGCAAAAATGATGCAAAGAGCTTTATTTAATTTAGAGTTTAAAATAATGGCAAAAATTATATTCAAGACCAGAGTTTTTTGGCTGATATTAAGGTACCTCCTATGTTTAGTCACCTGGTGACCTTCTATGTTTAGTCACCTTGAACCACTTCTTGCTTCTCTAAAGCTCACTGAATCAAGTTGACTTTGCAGGCTTCCAGATATATACTTAGAAAGGATGCACACTTTTTTTCTCCCACTCCTGCCTCAAAACAAGGTCATATCTCCATTCTTCTGTCCCTTGATGAGTACTCTCCAACTGAAATCTGTTATGTAGCCATCTGTTTATTAACTATCAGCATTCTGCAAAATGTATCTCTAAAAGAATCTAATTTTTTTAGAAATAGCAGCTAGCACTTTAGGAAAACAATTTCCATTTTCTGCACACCAGACTTGACAGTGAATTCCTTCTACCTTCTGCTTATTTTGACCTTACTTACTGAGCAAGCATAGATATTTTCCTTTGCACTTCTTCAGTGAATGGTGAATATTCCTCTGTTCCATGTATTTTGTCTATGCTTCAAAGTCCTTGATGATACAATTATTGTGGTAATGTACCCAAGACTTTCTAAAAGATGTTTTCTTTTTCGTGTCTGTGACTGAATGCATACTGAGTATAAATCATTAAATAATCACAATGCTAACAAAGGTCCAAATTTTGAAAACTGAAATGTCATTTTTAGCATATTGAAAATGTTCTTCTTCACTGATATGAGGGGTGAGAGGAAGAAACTAAACAACTTTTCTTTCTTTGTGATACTAAAATTTCTGAGATTTATTTTTCCCCCATTGTTAAAATTATAGGAGCTCCTTATTCCATTTGTTACTGGTCTGATATTTATATGCACATATATACGCATAGAGCAAGTGATTTGAGGCAACAAACACAAGAGCATGTGTTCAGAGTTTAAATTCCTGGGCAAGTTCCTTCAGGTGTTACTGCGTGTCGTTCTGCAGGTCTCAGTGTGTTGTTTCACTGGTGCTGCTCCACTGACATCTTTGTAGGGAAGTAGACAGTCACTATGCATTTTGGCTGTGGCAAAAGTTGGAAGAAGAAAGACGGAGGTCTTTTAGAGGGAGGGAGGGAGTAGAAAGTCCCCAGGCATCATTCTGGTGCAGACAAGAGTTTTAGCAGTAACTTACAAGACTAGTTATAAAAAACAGATGAAGAAGAGTAGAGTATTATCCCAGCACACTTCCTATCTATTATACTGTGTATTTTTGTTTATTTTTTTTAATACATCATTAAGAATCACTGCAGCCTACTACAGCCTGAAAGTCTCAAATTTTAAGCCAGTGGGAGAGAGAGCAACTTGAAAATATATTATTAGCATTATAACCAGGTGTCTGGTTGACAGAGAGAAATAGGCATCTGTTGTTAGACAGGTGTTTAAGATCAGCAGTATTGTTAACTTCAGGTCAGACCGTAAAAGTTGCTGACCATGGAAGAGTTAAATGCCCAATGTGCTACAGTGAATACACTGTGAGCCATATTTATAGCTGATACAGCAAACTAATTACCATGGCAGGTAAATTACTGACAGTCGCATGTCTCACTTAAGTGTGTCAGAGTGCAGGCAAATTATCTGAATAGGCTGTTGAGCTATTCTGAGTCATTCCAGTTAAGCCTAGATGGTGGAGAGAAAAGGTGGAGGCTACAGATACTAACAAAATCCAGCCTTATGTCCTTTCTTTTTCAGGATGCTTGTAGCTAATCCACAAATCAGTGACATACTGTGAATACTTCCTACAGGACAGCATGTAGTCATAGAAACATATAATATAGATATGTATATGTATACAGATGATATAATAGTTATTATTTTGCATTAAAGCACCACAATCTTGCTACAAATGATTAAAAAGTCAACCATTTTTGCAACTCATTTTCATTGGTTCTAAATTGCAGGCCTCAGAAACAAAATATGATTTTCACTCAGATTATTCACATAGTCAAGGCCTGACATTCTCAAAGGCACCACTTGTTGACCGTCTATGTAGTATATAATAAAACGGAAATAAAATATATGAGAAAACCAGGGAGAAGTAAAGATGCCTTAAAAATCTATCACCACAGATATTTTTTATATGCAAAAAATACAGTAAAGCTTTATTGAACACTGCATAGATTTGCCTTAATTTTATGTTAAGTACTAAATGGGAAAGGCATCAGTAATGTGTGTACTATTGTTTATTTAGTACAGGTCCACACATACAATACATTTCAATACATTTCAAAGCTGTATTTGCTGCTTCTAGATTCTAATTAATCTCTCGATCTTTCTCCAACAGAAAACTACCAGCTGTGACAATCAGTAGTTCCTCTTTTTTTTTCATAACAAAATATGTAGTGCCATATCCAGAGATAAATTAGTCTGGTGGGTTCAGAAATGGGAGTCAGCAAAATTAAAGAAGGAATGAATTACCTAGGAGAAGAACAACAAGGCTGAGAAAAGACTCATGCTGAGAGTGCTGTGCCATGGATAGATGTACAATATAATCAGCATAACAAAAATAATTGCTGTATTTCCAGCCAAAGAGACCCCAAAATTTCTGTCCTCAAAATGAAAATTGCTTCCAAAAATTTTTGAACTTTTCTTTATTTTCTGGCAAGTTTAAGTACTGGTTATTATTAAAATTATCTCAAATTCTAGCAGGCAGTTCATTCTTTGTGTTTATATTAACTGCAATAGGTATGTGCTTTGAATCCCTACAGGAAGAGAAATGCACTTATAAATAATAAATGCACTATATTTAAGAAAAATTTTTTTTTATGCATCTGTCTTTGTCACCACCTCAGATTTGATGCAACTTCAGAGACGATATCTTTATGGACAGAAATTATCTCAAAAATTATTTTCATGACATAAAGATCTATAGCATCTTACAGTAACTGGGAATCTACTGTATTTTTGAATGGAAAGATCCCTGTTGGCATTGAAGAAAACAGAAAGATAAATACAATTTTATAGACAGAAAGTTGATATATTGATGCCATTGAGGGTGTGAAAATAAGAGGAAAACCCCATGAGCACTCTTGTCTGGCACTGGGCACCACCAGAAAGCACCACCCAGCAGCTCCCCCTGCTCCTTCCACCACATGGCCAGTACAAACATAGGCTGCAAACAGGAAAAAGGTATTTTCATCATCTGAACTCTACAGATGTGTATCACTGACACTGTGCTGTCACACACATGCAAACAAATAGCAGACAAAGTAACCAGATTAGTTCCTAATCAGGACTCAGCAAACTAGTACTGGGTACCTCAGCACAGTTACAGCCTACTAAAAATACACCCTTTCAGAATGGTGCATGCCTGATCTTGTGTCAAAAATTACATTCAGCCTTTGTCTGACACTGACGTAGCAGGACAACATGCACATCTTACCCACAAGCACAGGAGAGAACAAAAGGTAAATGTTTCACAGGACTTCTGAACCAAAAGTTGTTGCTCAGTAAGGATGTGATCTTGCCTGAACCAGTTTTATAGCTCTACAGTATGAATATCTATACCTTAGATGAACATATTTTTCACCTTTTGCAGCCAATAAGAGAAATGGACACTCTTCAAGGTACAATTCCTCTTACTGTTGAATAGACCTGTTGGTTGGTATTACCATAAAATAACATTCTCTATTTACCTATACCTGATTTGGATTTGGTTTAAAAAACAAACAAAAAAAAATTGAAATATAAACCAGAAAATTAATGACATCGAAAGACCACTAAATCTGTACTACTCTAGGAAGAGTATGGTGCCTCAATAAAATAGAATAACTAGCTAGTTGAAAGTCTCATTTTGTTCAGTAATTCACAAGCAGTACATGTACCCACTAGCAATGCTCAGCTACAACAGAGACACCACCACAGTCAGCACTGTGCAGTTATTTAAAGAGCAAACCACATAGCCTCCATCCTATGTTAGAAAAAATGGAATGGTTTGTGTTGGAAGGCACCTTAAGGATCAGCTAGTTCCAGCCCCCTGTCATGGAGGGAGACCAATCATCTTCCATTAGACCAGGCTGCCCAGAGCCCCAACTGGGCCTTGAACACCTCCAAGGATGGGACATCCACAACTTCGCTGAGCAACTTGTTCCAGTGTCTCACGACCCTCACAGTAAAGAATTTTTTCCTTATGACTAAACTAAGTCTACCCTTTTTCAGTTTAACACCATTTGTCCAACGACAAGACATGTCCCTCTCATGAGAGTGCAGTAGAGGAGAAGAATCACATCCCTTGACCTGCTGGTTGTGCTGCTTTGATGCATTTTCCACTCAACTTGTCTTTGTGCTTGGGATTGCCCCTACTCAGGTTAATGACTTTATACTTGGTCTTGTTGAACTTCATGAAGTTTGTATAGTCCAAGCCTGTCCAGGTCCCTGTGGATGTCATCCCTTCCCTCCAGCATGTTAACTGCACCACACAGTTTGGTGTCATCATTGATTTGCTGAGGGTGCAATCAATCCCACTGCCCATGCCACTGACCCCTGATGAACACCATTCGTCACTGGTCTCCACTTGGACATGTATCTGCTGATTGCTACTCCACAAGTTCCTAAAATTCCACAGACTGTATCTGTCCTTAGTTCCACCTGTCTTAAAAATATGGAAGAGAAAACAAAACAAAAATTGCACATGATTAAAGATTTAATTTAGAACTGAGAAAGAAGCACTGTGTCCATTGGTCAGTAACTGAGAGACACTAAGAGAAATAGATGCTTTCAGACACATACCTGTGCTACTCAGCTCATCAGTGGGATGGTAAATCTAGGCTGGTTTAATCCAAGAGCAAAAGGCAATTCTCTTTAAAAGACAGAGCTGTCTTGGATACTGCGCTGAGGACTGGAGTCAACACTGCTTTCTTCCTATTTATGCGTCACCTGACTTGGGAGGACAGGGAACACTGAATAACATTTATTCCAGATGGTTTTAGGTACTGAATCAAGAACTGTTCCTGTCAGCTCCTCACACAGTCAGTGGAGACCTGAATGACCTATAGCAGTGCCAATCACAATTTAGCCACCGAAGTTAAATGTCTAAATTTAAGTGAAATTAATGCAGGCCTGATTAACTGCATTAAAATGGTCTCTTAAGGCCAAACTTCAGGCATAAAGGTGTAGGAGGAAAGCTGTTTACTCCCACAGGCAAATTTTTGTCCAAGGCATTCAGATGTATTACAAATCATAAGTGTGATTAATATGGAGCTGACCCAGGTGAGAAAAGTGGTGGTACCTTAGCAAAAAGCTGAAAAATTGCTGTGTTAATATGTGAATTAAGGCTAGATTGTTATACTATTTTGTCAAATGTTATATAATTGAAATTGCTCATCCGACTTCAGAAAACACAGTCCCCAAATTATCTGGTTTTCTAGATTTTCAACACAAATGTGGGCAATGTTTAGTTAGTCAGCATAAGGGTTTTTTCCTGATATAGAATATATGGTAATATCAGCATGGTGATAAACACAGACCTTTCTTGGCTAGTACTTTTGCCCTCCATTTCCAAATAATCTGTCAGGCAGTCTGTCCCTAAAGCTTTATGGTATTCTGGTATTATAGAGCTGTGGTAGTCATTCCACGGCTAAGGTTGTAATACCTTCCATTATAAGCTCAATTAGGCCCTTACATCTAATTTTAACTTCAGACTGTTCTATTAGAAATTTCTCTTGTGTGGCATTCTGAAGGAAGATGACTTCTTTTTTCCCCTAGAAAGTTTGAGGGTAATTGGACAAGGCATTTGTGAAAATGCTGGAAAATCAGTAGTAATTTGCATTTTACATTATCCTAATGTGTTTCAGAAAAGCATATCCCCAAAACAGCATGTTTTAGAAAAAGTCAATGTGGTTTATTCTTGTGTCTTCACTTAGGGCTGAGGAGTTTATGATCTTTACAGGACTAGACAGATCTACCAATGTTAGCGGAGAAGCAAAGCTTAAAAGGTTTTCAGAAGTTGGGCTGCTGTGAAAGCTTTTTTTTAGCAGGCACTCAGCAAAAGCAGACTGTCTCAATATCTACCTGCCTGAGAATACTTTAAAAGACAGAGCAGGGAATAAACAGAAATATAAAATTAAGTTTTCTCTTACTAAAAAAAAAAAAAAAAAATCAAAATCCCTTAAAATTCATTGCCACGAATTTTCAGACATGTCTCTCCATTACTTTAGAAAAAGACTTTATTAGAAAATTCTGCAAGAAATAAGAAATTTGAAAGTCAGGCAATGGTAGCATTTTAAAGTAAAATAAATGAAATCTAAAAATCAGACTCTTACATTCTTACGCAAGGTACCAACCCCTCCATTATTTCTTTCTCTTTGTCTTGGTCAGGTAGCTTTTAGGTATAGCTGAAATGCCATGTATTGACCTTGAATTTTAGGTCATGATCACCTACCAAGTAATAAACCACAATATTGTATTACTGCAAAAACATAATTTTTTAAAATATAGGTACCATAAAGTACTGGAAAAAAAATTTTGCAAATTTAAGCAAAAATAAATTATAACATTATGTTGTTCTATTCTCCTTTCCCTAGCTTATGAAATATTCTCTCTAAAGTTCTTAGAACATATGTATATAAAGGTTACATTATTATCACAGGTAATTGATGTATTTTCTAATGTAAATCTCATGCTCTCATTTTTCACATTGTACTTAAAGGAGGCTGAGAAACAAAGATTTAGAGTAAGTGCCATATTTATAAGCCTGTAAACTGGGCAACAAAATATAGCCATTACAAGTTGAAGACTAAAATTTACCTCCAGCTTGCATTCAAATAAAAGATTATAGTATTATATACAAAATTCTTCATATTAATATTTTACATACCTTACTGAAGGTTTTAGTGTAGTGTATTTCATACAATTTTCAGTATTATTAGAATATATAATTATATAGAACATATAATTATGTCTCATAGTAGAGATTGATTATCAACCCAGGTGTATGCAAGGCATAGGAAGAAAATTATTTCACCTAATTTCAGCCACCTAAAATTTAGTCACCACTTCCAAAGTAGTAGTCCCAAACTCTAATTATCCCATGAAAACAGAGAACACTTCCAGAAAGCAATTTATCCCCTTTGAAGATGCCAAGACAAAGTTCAGTTTCCTCGAAACAGAGGTTCTCTGTTTCAAGTGTTCTAGGACATGAGACATGAAGATTGGGTTGACAGACACAACTAAAGGGACCTCTTTGGAGCTGTTGCAGAAAGCAACACAGGGCACATGAAAACACTTAAAATGTCACTAGGTTCAATGCTTTGGGAATTGAATTCCACCCAGCTGTCAAGTTTAAACTAAATATGTAACTTACTGCTTTAAATTAGATAAGAGTATTGCCACCCACACTCACAGGCAGAAACATAATTCTAATAGGTGGGTTTGTTAGTCATGTGACATTTTTTAAATTATGTTACCTGGAGAACAGTTAGCACAGGTCTGCCCATCTATGTTGCAGAAGAGTTGTACTGTCACAGAGATTCGAGGAAGGTATAATGAATGAGTTTTATGCCAATGACAGCAAGCATAGAGAATTCTGTATGTCCTTAACCTGTAAAAGTAATTGTTGTTTAGTAAAATAATTAACCATATTCAAAAAAACCCATGTCTTTTAGTCTCATCATCTTTAAATGTATGCTTAAACTTAGCAATTTATAAACTTTTTCTGAATGACAGCTTAAAAGATGAAGGTTAGACACAAGAGAGAAAACAGTATAACTCAAAAAAAGAATTTGAAAATAAGAATGCTAAAAATATTTCCTTCTTTCTGGAGTAATACATTTTCTTGGAAATACATAATGATCTAACTACAGTGATGCTCCTCTTACAATGAAAATTTATTCTTAAATGATTTAGCAATTGCAGTGTATGATGAATAAATTATATATGAAGATTAAGTAAGGAAGCATTAGAGTGTCAATTGCTTTTGGGTTTTTTTTGGGTTTTTTTTTTTTTTAGCAGAATTAATCCAGGGATACTTTAGCAAGGGGGTTGTAACATTTGAAAAACCTCTGTGCATTTTTCACAGATAATTCCACTGTTCTCCACTGTATTCAAGTTGTATTCTAACCCACACTGGTATTATTTTATGCACCATAAGGAAGGAGCTCTTAAATGAATTTAAGATGTTATTTTTCTTTTTAAGACACAAATCATGATGTCTAGAGATGCTCCTGTAATTACAGATTTTTGGAAAGTTACAGGTGCTTTGGGCAAATTTTGCCAACCTACTCTTCCTTTTCATGTGTAAATGATGACATATCAACATTTGAACATAGTTATAGGTGTCTATACTTAATAGACTTCTGGAGCAATCAATATTAACCAGCTGATTTAGTCTACAAGTTTCTTGTAGCATGAAAGAATTTTGTGCAGAGATTTGAAGTCCTATTCACAATTACCTTTCTAATTCAATAAGTTGTATTACTCCTGTTGCTTATTCATTTTAACACCAACGGAGTGATATGTAAGATTCCTTGGTGATCAGCTGTCAATCATATTTTCAGTTAAGGGCTTGCCCTACATATAAGCGCGAAAAATACTAAAAAAAAAAAGTTTCTGTGTTCTTTAACAGTTTCCTAAATCAATATGACATGCATTACTCATATTTCTTCAAACAATTACTGCATTATTACTGTCTCCTAACAAAGGACTAGCAAAAAGAATCCATCTCAAATCAATTTAGAATGACAGATTCACTTAATAACTGAGATGTGTAGTACACAGATTTTATTTTTTAAACTGACACAGAAAAATAGCCCCACCTTTCCTTTAAAATCCCCTCCTGCAAACAAATCAGATGACACTGCATGTTAAAAACAGAAACCGTGATTCTTTAAAATAGCATATATTTGATAGAGATTAAAAATATTATTAAATCCTTCACTTTATGCTATTTGACATGAGAAGTTTAATAAGTTCCATTTCAGTTTACAGAGTTTTTTGTGTCTGTACATTACATGAAACTGAAGAAATGCAGAGCAGACAACTCTTCATTCAGAGAACTAATAAGCTCACTAAGCCATAAGCCCTGCCTCAAATGAGCTATCATTTTTCACTTTTCTTACACATTTGGGAGGCATTAAGTAATTTTTCCTGTGAAGGAAATTTCTTTCCCTATCCAAAGGAAGCACTTTCCTCATACAGTGTCTAAATAACAAGCCACTTCAAGACAAATATTAGCTGCGGAACTTGTGTAATAGAAATGCTACGTGTAGGTTATGTGTGGGTAAATGCCAACGGTGAAGATTTTGTCTCTCAGATACCCTCTGACTGCAGGAATCCTGGACACAGATAGAGATTCTGCTTTCTTTCTGAAGTACTGCATGGTTGAGAGTTTTGATCCTTTACCATAAATCTTCAGTTTGCCATAGGACGGTTGAAAGTGTTACGTGGTCTGTGATATAGAAGGTTGTATAAAATAGATGTTCTGTAGACCCTGTACAGGACACTTACCTACAATTCATAGGGTTTGAACTAGATTATTTCCAGGCCTTTTCCATCCTATGACCCTACTGTTTGACCTCCAGAGAACGGCATGTAAGATTAGTTCTACAGGTTATACATTTCATCTTTAACACCCAGAAAACACCTTTGTCCAAGCTTTCAGTCCTATCACTGCACCTGCACCATGCTTCTGAAAAAAACTAAACGCAAAGGTTTGAAGCTTTGATGAAATGCTTGAACTAGAGCTGAATCTGAGGAAAGAATCTGACAGTGATACTGAGCAATGTGAAATTCTGTGTCTGAAGAAAGATGAGGAGATAGCTGGGGATCAGTGCTGATTAAAAAACATTTTTACAATCAGACACAGAACTGCGGTGCTCTGCATTTCATTGCTGAACATGCACTTGGTTAAATAAAAAATAACATTCCCGTTTATTTCAGTGATTGTTGGACTAAGCTTCTGACAGGAAGCTTGTCATACTCTTTAAATAGAGGGAAAACCTTCACAGCAGCATACACTTCCACTTACAGTTTCCAGAATACATAATCTCTTACAGAAATTACAAATGAAAGTTGCTTCTAGTTTGCCTTCTCTTGATACAGCTGAGTCTCATAAATTTTAATTGAGCCATACAGAGCGGAGTGTGGGTGAAAAGGAAGTGCCATAGGAAGAAAACAAAGGTGACCTGATGTGTGATACCTTTCTCTCTGTCAAGGCACTTCTCATAAAATACTGTCTGGTACCTTAAGGAAAGGAGTATGAATTATAGTCATGGGGAGCAGAGGGAAAGAAAGATGTTAAACTTGTCTTTCTTTCTTTAAAGGTTATTTCCAATTTTTCATTTAATCTCCTTAATGAGATGCCTGTTGTTGCCCCAGGCATAATTGCCTATTTCAACAGGTGACAGATTGAACTACAAACTTCAACTATTAGAAGGGAATATCTAGTTAAAGATTTTGTATAGGAATCATAAAGAAAAAACATATACAAGTGTTCAGAAAATTAAAAATGTTCAGAAGTGAATGACCCATTCTTGAGTTTTAAATGTTAACTTTATACGGCTGATCTTCAAAATAAAAGTGTATATGCTTCAGCATGAAGCATTACATGGATATTAAATATATGAAGATGTTAAGAAATCAGCCTATTTACAGTTTATGGGCTATGTTTCATTTTCAGTGTCAGGTTACAAGCATCACTTTGAATCTGGGCCTCTGTTTTCTTCTGACTTTCAGCTCAGCATTGAGCTAAATCTCACAGATGGTGTTATGAGGAATTCTTGCTTTTATCACAGAGCAGACAACAAGAGTCATTAAAATTTGATGACTTAAATGGGATAATGTTCAACAAAGAGATGCATGTGATCCAGAATATTTTTTTTTAAGTTTGTGTGTGAAAGATAGCATTACTTGTTAACTGATTACCTTGAAAAGGCTTCAGTTACTGAAAAGGTTGGTTGACGATTATAACAGCAAGGTTTGAAGAGACCCTTCTCTCCAGAATAGGTGCACTCTGTACTAAACCTCATAGTCCTTGTCCACAGTTATCCATGAGAGAGTACCTCATGAAGAGCAGAGAAGCTTTCTCTAACCGTAAACTTATCTTTCATCCACAACAGGATGAAAAGTCCAGTGATACAAGGGCATGCACCCATCATGTACATGAGAATCTCTCCTGGATTATTCAGTTCACATATAGCAGAATGGCTATATTCAAATTACATAGAAATCAGTGATGGACCACTACTGAAACTCATATGGGCAAGGTGTAAAGATGGTTGCTGGTTTGGTTCCTTTTTTCCTTCTTTCCCCTCAGAGCAAAGTGAATTATATGAGGGCTCTGCTGCAGTTCAGCCAAGTGATCTTTTTACAGCATGAAAGTGAGGCTGTGTATTGCATGCCCAGAGGTGTGTAGTTAAGGCATGTATGAGATTAGGATAATATTGAGGGGAGGAAATAAACTTGCTTCACTCTTGTCTACCACAGCTTTAAAAAAAGAAAACTTCTGTATATGTTTGCAGGTTAGCTGCTTGAAGCACTGTGAGCTTCAGCATGAATTACCATTTATGCAATCTGCAGTGTCAGGGAACCTGCTCACCAGGGGGAACTTGGAACTGCAACTGATTATCGCCAGAGATGTATTCCCAGTGGGCAGAGAGGAAACATTCAAGCTAAGAGAAGTTTAGGAGTATGTATTCCCCTGGTATATGGGGAAAATGTACCTGGAATAGGTAACGGCTTATTATCCTTTCAATGTGTATCCATTTCATCTTGGTTCAGTCTTACTTGAACACTGAGTGATTTCCTCTCCATAATGACATGAGGCAAAGTCTAATCCTGCCAGAGAAGGTATCACACTTTTGAAGGGAGTAGGAATGCAAGAAAACAGTGATTATTATCACTTACAATGTTTTATACCAATGTACAAGAGCTTTCTGTATTTGCTTTTTAACCTTCTAATGTTTCATTATGTTGTAACTATATTTTCTCTCCTTGTCTTGCCAATATATATTCAAAACTTCTTTCCATCCATTCTTTAAGAATTTAGGTAGAAAATTACCCTCACAACTAAAAAATCTCTTGGTTTTTTTTGGTTTGGTTATTTTTAATGCAATATGGTCTCTGCATATTAGTGCTAGAGATGGTCTCCTCTTCCTGGCCAAGCCCTAAGCAATATAAAACTCCTGTTTGTAAGCAGACATCACTGTTATTTCAATGCTTATCACTAAAATTAAATAATTGTGGTTGGCACTACATGATCAGATCAAAATAAGACTGATTTGGGGAATGTGGAAGAACAAACGATTCACAGTGAACAATTTAATACCAATTAGCCTCCTTACCGTGCGCCAAATCTTCATAAGTACCTTAATACTTTCTCGACTATATTAATTCCCTGTGACCATGCACCACATACTTTCTCTCAATTACATGGATTTTAAATTCTTCATTTGAACTGTTTATTCAAAAGCAATATTATTTTTCCGGACAAAATTTTAATTCAACGAATGGATAAATGTAAATGAAATCAGGTATCTGGTGCAAATATCTTAGATTAAAAATTCATAATTTACTCTCTCATATATTTGTGATGTGAGAAGTAAACAGATTTTCAGTAGAAAGCTTTCACTAGAATGCCTGCAAGTATTGTGAGTACAAGGAGAAGATATTTAAAAGCTATATTCTGTTTGGTAAGGTAGTCTTCTAGAATGGCAAACCAAATCAACAAAAAAATTTAACCTAGTTCTCCCCACTCATCAAAAAAACCCTCCTTCCTGCCAATATTAAAAGAAACAGGGTTGATATTAATTTTTTTCTTGAGCCAGTTTCCTCCGGATAGTCTTTAATGTGTTGACATAAGTTCTGATGTCTCTTTATTTTCCTGCTTTTTCTGTAACACACTCAGATACATACTGAACCACCTTATCTGTGAAAAGCTATCTATGGCAGCATACAGTTCAGCCTCACCCCTTGGCCAGGAGTCCTTGCAACAGTAGTTTTAGAAGTGTAATGTGGCCTGTATTTTTACTAGCAAATGTGACAGCCCTGTGGCAGAGCTCTCCTAATCTCTCCCTCCTCTCATTTCAAAGTGCTTTACTACATTTTGCATATTCTTTCTCTAAAAGCTAGCTTCAGCAGGAATGATCAAAACAACTATTAAAGACGTTCCCTACAATATTTCATGATAGTGATCAGGCTCTCTATAGAAGACTATTGAGATGTTACAGTGTTAACCAGACTCTACTACTTTTCAATCCTATTATTCTTTTGCATCATCCTGAACCCATTGATCACTCATTTGTGTTGCACATGGACTCATTCAAGCATAAACAAGAATTTATCCTAAAATAAATTCATAAACATGAATTTATCCTACTGTTGCTACTGTGCTTGACCATAAAGGAGAAATGGCTCTTGCATGACCCTCCTTTTTTGGTAACACTGATGCCCTTGGCATCATTTTTCTTTAACAGCATCTGTAAAGAGGACCCAAAATTTATTTTCCTCAAAGTGCCAAATTCACTGTAAAGCTAGGTATGAATATCTGCAACTGATGGACACAAGGTTAGTAAAAGGGCAAGGGGCTGAGATGGGTCTTACATTGGAAGCCATTGTACGGACAGAAGGCAGCTACTGCTGCTGCCACGTGACATGCTGACAAAGGCTCTAACTGTTGCTCGGTTTCCTTTTTGTGGCTATACTCACAACTTTTAAGTGCTGAGACTTGGTTCCCCTTTTCTTTCATGTCTTTAATTTCATCCTTGTCACTTCAATATCTTTCTTAAGAGATTGGCAGGCAGGTTATCACTGCAGTAGAATCCTCAGCGTCTTTTTTTTTAAATTTTTTTTTTTATCGTACCCCTACTCTCCAAAATTAGAAATGCTTGGTTTTAGACCAGCAGAACTGGTGTTGAAAATCATGGTTAGCCCAGAGTCCAGATCCCCTGATAAGCTTATAGGGATGGGGAAACATCCAAGGTCAAGCTGGGAAATCATCAGCAAGCCCAGGACAGGATCAGGTCCAGAGACAGCAAAAAGCATCAGACATAGCCCAAGAATTTCTGGGCAGGTCTACAGTGATGAGACAGGTCTGAGGTCAAGCCAGAAAGTCAAGCCTGCAATACCCTGTATTTATCCTAGTTTCACTAGAGCTTTTTTTTAATGAGCTCTATTCAAATTGTAATCACCAGCACTTACACTAATCAAGTGGGAAATCCAAACAGTTTGACCTAGTAAACAACCTCTTTTCTTTCTTATCATAAACCTAGACATACCCCATGGTAGCTACAACGAGAAAGAAAAGCATGAGCTTTCTCAAAACCACTTCTTTTTTTAATAACATATTCTTACTCACAAGGCAAATATTGCATGTCTATTCCCCTGCTAGCAGTATGGTATTGCATTTGTTTTGGACTTGTGTTTTGCTTGATTCACAGCCATATTCTGCAGTCTTTTCCCTAAGTGTCTTCAGTATTATCCTGCTGAATACCCATTCTGAAACAAGGTCTCCCCTTCTACTTTCTCTGTAGTGATATTTGCTTTTCATGCTGTCCCCAAAGTCATTCTCTACTGCAGCTACTGTATTTTATAAACAACAGATGCTCCTTGCCCCTTGTCCATCTTAAATGATTGCTGTCAAGATGTAGCATCAGAATAGGCCACCTTGTCAACAAACAAACATAAAATACCCTATTCCAAAGTCTGGACCGTAAGTGCTTTTCAGTGCTAACTGCTCTGGCTGGAGATGTGAACATAATTCCAATTCTTCTGCCTTTTCTCTGGGTTTGGAAAAACAGCCTTCTCAGAAAGCTTGAAATTCTGGCAAAAGAATTCATTTAATAAAGTATGCTCCAATTAAATGTAATCATACGTGCCGCCAGTGGGTAAGATTCATACACATACCAATGCAAAAGAACAGTAGAAGGCAAAATCTACCCTTTTGCTTTTGAGCTAACTTTCCTTCTTTCATTCATCTTAGAATTGTTTTGACTGTGAACTGAAAAAAAAGAAAAAAAATTCCTCCAGCATGATAATAGCTGTTTTTCATCCTATACCAGAGAAATTCAAGAGAGTTTACATGGTAATTACAGGTCAAGCTTTAAAAAGGCATATGAAGACAAATCAAATTCTCTTGCACCTGCTCTCACTGACTTGTCCTTAAGTTCTGTTGGATGGAAACCAGTACTGTTCTAATTATTAATTTTTCCCAGGCTTTATTTTTTATGTTTTCTTTTCTCAGAGGCAATTTTAAAATATAATTGTATATTTTTCTTTTAAATCCTATGTTCCAGTTACGTGCTTTTCAGTACACAGTTTACAGACACTTGCAAATTCAGGAGAGCTAGCTAAGGGAAGAAAGCTGTGTTGTCAGACTTTATTTATGGACATTGCATTTTCATTGTGAGAGGGTTCAAGGGGCTGAAAATCATCAAAAATTACTGTCACTTTAATCCTTCATTTACATCTATTACAGATGAATCACAAATTAGTTCAAAGAGTCCCATGGCCTGTGTTAAGTTTGGTAAGATGATTAAGAGGTATGAACCTCTGAAATTACTTGTGTGTGATATGTTAAAAAGTTATGCTAGTTTAAACCTTGTGTCAAAAAAAATGAGCATGGCCTGTAAAAATACACAGTTGTGAATTTCCTTTAAAGCAGACAGGAGAAAGCTGATTTGCATGGGTTTGCACACCAAGGACCCTGAAGGCAATACAGTTAGGATCCTGACTTACTATAACTTAGACCTTTTTGCCTCCTGGCATAATGATTGAACCAATTTACAGTTTCTTTAGACATTAGCAGAATAAAAGCAAGTAAAAAATATTCCAAGTGAGTTTAATGGAAAGGGCTCTAATTTACAGGACTTTATGAATAATTTTTGTACTTCCCCCATACAAATTAATAATGTGAAATGTCTATTAATTCACCTATTTCATCCCCTACTGTACAATAAATCTCTCTGGCCTTACGTGAGTCTATCTTAAATGAGAAAGTAATGAGAAGCTGTCTTAGAAAGCAGTTACTTGGCCAATGACTTGAGAAAAATTTCTGACCACACACATAGGAGGGTAAATCTATAATAAATAAATTAGACATACAACTCAAAAGAAATTTCCCATTAAGAAATAAAATATACATGGCTATAGAACTCCTTCTAATATGTCTGATTTTGTTATACCATTCATAAAGGAGATTGCACACAAAATTCAAACATTTCCATCCATTTCTAACTTTCTGACAGCCTGGTGTCAACCGTGATTTAATTTACAGACTAAGATCCTTCCACTTTTACAACATTTTAGAACTCTTACATAAAGCAAGAAGTAGTCACTGCGATCAACTCTCCTCTGAAACGTGAACACTTGGAAGAGACAGCACTTTACCAGCTACTCCATCATTGTGAAATGTAGAGAGAGGTCCCAACACCAATTCAGTGTTTTTCTGCTTGTATATGCAATATTCATACCAGTTCTTTCAGTTCACATGTCTTAATGGGAGTTTACATATAGATGATGAATACTCTGATAAACGAATTTTTTTTTCCCCAGTCACATAGCCCTGGAATATAATTTCTTATTTTCCAGTTTATTCAGTCTGTGACCACATATTTTGGCATACTAAAACACAAGTTTGTTTGCTTGTTTCAAGTTAGATGCATCCATATAACTTCCTAGCAACATATTATTCTTTACATTATTTAATATTTCACAGTCTTTATCAGTAATGTTTTAATCCATATTGTAACAGTAATGTGAAATAGATGGGTGCAAAAATCTGAGGCCACTGAGGGCAATTTTTTTACATGTGTAGATAGTGATAGGACAAGGCAACGATTTTAAACTAAGAGAGGAGAGATTTAGATTAGATGCTAGGAAGAAATTCTTTACTCAAGGCGTAGTGAAGTAGTGGAACAGGTTGCCCAGAGAAGTTGTAGATGTGTCATCCCTAGAAGTGTTCAAGGCCAGGTTGGATGGGTCTCTGAGCAACCTGGTCTGGTGGAAGGTGTTCCTTCCCATGGCAGAGGGATTAGAAATAAATTATTTTTAAGATCACTGGCAACCCAAACCATTCTGTGATTCTGTGACTCATATGTACACATAAGGCTACCAGGGACAGATCTCTATTCTCTGAGCCAAGTTTAATGCCAGGACTGTTTAAATTTAGCTTCTTGTACAGCACATTGGCTATATTCACAGTCTGTGATGTCCCTCTGACCCCAAGGCATAAGCACCTTTACTAGCTGGAGAAAAAATTCAGGTCACGTACCTGAAGTAATGTGAGGACTGTTTTGGACACTTGCTTGAGAAGCGCAATGGCTTAGCAAACAGCCACAGCCAGTTTGGTGGTCTCCTCTGTCTTTCCAAACATGCTAGCAATTATTGGGAATTGTATTTTATTAATATATTATAAAAATAAGAAAGCAAAATCTACATTAGTTATGGCATTAATAACTAATCATCTAAGAAAAACGCTTCTATTTGCTGTGTAAGTACTCTGTCACCTTCTTTGAAAGAACATCTATGAAAATTATCATTATATTTTTAATTGCTGCACACTCAGCAACTGTATCATAGAATGGGTTAGGTTGGAAGGCACCACAGTGGATCATCTGGTTGAACCTCCCTGCTCAAGCAGGGTCATCCTGGAGTACATTGCACAGGACTGTGTCCACATGATTCTTGAATATCTCCAGTGAGGGAGATTTCACACCTTCTCTGGACAGCCTGTTCCAGTGCGCGGTCACCCACACAGCGAAAAAATGCTTCCTCGTATTCAGGTGGAACTTCCTGTACATCAGTTTCTGCCCATTGCCTCTTGTCCTACTGCTTGGCAACACTGAGCAGAGCCTGGCCCCATCCTCTGGACACCCTCCCTTCAGACTGTAGACATTGAAAAGGTCTGCTCTCAGTCGTCTCTTCTAGAGGCTGAACAGGCCCAGCTCCCTCAGCCTTTCCTCAGATATGCTCCAGTTCCCCAATCATCTTTGTTGCCCTAAATCAATATGTTATTTCTAATTCCAGCCTGCAGCTACTGCTGATTAGCAAGGAGATTTAAAAAACATTGACATGTCTTTCAATGCTAAAAACTTACTGGGAGCTTTTCAAACTGTCAGGTTTTTTGTAGGAAATGAAGTGCACTGCTTAGAGAAAAGTAAATGAAGCTAAACATGTACTTGATATTGATTCAGTCTACACAACAGATGGCAACATGGATGCAAATAAAGTGCTTGTCCTTTTATTATTATTAGTTAATATTTACATCATTGGAATGCCCAGAGGCCTCAGTCAGGAGCAGAGACCCATTATGCCAGACACTACACAAATACACACCGGAACATTTTGTTCCAGTATCATCTTTCTCCTGCTGCACACTAACTCATTGAAGACTCATTTGTATTGCCCAGAGAGTCATTCAAGCATACAGTGGGTTGATTTCCTCCAGCTGCTCTGAAAAGTTTAAAACCTAAGCAGCAAGGAAGGAAGGAAGGAAAGAAAGAAAGAAAGCTTCATAAATGCAGAATTTAATTTTGAAGGCTGTGCCTTATGTTTCTTATAACAGGGATGTGTTGGAATATCTCTTCTTGTTCTGGTTTCTCAGAGCAGCAAACTTAGTTTCCATATTTTCTTAGTTTCTGTACCATAACACTTATTTTCTTAATCCTGTCTCCTTCCCTTTGATGCATTCTCCTTGCTTATTCTCCACCATTTCCATGGCACGTGGTTTTACCAGCACAACACCCTGGTCCTCCAAGCCTGGCAAAACACTGGGAGCAGTATAACAGTTAAAAGTGTATGGTATTCTCTGGCCAACAAATACATCTCCAAGTACTGAATAAAGTAGTTCATTCAATTTTCAAATTCAAAATATTCCACTGTTTTCATTCAGAGTGTGATGCATTTTAATGATGATAGTCAGTGAGTTGCAGTATTGTATATGATCAGTTCTACAACACAAATGATTATTTTATATAATCAGTTCTCCACAGAAAAGCCTATTTGGCACCAAGATTTTTCTGAGGACTGTTTCTCCCAGGTAACAGGTGTGAGGCCTCCCCCGCCCCATCAATCCTTGCTCACAGCAGGTGCATAGTTCTGTCTCTCACAATTAAGTTCTAGTGGAGTTTGAAACTAGATTTCAATCAACTGCTTTCTGGTCCTGTGGATGGATCTCAGCTACACTGGTATACAAAGTTTTCTCTCTCCTCTTTTCCTGCTTTCTCACCTTTTAGAAGGTAAAATTGAAAGACTGTTTTTAGAAGTCTACTAGTAGCTTTGATGTTTAGGATTGACACAAAACCCCCACTATTTAGCTCTCTTCAAATAGAGTAGAAATTCAATCATCTAAAAAGAAGAATAGTTTTTATGATTTTAAAATTAAAGAACTAGAAAAATCAGGCTTTGCATGGAAATTTTGTTGCAGAATAAACTCCAAAGTATTATAGTATTACCCTTACAAAAAATTTTTACATGTAAAAGAAATTATTAATTTGCAAATAAAAGCATTTTAAAATAAAATTAGTATTAAAGTATTATCATTATTGTCATTTTAATGTCTTATAAGAAAATTATGCAAACATAAATGCAGAAAAACAAGAAGCCTTGAGAGAAGAATTGCTTAGACTTATATTAAGCATGTCTACTTCTCAAAGAAATTAAGTGTTCCTGATGACATTTAAAGGAAGAAAATCCATCATATTTGCAGTCAATCATCACTAGGATTCAGTGTTAATATCATACTGCTACCTTTTATACCCCTTCAGAAAAGTCACAGATGCATACAGTGTCCCACAGCATTCATCTGATGAAATCTTAATTAGTTTTATTGTTGGTAGTGTTTTTCTTTAGTAACTCTTGGGGTTAAAAGAACTATATCTGTAAAGTTTTCTAACTGGCACAGCTTAATCTAAACTTACATTCACTAAAACCAGTTAATAAGTATATCCACACTAAGATTTTTGGAAACTATTGTCTGGCATCAAAGGGCACTGAGGTCTGGTAACAGTCATTACTGATTACTGAGGGGATCTTTTGACTCATATTTTTGAAGAGAAGAAAAAACGTCCATGTTAGTAATATCAAAACCAAGGATAATTGATTATGTACAATCTTCATGCAGCTACTCCTATGCAAGTCTGGTAGTACTGTCCCAATTATTACTGTGATGCACTATTACAGGAAACAAGAAGCACCGCAGCGTTCCCCCAAAGAAAACAAGGATATACTGTTCCACACAAATACTTCCCTTCTACTAATGCTACCTTTTGTCAGGAGTTGTTTCTTATAAAATACTTCTTGTAGGGTTATTTATTTAGGTGTATTTCCTATAAACCAAATAGAAATGCTAGGTCAAGCTGTATATGGAAAACTGGGGGAAATTATCTTGACTGCCTAGGTCTGATAAGCAATAATTCCTGTTTCTTTACTAATTATTCTTTCTTTAGAAAGAACAGGAAATACTGAATGCAAAAATTGACCTAAAAGTTTAAATAATGGGAGGGGAAGATTGATCCATAATGGCAAATAATAGACCAATGTTATTTGTGGATATTTCCACTTCAGGATGTTTTGACAACAGATACTGTCTCATGATCATGAAAAGCTTTTCAGCCATTATCCATCACCTATCCTTCCTTGTATCTCCCATAGCTTATTGGCCAGTATTGACAGCCTGCATTTTGCACAAGATGACCTCTTGTCAGTCCAGAGGATCCAGAAAAATAATTGCTTTTTATTTGGCAAGGTTCCCTTTATAAAGTTTTCTGGCTTCAAATGAAGCATTCCCAACTTCTCTGAACATTGTCTTATGATACTGCCATCTCAGTCTAAAGACATTATTATAATATCAAGTGGGAGACCATAAACACATGTACATGGGCCATATATGCTCCTAAGGAATGAGATAGAAATGTTCTATTCCTTCTGGAATAAAGCTTTGGATCAAATCCCATCAAGTAGCTCTAGTGGTATAAGTTACACAACTAGATTTTATGGCCCAGCTCTTTGGTTTATCTTCAAATTTGATGCAAGCAACAATTCTGGAATTTATTTCCAAGCTTGGATTTTTGTAATTAAAGGGGAATGTGGTGGCCTGACATCACCAAAAATGCCTTAGAACATGTGCTGTGAACTGCACATGTTGTCCATAGGTCCCTAAAGCATTTTGGTAGCACAATGGCTGTCAGTGATTGCAACTCTACAGCCAGGAGCCTATTATCTATTTCAGAGCAGTGATCTGAACACAGTTCAGCTGGCTTTTTTGGCAGTGGCACGCGTCTAATGACAAGTTTTTGCTCCCTACCTCATGCCAGCTATGGCGATGCCATAACCCCTCACTGACAGCCTTGATGACCTTGCTTTATAGGCAATCCAACCGCACAAGGTAAAACCCAGGAATGAGGAGACTATTGTGTAAGGTCAGGCATTCAGCTTCTAGCAGTAAATCATAGACTTCAAATGCCAATAAAGCTGGAAAAAATGAATGCCACTGATAGAAGCTCTCAATATTAAAAAAGTTCTTTTTAGTATTTCTTAAAAGCAATGTAAGTATGGGTTCAGAAAGTCACACAAGCTTATTCTGGTGATGCAGGTAGTAGCAGCCTCTGCACAAAGGAGGTCAGACTCTGTTCTTTTTTATGTCAAGGACTCAAAGCAGTATTCCTGGTTGACACTGGGGACAAGCAAGGAAGAATCTCACCCTTAAAACTCATATTAAAGACATGACAAAGAACTTCTTTTCAAAGACACTTGGTTTCAATTTGTGTGTATCGGGTTTGATCTCTTTCACTGCTCTGTTTTTTTATTGACACAATTCAACTGGATACTGATGAGTCACTTTTACTTTAGCCTAATATATTTGAAAGGGAATGGGTTCAAATATTATGAAAAATCAAACATAAGACAGACTTTTGTTGCTAATATGGTTAGAGGAATTTTCTTGACTATTTTGGCACTCGTTTTGCAAAAAAACCCCAAAAGTTTTAATATGTCTTACTTCTGACAGGCTAGGGATTGTTTTGTGTTATAGTACTTTATGAGCCACATCATTTGCTACGTGTCACATTTATGAAATATTTCTTATTAATAAAGTTAATCTTGAGTTTTTGACTAATTCATCTGAAAAATCCTTAGCACCCACGCATGATATAACCTTTTTGTAAATGCGAGTCATTTACTTAAACTAAGGAAATGTTTATGGCAGTGTAAAATATTAATTAGTTATCAGTCTAAGAAAATACCAGGAACTAACGTTCAAATTCCTTGTATTTTAACAGGTGTCAAAGAGATTAAGTCAAACAATTAACCTTCGTATGACAAAAAATGTCATAGAGGAGAACAAGTCCTTAGTGTATCTGTTAAACACAGAGAAAGAGCATGCAAAAGCAAGCAAAACTCTAGTCAGCAAAAAGAGACACAGTGATTTCTATACAGAAATATATTTTACACTTTATTCAGGGTGCTTCTAGCCTTCAGTCTGTGCTTCACATTGCTTGGACTGCATGTGCTAGTGCCACAGCAAATCCATTCTTTAGAATATAGTCTGAAACAAAACAAGTCTTAAATCATGGTCATAGTGGTCATGATTATAGTTTACTAACCCATATTATATAATACAATGCAGTCACTCTGCATGGCCTTCCTTTTGGGGACTGGCTTGTCCTTGGTTAAATAACACCCTGGAAAAATTGCAAGGCAAAAATAAACTGTTTTCCTCTTACCTAAACACAGATAACCCTGTGATGCGAAATTACTGAAAAGATGTGATTTGGGGAAATTACAGTTCCTTGCTTAGTATGTATTGTGCATGCCCTACAGCCTTCCCTAACCAGTAGCTCCCAATTTCATCTAGATTGTAATGATTTCCT
Organism: Edolisoma coerulescens; assembly: GCA_013397115.1. Lineage (NCBI taxonomy): Eukaryota > Metazoa > Chordata > Aves > Passeriformes > Campephagidae > Edolisoma > Edolisoma coerulescens. The sequence continues at coordinate 816,855 of VWZW01006982.1, read as the reverse complement.
TTAAGGACAATTACGTTGCCTAAGAGCAATGCATGCATAATAATGCTGCTTTGGCATGGTTCAGTATAGAACGAGAGTAATAACTGTTTATTAATATGATAATTAACTGTTAATGCTTAGCAACCTAATTATATCTGTTAAATAACTTACATTTTTAAGCCAAATTCTAACAGAAGGACTTCTATTAAAAATAATAAAAAGCTATGAATATTATAGTAAAGGCACAGTTCCAGTTCAAAGTGCTGTATTTTGACTTTACTTGCATGAAACAGATTTTGGATTTCTGCATATTGTGAACAAAAGAAGCTGTAAGGGTTTCCTTGGTCTAATAGAGGATGAGTCAATGTTAGAATTTGGGCCTTATTTCAGAAAATGCATAAATAAACTATGAACATCATAAAATTTAAAGAAATTAATAAGGCTTTTTGTACTCTAGGACTATTAGAAAGAGTTGAGAAAGGGAGACTTGTAGCACGAGTTGCACAAGTTTCACTAACAGTGACCTTAGTAAATTGTCTTAATACTTGTCCTTTGTTTGATCTAGCAACAAGAACTACATTGATATTGAACAAACACATTGACAAATACAACCCTGGCTAGGAGCAATACGATTTCTGTAGCATACCACAGAAAGGTGGATTAATTGGTGATAGTCTGAAAGAGGAAAATCAAGCATGATCAAATACCTAAATTGTATAGCTTATGACAAAAAATGCTTTTTTTTTTTCCTTTTTTTAGACTAAAGAAGAAAAAGCTGAGGAGGAACAAGACAGTCTTCAATTCAGAAGTTAAGTAAAATTGAGGAAGAACTGAATTGAGTAGTCAGTGACCTGAACACAAAGAATCATTTTTAACTGAACAAAGAAAGGTTGAAGTGAAGCTTTAGAATGTATTTCTAATGATACACATAGCAAACCCAGCAAGAGTTTATTTAAAATATTCAGAATTAATTTTGGACAATTGTTCTCTGAAGTACTATCACTGTACTTAAGATATCTGTGCCATTTGATTATCCCTTCCCTTGCTCACTGGATCTGCAACCTGTGCAGCAAAAGTTGCAGCTTCAGCTCTGTGGCTGCTAATTTTTATTGTGTTCGTCTCATATCTTGACCATACAATGCTTAAAAACATCGTAATTGCAATTTCCATTGTCACTCTTTATAGACTTCAAAAAACAGTTCAGGAAATGATTTACCTCCGAATATCTAGAAGCACGGATAAGAATGAATCTAGGTATCCTGAAGACAATGCCATATCACGGGATTCTGTACTTTAGACAAACCTTAACATGACTTTAAGATGGAAGTGGAAATTTTCCACCTTACTTTGTTTCCTACAGGATCTTCTTTTGTCCCATAGTTCTAAGGAGTATTATTTTTCACATGATTCATCTAACACTAAGCCTTAGTCCAGATTTTTTTATTATAATAAACAGTTTCTGAAATTCTATCAAGCCTTCACTTCTGGGATTTTCTTCCCCCAGCCCTTTCCTCTGCTCATCACTATTAAGTTAAATAAGAGCATAATGTAGAATAATTTTACATGATCCTTTTGATCTCCTTTCTTTCACAGCTCTGAAACTGGTTTTATAACCTATCTCCTATCACCTTCATTATCATAATCCATTCTTCAGGATAAAGAATACAGCTGGATTATGTATTCCAAAAAAGTTCTTCCTTATGTGGCATTCCAACACAACTCATTGGAATTTTTAACTATCAACTAGCATTTGAATTTGATTTTGTTCCAAAGTTAAGATCAATTGGCATTTGCAGAATACAATGTCATACTAGCCAATGTCACCTGGCTGGCAGATAGACACTTATTGACCCAGTCTCTTTTTCCCTAGGAATTCATTGACATGATAAGGTCAACATACAAGGGGCATGTTGAAAAACATTAGGGGTGATAGGTAATACAGGGATTGATTCAAAATACCCCGTAGTGATCCAGAAGGTTTGTACTAACTCACTAGAAGCTAGATGGGACTTTAGAATACAAACATTACTAATGACAAAAATTAAAATACATCTTAATAATGGCCATTTGAATCACAAAGACAACGGTAGGAGAACTGACTGACACAAAGTGTACTCTCAGATGCCGTATTAGCCCTACTCCAGAAAATTTCATTTGTAAGAATTGAAGGAAGCAAAAAAGGAACACTGAAATTTGTGACCTTTCATCGCAACTGGAATAAATCAACTCTAAAATAAAAGGGCATAACACTCGCACTCTGCATTCTCCACACTGAGGAACCTCATTTATCTCTTAGACGAGAAATGGATTCTTGGCAAACTGAGCTGGCTGACAGTGTTCTGACTTGTTTGAGCCAGCTATTTCAGGGTGATTCATTAAGATCTATTAACACAAAATTTAAGATCCCTGACTTTTCACTTTTTATTTCAGAATTAGAAATTCTGCTGCAGTGAGATCAATTAAATCCTGTATTATTATCAAGCTGATAAAGTAAAACTGACTTTTATTTTCCTTTAACTAAATTATGGATGGTGCAGCAGACTATACTGAGTCCTAGAAATGTACGGCAATCAGAATTAGTAGATTGAGGAGGCACTGGACACAAAAAAATATATCTATACATGAAATAATTATGATTGACATGAATCCCAGTATTATTTGAGTGTTTACCCTCTTCAGGAAATTTGTGCTTGTACCCCTTGAGGTGTCAGTGCTGCAAAGAGAAAAAGAAGGAGATACAGTTGCTTAGAGGAATGTAAAGCACTTAGCAATGCAATGCTGGTTAGTACCTATACAACATATGTGGCCTGCAGGGTCCTGGTCGATGGCAAGTTGAACATGAGTCAGCAGTGCCCTGGCAGCCAGAAGAGCCAACTCTGTCCTGGGGGCATCAGGCACAGCATCGCCAGCCGGGCAAGGGAGGGGATTGTCCCGCTCTGCTCTGCACTGGGGCGGCCTCACCTCAAGTGCTGGGGGCAGTTTTGGGCACCACAACATAAGAGAGATATGTAGCTGTTAGAGAGTGTCCAAAGGAGGGAAACAAAGATGATGAAGGGCCTTGAGGGGAAGCCATATGAGGAGCAGCTGAGGTCACTTGGTCTGTTCAGCATGGAGGAGACTGAGGGGAGATCTCATTGCAGTTACAACTTCCTTGTAAGGGGAAGAGGAGGGGCAGATACTGATCTTTTAGTGGTGACCAGTGACAGAATCATATTGAATGGTCTGAAGCTGTGTCTGGATATCAGGAAAAGGTTCTTTACCCAGAAGGTGGCTGGGCATCAGAAGAGGCTCTCCAGAAAAGTGGCAGCAGCAGCAAGCCTGACAGAGTTCAAAACATTTGGACAGTGCTCTCAGGCACATGGTGTGACTCTTTAGATGTCTTGTGCAGGGCTAAAAGTTGGACTCAATGATCCCTGAGGGTCCCTTCCAATTCAGAAGATTATGTGTTTCTGTGAACATGATGACCTGACTCTACTGGTCTCCACCTTATGCCAGATAAAGCTTGCTCTAACCGAGTGGCTGACAGATCCTGACTTAAGCACCTTCACAGACTGTTCTGAAATGACTAAATACAGCCTCAGAAAGATGATCTACAAAACCATTTTGTAAAGCTGTAAAGGAGCTGCATAAAGCTAGTCAATAGGTAACATTCCATACGTACTTCTGGATGCAGAAGACCCTTCTCAGAGAGAAGAAGCCTCTATCAATCTAGAATCAGAGGTTAGGTCCATTACAGAAAGTTTGGAGGCTTAGATGAGCAGGCTTGTATTTTTTAAAGAGCAGATGTCAGCAGTGTTCTCTGACTGTATACACTACCCTAGTGGCTACATGCACTTGCCCAGTAAGGGATCTCTGCTGGCTTTGAAACTCACTTGGAAGAAATTCATACACATTTTAGTCTGGTTGAGTGTGAAGTTTGGCTTTCATGTGAAACTGTTTGAGTATATGAAATGGAATGCAAGCCTTGTGGCAGGTAAGAGCAGGAGAGAAAGATGACTTAGCATTCATGTTCTGAGTGTCCTGTGCTTGGATGTGGAGGAAATTGGGCTCTGGTCCTAACCAGCCTGCTTCTGATTTTCTAATCACTACTCAGTGTGAAATGCATAAACAGCTCAAAGCATAAAGATTTCAAAGCCAGTCTCTTTTTATCAGCAACCATTCACTCATCTGCAGAGTTCATTTTTCTAAATTGTGTCCATTTGGTTCCAGGAATACCACATCATTTTGTACATTGGTGAGGGTGCAATAGCAGGAAACATCCATGAAAAGGTGAAGTGCTGGGGCTTTTCCCTCAACAGAAAATTGGGGTAGGAGAAAGGCATGGGTATAAATGCTAACCAGGGAAAAAGACTGACAACAAGTTTCTCATTTCCTACCTAAACTGCAAGTTGTCTGAACTGGAAGCCGCTTGGCTGAGTAAAGAGCAAAGAACACCTTTCCTCTGGACCTGCATTTCAGTGAAGTGCCCACAGCTGCTGCTCTCCAGAGAAGGTCCATGCTCTGGGTGTGCTTCAGGAATGCTGTGAGCCTGGCTATGAGGCCGGGCTTGTATGACATGCCTATGTCACCAGCCCAAATCATGGTGCAGCAGAGCTGAGTGCTGCTCACCTCACTCCCTAGGGCCACTTCTCCCATGTGTGTGTCCCACCTATGAAATTTTACAACTCGAATTTAAGGCATCAAACTAGAGTAAACAAGTGATGGATTGTGTGCTTTTGGGATATGTGGCAGTTTTTGTGATGCTCACTCTCCCTAACTCGCACCACATCAGTCATTTCCTAATCTCCAGGTATACAAAAAAAAAATAATATATACAATTGCATAAAAAATTACTCTCCCATCCTTCAGTTTCATTCTACCTAGTGGCTTAATGTTCTTCCAAACAAAAATAAGAAAATACTTGATTGCATTTTCCACAGATTGCTGGTCATGTAATTTTTTGTAACTTGTCTGCAAAGCTCCAGTGGAGTGATATAAATAACAAAGAGGGAGTAAAAATAAAAATCACCCAGTGCTTTATATAATCCTCTCCGCATAGTTTTGTATCATGGAAAATCTTTTCTCATCTCTTGGCATATTTTTTCCTAAAAATTAATAAAGTGGAAAAAGGTTGGGCTGTCATACGTCACCCTCTTTAACAGACTCTCAATCACTTTCATTTAGTGAGTGACACTGGACCTCAAAAATTATCCTAGACCATATTCTCTCTTAGTGTCACATTATTGTTATTAATTGTATCACTAGAGCCTAGATGCAGCAATTTGTAGACTGTGAAAAGCAAGACCGCTTCACTCTCCTCAAAACAAAATAATATCATATTCATAAATTAATACTCAAACAAAAAAATATACAAGTCCCACTGTAAAAAGAAAAAATAAATTCTCTACTTTATTTATTATTTATTTTTCTCATAATGTTTTCTGTCTTGACAGAGTTTTCTTAGCACACATAAATAAAGACATGATTAAAATTGTTGATGACTTAAAAAGTATAGAAATAAAGATACTGTGAGGGAGAAGTCTATAAGCTGACTTGAAGAGACTGGGCTAGTGGTTGTTGGAACAGTATATAAAAGTAAAAGGAAAGATATCTGGAAACAGAAGGTAGAATTACTTAAAGGATTACATAGCAATACCCTTGGAAGAGATAAAAAAGGAAACTATTTTATTCCTGAGTATATTTATACTTCTATATGAACTTCAAACAAAGAACAAAAAATAATACCGTGCCAATGTTCTCATCCATTTCAAGCTGGTGAAGGATTTTAGAATAATAAAAGCAATATATTCCTCAAATTTAGGAAGAGGAAAAGTAACAACAACCCATACAGAATAAGGAGATGCCTACAGCACTGAAAAAGTAAAAAGCTTTCATAGAGAAAACATTTCCAGTCTCCAAGTTGCAAAAAATGTAAAAGTCATTTTATAAATAGAAGTATTTATGATGATGTGTGGCTATATTCAAAATCTTGAGATATTAACAAAATACTCTCAGCATCTCATTATTAATTTTCTACCATCATTGTAAATTAGTTCTAAGCTCTTTTCTAAAAAATTATGTAATAGGTAACATTGTGTGGAATAATTGTCTTTACACAGCTGAAGTTGACTTTATTTTCAATCAATGTCAAATTTGAGCCATAAATATTTGTACAATGTCACAGCTGTTAAATGATGCCACAGCAACACGGTAGCATTATGTAGCACTAAAGAGCTGAGAGCCACTACACAGTTTTGAGACTTCACATTTATAGCACAGCTCTTTGGCCCCTTGGAACTGTTTGATACTATTTTCTCCTCGTGATCCATCCATGAATAACAGAGAAATAAGTTTGATATCTGCACTTGAATTAATCCCACTCACCAGTCCTGCTTTAAAATCAGTGGAGAAAAACAGAAACTTTTGAACCATTGTTAAACTTGTTTTAAAATGAGCATCTAAAATAGGTCAGAAGTATTGTACCTTGAAAGGTCTTATTTCTGTCTCTTGATTAGAAAAGGAGCCTACAAGGGCTACAACACATATAGATGTCACCACTGTAGATTTCTAATGCTAAATGAGGTTAATTCCATTAATATATTTTAAATTTTTACTTTTCTGTTTTAAATCCTGGTTATATGTGTCCAAAAGTAGAGGTAATGCACCAGTGCTAACTCTGCTTGCTTCATCAAATCTCCTAAGATTCTGCCAGAGCAGCATGAAACTTTCCAAATATATGTACACTGAATTATCTTTAACATTTTGGGTCTCAGTCAAAACTCTATTGTCTTCAAGGTAATATTTTCTGAAGAGAATTAATTATTCACATCCTCAGACAATGTTATGATAAGAAAGAACAGTTTATGTCACATAACTTCAGACATCTAAAAGTTACAGGCATAATACTGAGCCAGTCACCTTAAGTTCCCTTGATAGTAACTGGAAAGAAATTGGCACCTCCAAGGAGCAATCCATCTGACCTATCCTAGATACCAATCTTAGGATAAGAAGAATCATTCCCTTGAGGTATCCATTTCTCTTCATTGACTATAAAGAAAGAATAGGGCAAGTTAGAGAGATTTACTTTTTTAAAAAAAATGCCAAAACTAGGGCAGATAAATCTTACACTAGGAGGAAAAGAGTTAGGCTACTTCGTACAGAAAGCCTGTAAGAATACATGAGCCAAGGGGCCAAATTAAGTTGTGTGCAAAATACAGCAACAGCACAGAATTTGGTGAATTTTTTAACATGTACTAGGCTCAATATATATTCAGTCTAATTGGCCACTCAAGAAAACTCAGGAAAACTGCAAACAAAAAGGATTTTCTGATCAAACACAGGAATGAAGTATCTGTTCCAAGGCAGCCACATACTTCATATTTAATGTTAACAATATTTATAGGAGTTCAAACTTAAAAAAAACTATGTTCACATGCACTTTTAGAGTATCAAATTAACCCTTTTGATATTGGTGTCATACCTACAGAAAAGATTAAGGTCAACACCCTCCTTCTACGTAGAAGACTTTCAACAGAGTCCCAAGCTTAAAGCCAAATGCAGAGCTTGGCCTACAGTGAGTGCATGTTTGGAAGCTAGTCAGGGCTGGGTGGACAGAAATGGCAGGTTTGGAAGCAACTGACTGGAATATAAGGGGAATAACACTTTCTTGCTCAATTAATTTACAAGAACTATCCTATATCAATGAAATATATATTTAAAACTTGTAATCAAAATTGTTATAAAATAGGGAAATTGCTTGTAAAGTAGGGAAATTTATTTTGTTCTATACAGAATTTCCATAATTCTAACTTGCTAAATTTGGCATGAAGTGGTTGGGTTATTTTGGAAATACTAGCTTAAAATATAAATATCACACCTTCATAAAAAGTGCAATGAAATAAAAGCATTCTAAAACTTTTTTGTACCATAATAGCAAACAATAAACTTCTCATATAGTGATATTTAAATCTGTAATAAAGAATAACGTACAGAGAAAAGAAAAGAAAGAGTCTTCACAATCTTCAGATAAATATTGCACAAAGTCAGGTTGGACAGGGCAATGATCAACCTGATCTATTTGAAGATGTCCCTGCTCATTGCAGGGGGGTTGGACTAGATGACCTTTAAAGGTCCCTTCCAGCCCAAGCTGTTCTGTGATTCTATGATGCTATAAGTTAACATTTTCATGTGCATGATTTCCTGTAGAGCAAACATACAGAATAGCTGTCCTGAAGTCAGTAGCAACATTACAAAAATTGTTTAATGTCAGGCTTTCAAGTGGTTCTGGGTGTACTGGGACTCTGTTTTTCACAGAGGATCTTGCACTACAGGTACTCTTGTCACTCACTCATTCTGGTCATTACACTGACTTATTTGTACAACGCAAATAACTTATCTGGTATTTTACTGAAAAGAGAGGATTTGCTGTGGTCAGGTGTGGGGCACGGACAGGGAAGAAGGGACACATGCATTAGTGAGCACTGGGGAGTGGGAGACCATTAGGGTAAAGCCAAAGACAGGTGTTTGATGTGTGAAGTCACATAAATTGAAGCACAAGAGTAGCATTATGAATACCTTGATACGTCTAAAACTTCAACATAATTTCATTTTAAAATACATTTGACTACATTTAGAACACTGATATAAATGCAGTATCAACACCTACACGGAAAAAAAAAAGAATTTTTTAGTTTTTTTTTATTTTACCAACACATTTCTCTGAAGGAAACTCAATATTCTAAGAATTTATCGGAAACATGGTAGAATTATCTTCTTTTAAACTGTATTAGAGAGAAAAAAAATCTACAAAATATCCCCCCCAGAAAAGAAATCTAAGAATTTTTTTTTCAACTCTGGTGAGCCCAACTATGCCTGCAAAAGGTTACCCATAGTATATGGCCTGATGCACTGACAAAGGACAGAAGGAAAATATTTTATCAAGACCTTGAACACAAAGACTAAAGGAGATACAACATTATACTATGCTTCTGTGTTTGGGAGCACCCCAGAGACACAGGAACTGCATACAATATGGAAAAGATGATGCAAGACTCTATTTTGTTCCTCTTGAGTTTATCAAAAGTTATATCAATGTTAACTAAATGAGATGAGGAGTAAAATTTTCCATAGCGATAGTCTTATTTCATAATGGTTCTTTTTTAAGTGTCCACAGGCGACACTAGAAGGAGAACACCAGGTTAGATAAGCCACAAGGCGGATACATTCTAGTCATTTTAATGGTGCAGTAAAGAAGACGGAGTTATGATCTAAAGGGTGGGAACTGAGACTAGAATCCCCCCAGTCCAGACTGGCATACAAGCTGAACAGAGCAAGATGGGGTAACAGAAAGGGAAAGAAGGATAAAGGGCATATTTGGAAAACATATCAACAGTAGATAGCTTAGAATTTAACTTTCAACATAGAGCAGATAGAGGCAAATCCCATCAGGAATATTTACCTAAAACACGCATCTGTATATAAAATGTGCTTTTCTTCTTACGTGAGACTTAATACAAGATTTCAGCAACAACACAACATTTCCATTTCACAGATATCATGGCCTTCGTTACCTACATATTGTATTCAAAAGTATGGTCCATGGTCTTTCATAGAGGATAAGCACACAAAGGTCATAGATTCTGGCTCCACACCTGGTTGAACTATTCAGCAGAAATGCAGCTGGACTGTGGAAACCAATTCTGTGGAATTCAGCAGGCGTCTCCCAAAGTATGAAGCTGGGAACTACTTATTTCAGAACGGTTTCTTTAATTTCATCCTTCCTCTACACCACTGAATCCAATAGGCCTCACAAACAACTTCCTCTAACATAGAAGACTTAATGATAAAATGAAGTCAATGTTCTGGACTAATGCCTTCCAAAGTCACAGGCTGTTAAGCAGGTGACCAGAACAACTTTCAGACATGTTCACTAATCATCAAAAGGTCCTTAGTACCTACGAAATGACCTCAAGCATGATTTATTAATGCTTATCATTAACTTACTGCTACTGCATTCAGTTTTTCGACAGAAAGTTGCTGCCAATCAGCCTTAAAATAAGCTCAAAAATCTTCCTACTTGTATTAATATCAGTTAAACTGCTTATGATATTTGATGGCAGGTTTTGACTGTGAAATTAGAAAAACATTGGATGATGATATACTAGTAAGCTGAAGACACAGTTATAATGACAGCATTTGTTACCATACATGTTAGGGTATACTATCAAACACAAAAATTCAGGGCAAGAGCTTAAGAAGGAAAGATTTAAAGCATATCCTTTTCTTAAGTAATGCACTTTCTTAAATGTAATACATGTTTCTTATGATCATTGTAGAGGAAGTTATTCTCTAAAGGAATTTGAATACGTAAAAGATGATGGCTAAAGTCTTGCTGACACTGGAGAAAATCTGAACATGAGGATCGGGTGGAAAAAGAGTAAGGAGAATAGTGCAAGAAAGGAATGAATTGCCTATGAAGGTTAGAGCAGAAAATTGGGGGCAATTAGTCTGGAACACTGCAGAGAGGCCATTGTTCCTGGCTAGGACATTTGCTGAGACTGCAAATCACATATTTATTTATTTCTGCTGAACTAGTCTTCTATGTAATAAAGTGCTGCAAGGGCACAGACCAAGAACAGTAACATAATTCATTTGAAATTAAGTCACAGCAACCAGCTTATAGATAAATGGATAAAGAGCTACATATTTTTCTGGCATAAATTGGGTGTAGCGTCATTGCAGTCAATGGAATTATATCATTTTACATCAGGAGAGAATTTGTTCTACAACACAAGCAATAGTTTTGGCAGTTATGTCCCATTTTCAGTAACACCAAAGCTACAGAAAAATCCCATTTGCAGCTTCTTGTCCATCCATTTAGTAGTTCTCTCTAATGGCTAGAAGGGTCCTCCAAGAATTAAAAAAGAAATCCATTTCCCTGCTGGTGATATCTGAAGACAAAGGCATGGAATTAAATTGACACTTTGTACACCTGGAAGTTGCACTGAGCTCAACAGCACCATTTTATGATGCACAAATTTGGTACATTGTTTCCTATAGTTCTTTGCCATTTAAATGTCTGAATATTTGAGTAGCAGTAAATAGAATATCTGCATAAATATAGATTCTGTGACACCTTCAGCTCTGACATTTGCTCTATATATGGCTGAATCAGTAAAGGAATGAACTGGGACAACTTGTCCAAATTGAACATTTAAACAGTTTTATACTTTAATGAAATTCCCATTTTTAATTGTTTTTTAGGAATTTAGAAATTATTTTGAGACTTACAGCAGCAATAATTCTTCATTTCAAAAATTCCAAAATTTCAAAAATTAATCTAAATCCTTGGCTCTGCAGAGGCATTGCAATCTTTTCTTGCTCGTATTTTGCTAGGTATTTGTTTCTTTCTTGTTATAATTTTCTGCTGTTTTTTATCCTGATATTTCCCAGGTGAAGAAAGAAGCTAAATCTCTTTGAGAAGACAGATGGATCTAAGAAACCTTAGATAAGCCTTACTTTTATTCTGGAATATTTCCACATTTTTAATTCATGTTTCTGGCATCTCGTGGAATCCAATAAGAAAACAGAAATGCCTTTTAGTAAAACGGAAAGCTTTTTTCCAGACGGTATTAGTCATTCTTAAATATTGCTACATATTTCCTCATGATCTTTTAACAAGCTACATGGACTTCTGAGAGCCTCTTACATTCTTTATATTTCTTCTTTAGTCTGCTTAAACACAGATAAAACAGGGAGAAAAAGAAAATGTTATTTTCAGTGCTGCTTGGATCACAGAGAGCTACTTACAGTTGTGACAAGCACCTTTTCATCTTTTTAGAAAACAAGGTTTGTCCATACTCTGATATGTAATATTAACAGGACAGCAGCTTACACCGGAGGTTTGTGGAATCTGGAAACTTAGAAAAAATGTAGCCTGTAGTGCTGAAGAATTCACAACAAATTTAGACTCTGTGCTAGTGATCTGCTCTAAACATATTTTGGTGTGGGAAGTGCTGTGACTGTGTTATTGTCATATCAGGATACATCTGCAAAAGGACTTGCAAACCGAGCACCGACTCTGTGGCTTTACTATGTTACTCAGAAACCTTTTGCCAGACTGCCACCTACATCTATAGGCCACCGTTATTCCCTGTCCGATGATCTCCATAAGAGAGGGTCTGATCCTACTGTACTGCCTTGTGCTTATACCCTGGGAAGGCTGTTAAATGTCTGGTCTCATCAGGAACTTCCAGTATAGCCAGCTCTCCTATGTGTTTGAACAGCATCACACAAAACACTTTTATCCAGTATCTTATAGTCTCCTGGGACAAAGACTCTGAGAACTGAATCCTTACCTCTAACCTTGGCGTCCTTTGAGATGAATACTCTATCACTATATGAAGAGTGGCTGGGACTTTTCTGTAGACTTTCTTATTGTTCAGTTTTTATTTGTCAGGTTTTGCGTAGTGTGTAAAAGTGGTGTCTCAGGTTCTTACACAAAAGAATTCTTGTGTCAGAGAAATAAGTATGTCTTCTTGAGTAAGAGTTTAATACCTTTCTCTACCCTCAGTATTTTCAAAGAGCTTTACTATTTCATGTGAATCTCTGACTGGCTTACAAGTTTCTGGGACACCTCCCTTTACCAATGCATTGAAGAAAGGAGAAAATACAGTTTGTCTGCAGAACTCGCAGAAATTAGGTATTGCAGTACATAAATTCTTCTCTGGATCCTTATCAATCTCTCTGATGACCAGGAAAAGAACAAAATTGTACTGCATTTATATCCAGCACAGCATCTGAATTTCAACACATTACTATACTGTAATTATAGTTAGGCACATAGAGATGCAGGTTCAAGATATCCATTTCTGATGGCCTCACATCCACATGGAGAGGTAGGTGAAATGTCATAGCTGTGCAGAATATGTTTCCTCTTTATCAATGACCAATGCACAGTATTTGTAAATACTAAAGCATATTATTTCAAATCCTTCTCAAGTTAATAATTGTTTTAAAAGTATTAGATTAAATTCACTCTCTTGAAATGTGACAAAACCAGTGGAGTTTCACCAGATATGTACGTGATTTGGTAGCAATGACAACTTATATCTGTGTTTCATCCATATCAAAGGATCCAATCTCCTTTGTAAGCAAAGGAAGGAGTTCAGATACCAATGAAATGCAATCACCATAGGTGACATGCAGCAGATTTCCTCTTCTAGCTTTTTTTTTTTTTTTTAATTTTAAATTTACATAACTGTTTAGCATTGGTAGTGGAAAAGAATCTCTGAGATAAGAGAAAATGTCTGCACTGATTTTTTTTTTTAATTCCCCTGAACATAGCAAAACATGTTGTGAAGTTCCAGGGTCAAATACAGCCACAGTTGCAGAAAAGAGGAAGGCTAAATTAGGCCCTTAACACATAGATAAAGGTTTGAGAAGAATTACTTACTAACCCACTGATCACTAGCTGTCTCAGCCAGGTTGAGAGCTGCTTGATGAGCAACTTGTTTGGGTAGGGATAGGTGACTGTTACTAGCAGAGGAATGTCGAAGAGAAGAAAAGGTGCTCTCACAATGAAAGGGCTTAAGATGTCAATAAAGCACATGTTTATGGCAGTGGCATTAAGCAGTTAGCTGTGATTCATGGCTTTAAAAGAAAAAGTAATTTAGTTTGCTAATTACAATAACAGCTGCAAAACTGAAGAATTCTGGTACAATTTACGAGCTACAAAGTGTGGAGACAAAATACTAGAACATTTAAAATCTGACCATTAAGAATTTTCTACTAAAATAGTCTTATCTGAGGTCATCAGAATCCCACTGAAAGGACTTTAAAAGCACCCTCAGTCTTTCCTGCTCAGTCCCTCTCTTGCATTGTAGTTTCAGATGCTGCTGGTCCTTCAGTTGATTGTTTTAGCACCATGGATGGGTGCCTGGTGTGTGAGAGGCCTCGACTGGATATTATCCAGGGAAAGTTGATTCAATGAAATAGCAAGTCCTTTCACAGGATGACCAGTTCACAGACCACAGATGTCTCAAAAAATTCAACTGAGTTGCGGGTTACAAACCCCTCTTTTCTGCACATGACACAACTACAAGAAAGTGGGCTGTGACCTGTGTGATACTCCCTGGTGGTCCGTATCCAGACCGGTTTTGTTCTACAATTTGAAATTTTCATCCTATTTTCTGAAATTCACTGTTACTCCTCCATTTCCTCTACAGATGTGAAACTGTTTTCAATCAGAACTTATTATATATAGTATAAACAAGTAGATAAACAGACAACTCAGTGGTGGAATATATCCATCTGGTCACAACCCTGTAAAACACCAGGGATGATGTGCACACAGTTTATGTTTAACAGGACTTTGAAAAATTACCCATATTTTATGGCAGCAAGTGGGTTAGATTACTTTCTGAGTTAAATATAACAGGGTCATTGTGGAGGGCTGTGGGCCCTCAAGACAAGAGCTTTTTGCACTCCCCTGGAGAAGTAGTGCCTGAGGGCCAAATCTTCCTAGCGATAAGCAACCTGCTTCTCGGTCATGGTGAGGAAAACAGCCACTCCCAACATGCCTTGCTTTGTTATGGTGACAGTCTGTGTCCCATTGGCTGATTGATTTCTACCCCACCCCCTGCCTTTCCCATATAAACCCCTGCCCTTACCCCTCACCTCAGGGGAGTGTTGCCTCTGGCTGCCTTCACAGACTGCTGAATAAAGCTACCTGTGGATTTTGCCAAGCGAGACTCTCTGTCTCTCTGTCCCTGAGTTCTGCTGGGGTGATTTCATAAAAGAGCTAAATCACACTGAGCTGCTATCACTTGCTGAAACCGCCTGTCGCTCCGGAGAAGTTGCAAAGGCCCCTGGAAAGGCTCTTCCCCTGGTGGGACGCTTTCTCTAGGAAGGTTGCAACCCCGGGATCGTCCAGCCCTGGACATCCAAAAGCGACAGGTCATCGCTCTGGTTTTTGAGGCACATCCAGATAGAAATACCTAGGAAAGTTACCCTCTGCATAAGGAAGCAACAGTTAAATACACAGTGAAGGAACTTTACATAAAGCTGGTCTGAGTTGATGTCACGGGATTACAAGTTACATTAAAAAGCAGGGAAATGAAAGCCAAGGCATGATATCCATCAAAGTAGTGTAGCAAAGTACATAAACAGCCCTTTGATAGCTATCAAGCATTGGATATCACTGAACAGCACTGGCAGTAAATACAATAAAATCCTGTAGTGGTCATCTACCCTCATATGTTGGGCAGTCTCATGCTAAAGTGGTACTGTGCATGCTGTGCTGTCCTTAGGAGAATGCACTTACCCCTCTGGAGCCTTCTAATGTCCTCTATGAAAAAGATGTCCAGGAGAGTATGTGCTTGAAGTAATTCCTACAACTGTCTCAAAACACCTGGGAGCTGTTCTTCTACAGAATAAGTAAGTGAAAGGAAAGAGGTAACTGGCAAATGCTCCCTCTGTGCCTGGGCAAGTGCACCTGGAAACCAGTTTTCACTCGATATGTCACCTGTTTTCTATCTGCTGCCTTAGCACATTTTTCTTGACAGCAATTAGCTGTCTTGTGCTTCAAGAATGAAGACTTTAACAAAATCCACTATAAGAAACAGTCCTTCTCTTTTCACTTTGCACCCTCATTGGTCAAACACTATGTAGGAAGGGCCCCTCTGTTTGGCCTCCTTTTCTGTCCTCTGTCCATCCCATTTTTGCCCACTTGCCAGCGTATTTACATGAATAAAATTTACATTAAATATGCAATGGTTAGTGGAGATGTACTGGACAACTTGCCACTAAATAATGTCATTTAGCTAATTAAGTTAGACTGGTAATAAAGCTAATGATAGAAACAATAGTTTTGGCAACAAGCACCGAGTTCTGTGAGGAAGAATGTGATTGCTGCTTGGATTCTATTCACCTTTAAAACTGCTATTTTGATGTTCATAAAGTAAGCGCTGCTTTGTGGAAAAAGAGTGCTTTCAGAGATGCATGGATCAGTAACAACTACAGAATCGGGATAAAACAGGCTGTTTAAGATTCTGGGGGTGTGTCAAGCCAAACTTCGTTCTCCAGAGGGCTCAGAAGCTCACAGCTGGCATCTTCTGGAAATGTGTCACCTTCGGTCGCTATTGATCAGTAGCTACCTACTGTTGTGCAGGAGATTCAGCTTACCAGCAACAAAGTACTGCAAGCACCAAGGGTGCTGCACAACAGTGCACAGAGCTTTTTGATGAATAAAGTAAAGAAAGAGATATCTTTGAATAAGGTCAGAAATTACTCAGTGATAACATGTTTTCATGTTATCTGTGAAAGCATCACCACAGCTCAGTTGACAGAGGTGAGAGACTACTCCAAAACACTGAGAAACAATCACACAGGCTATCTTGTTTTTTAATGCTGAAGAAAAGAGCTTCGTTGTCTTGGGTTTTTATCTTTATTTTTCTCCAGCTGAACTTGCACTGTTTTACTTCAGTTTTACATAACAGCAGTTTGTGAAGAGTGATTTATTTTTAACGTATCAGCAAAATAGTTCCTTAAGATGGTTCTTCTAAACTACAAAAAACCCGGAAGTTTATAATAATTTCAATTAAAAAATAAAAATTGTCTGAGATAAATACACATGCAAAAAAAGAAGTGAAGTTATGACAAACGGGATGCACACAGTCACCAAAGTACACACACACACATCCATTTATTTTACAGTCCAGTCAACCTATGGACTTTCTGCCTAAATCCCTTCCTGGTAACCTGTGGGCCATTAGGACTTCACATTATGTTCCCCCTTGAATTCAAGGTCCAAAACTTTGCTACAAGAAACTATTATCTTTTGTCGCACTCATTGGAGGGAAAAACTTGTGCTGGTTGCACCTACCTATTCTCTGCAACCCCTGAAAACATGCCACAGGTCTGTTCAGCCCCCTGGCAGGCAGTAGAAAAGTCCGTCTGAGCTTATGGTGCTCAAGTGGAAGAAATGCTTCATGCATTGAGTAATCATCTGACTTGTTTCCTTGAAAAATCCTTTACAAACCTACACATGTCCACCCAAACAGTGGTAAAGCGGGGGACATGGAAAAGAAGAAAAAATGAAGTAGAGAGAGAAGACAGCATTACTAGATAAACTAGATTACTAGATAAATAAGAGGATGCATAGATATTTTGTCTCAAGTCATTTGTGGACATTTCAGAGGCATGCATCATCATGGACCTGAGTCTCTTTTGTCTAAGTTTCTGCACTTATTTCCCATGTGGTTTCCTCCAATACTTACAAAAAAAATCACATTCGATGTAGAATAATAGCACAGTCATTATCTAACTAGTTATACTTAACTTTGGGAGGGGCAAAGTTACTACTGAAAGGCACCATTTTTCTTTCCTGTATCAGCCTCCTTTTTGTGACTGGCAACCGACTGACTGACTCGCTTTTGATTTTATGAGGGTATTTGTACTTTTCTTCACATTTCTAACATTCCAAAGGCAATTAGGAATGTTTGCATAAAGCTTACATCAATGTCAGGCTGTTGGTATATAATTAGTAAAGGTGTTTGTGCCAGAAAATCCACAACTATGGGAAAACACGGGATGGGGAGTAAAGAAAGTCTAAGGCCCAGTCTTAAACATATGCTGTATATTTACTGTAATGGAGGAAAGAAACACCAAGTTATTTACAAAACCTGGAAAGATCTGCAGTCTGCTATTACAGGAGGCAATGTTCAGCAGGCTTAATAAAAAGATGTGCCCTTCAGACTGCTCTCAGTTTGTCCTATCATGTCTTTTCCCATCTTCTGCCTTATAACATTTTCTATACCTTGTAAACTGATAGGAATTCATTCCTCAATGGCCATACACAGAGGTTAATAAGCTCCCAGCAGCAGCTGACTTGGAAGTAGAGAAGAAATACTCTACGCTACATCCAGTTCAGAAATGTTACCTTCATATCCCTTTCCCTGTTTTGGGAAACTGTAAGTCTTTTTCCACTTCAGTTCCTCCGGATATAGACTGGCAGTGTGGTAAGTCTCTCCTCTTGTCCTGTGTCCGAGAGGCTGTTCATTGTGCAAATTGCAAGTCAATGTGATGTGACACTGAGTCAGCCGGCGAGATGAGGTAGGTGTCCCAACGTTGTTCCTTACGTCAAACCACAAAACGGGCCTTTTAGCATTAAAAATCATCATTCATTAGGTCACAGGGGAGGACAAGGTAACCATCACAACAGAGAAAAGGAAGATTTTCTGGGGAAAACAGCTTAAACTGTTTGAAAACAAATCTCTCCCCTATCCGTCCTTCCTTCTGACCTTGCTCTCCATCCTGCAGTTTTCACAGTGGATTGCAGCAGACTCCCTCTGACTGTCTCTGAAAGTTTCCTTTCTGTCACCTCTGTGTCTGTGCTCTCTGCTTTCTCACCGATTCGCACGCCAGCTGCAGGCTCCCTGCCTGCTCCACCCTGCACTTGCCAAAGGTTGTCCAGCAAAGCCTCTAAATTCACTCTCAGAGATAACACCATCTCTCTCTCACTTCAGAGGGTGCAAAATCCAGGACAAAACAAAGCAGCAGCTTTTGACCTTGCTGTCCAGCACAGCCTTTCAGAAAAACGCACTGCTCATGGAAACTGTGAACAAACAAATAACTCAGGCTGTTTAACATGTCACCGTGACACAGTGGTGAGCAGTAGGAAAGGCTAAAAGAATTTAAGGGATTATTGGGGGACAAGCAACTAATCCTATGTGTATTTCTCTCACATTTCTTACATCGTAAAATGTCATTCACTTGTGCAGCCATGAAGCAGAGGACTTGCTTGTTTAAGAGGAACAGATCAGTAAGGTACTGAGGATTTCTATTCCTCTGAAGGATTCCTTCTAAGGTGATAAAAGAACATAGTTATCTATACTGGCACAAACAGCAAGGTGTCTCTGCCTTGTAATATTAGAGCTGAAATATGACACTTTCTGTACCTTAAATTCAATTTTTTTTTATCCTTGGAAGACACATACAAATTCCAGTATAAAATAAATGGAGTTTTGCATCGAGTGTTGAGAACGTTAGAGGTTAAAAATATTCTCTACCTCCTGCCTCATCCGTGCCCTGCCATCTCTATATATTTTCATACATATGCAAGTTTATGCTGTAAAATGTTCAGAGAAAGAGTTTGCTATAAAAAAATGCTATGCATTATACCTGATGAAATGCTAAAATAAAATTGAATTAAAAAAAGCTGTGAAATATACCTTGGACTGCGTGTGATGCTGCACTAGGAAATGTACCTCACAGGAAACTATGAAACCTGTAACCTAAAGCATGGCACCAATCAATCCAAGAGAAAAACTAATATATATGATGCCTGGGTTTCATGTACTCAGTGAGCACATTCACATGATAAGGCTTTTTAAGGCATGAATGTGCTGTACCAGAAGGAAAAGTATAAAAAGTACACTGTCACCAATTTGGAATGAAGTCTGTAGCAGTCTGCTGGAAAGGAAGCCAACCATAAATGAGGGAAAAGGAGATGTCTAAATAGGCAAGCCTTTCTAGAAAAAAAATGAAAACAAAACACTGGGAAGAACGTAGACAACTGATATAGATTTTTTTCCCCTACAGATTTTTTCAACTATAATCCTCAAAAGATTTGGAGACAGTAATTAATGTAAATGTTGAAAGGTCCTCAGTTTATGTCTTTTTATTTTCCTGTTCATTGCAATTAAATTCAATAATATGAGCAATGTTGCTGGATTTTTTCCACCTTTTCCATTCTTCCAGTTCCTCAGTTTCTTAAAATTCTTAAGTCATGAAAGCACTAAAAGAAATACTAAACTCTGAATTTTTTCTAGTCTGCCACTCTTCCAACACTCATTTTTTAAAGTTAAATATTTCTTCTTTCACCATTCTGAAGCTTTCACAGGCCCAAAGTTGCATATATAAAAATAAACCCTAACAGAACTATCACTCAGGGCATTGAACCAAATGGCACAAATAGGGTAGGAGTAGAAAGGACAAGTAAGGAAAATCTAAAAAAAAAAAACCCAAACAAAACCCACCTTTCTCCAAATTAGTAACTTTAAAAAATGCATGTATGCATGCATTTTTTGCTTGTGTCTTTTCTTCTAGTTTGATCTTTTCAGGGCTGGAAAAAATGAAATTCACCATTTATTTATGTTTTGGCTTTGCACAAATGTTTCTCTGCTTTTCAATAAATTCTACTCACAACATGTAAATATCTGTGACAAAGACCATCCCCCTGGATGTGGTACAGGATGCATTACTAAGCAACATTTTTTTTTTTTTTAGTTTGCTTTGGTTTTGTCCTTTTGTTCTCTCTTGGAGTTCTTTCAGTTGCTTGCTTTCTTACTGTGTGAATGCAGAGGGAAGTTCCACCAGGGCCTCTCTCTGCAAATAATATGCTATGTAAAGAATTCAGATTTCAGAGAGCCCATGCAGAAGATCAAGACATTCCTTAACCGACTTTGAATCTGATGTTCAGAAACAGAATCCCACTGGCATATGGGAATACAAATCTGGGATATTTCCATTCTAGATTTCCATTACTCCCTGGATGGATCTGCTGAAGGCTCAACTTCAGAGCAGAAAATTAACTTTTCCACTTTTTTCCCCTTCTTCTTCACTTTGTGTTTTAATTTGTAAAAGAAATCTGAATACATAGACAAGATGGGAATCACAGAGCACTCCAGCAAAGTCCTTAACAAGGAGATCAACAGTGAGGACTTGAAGACATGCTAGAGTGTGCTGCTGCCTTTGACATACTATTGAGACAGGCTCAGCTCATCTGAGCCTCACATAATTAACAATAGGACATAAATAAAACAGAGCTCCTTGTATTGATGGAAATCAAGCATAAGCCTGAAAGTCTAAACGGGAACCCCCATACTTAAAATGTTTTTAAAATTATTAATGGACATATATGCCATAAAACTGACAACCTGAAGAGCAGGAATGCAAGTGCTCTCATGTTCATAGATCTGTGGTTGTGCAAAGCCTTTCCAATACAGCATACTTTGCCAAAAGCTAAAAACACAATATCAAACTTGGGTGTTTTCCTTAGAGAAAAAAAGAAAAGATTAAAGTTTGCATTGTTTTTTCTCTTTTAAACAGGTACAAGTGGCTTCTAAAACTGTCATTTGAGAATATGAAGCTTTTCATGCCCTCAAACCATAAGGTGTCTTCCTGACTCACTTTTATTGAGACCTGCATTTCTGTTGATGCTGGTGTTAGGTGTGACATAGCAGTGGTTTCAAATGAGTTTGCAGCTGACCAGCAGCAGTCAGAAATGGTAAGTTTCCAGATTTTTATGACAAAATTCATCTCTACAGACAAGGAAATCTTATATTGGTATGATGCTGGCAGCTCCAAGGCAACCTTGACAAAAATTTTCAGCAAACATATTCCTGCCATTGCAAGCTGTGCTATCCTATCAATTCAGTGCGATTATCTAGCCCAACACTGGGAATCCACATTTAATAGATGGTTCCAGCAGCAATCCTCTGACACCATCAGCTAAAGCTTGTTCTCACCATCTTCTTTACCCTCATCTATATTTCTGTCTATAAGAGAGCTTCCCAGTTCCATGAATTGGCATGTAAGGAGAGATATTTGCTTCATAAACTCCTGCTGTTTCTCAACTGCTTTTCAGTGCAGTGGAGGTTTTTCAATACAGCATGTAATTAACTATTACTGAGAAAGTAAAAACTAAGTGTAGCAGAGAAAAATGTGATTTGTCAGAGTTGTTCCTTCCTACAGTTTTTAATTGTACTATGTCTCTTCCAAAAATGAATTAATGAATGACTATAGTATTTTTTACCAGTGAACTATACTTGTGGAAATGGAAATTCCTGGCTTCTCTCCAGAAAAATAAACACCCTATGAACAGAAAAAAACCCTCAATATTTCATATAACAGGGCAGTAGTGCAGATGATTAGAGGACACTTAGCATGCTGATAGTTCGTGAACATCCCTACCCACTTTAACAAAAATACTCATTTGTAATGAGCGAACAAAACTAATTTTGTGCAAAAGTTGCATTTTGGAAAGTAGTAACAGCAAGAATTTTACTTTGAGATTTCACACTTGGAGCAATTGTATTTGTGTAATCTTTTCCATGGAGCACAGAATCCATTTTTTCAAGCACTGAAACCATTTGGTGGGGACAGCTTGAGACAATCTGGCAGTGCCTTTAACATTGAGCTATATTACCCTCTAAGGGCAATAGAGGTCAACGCATTCGGCCACTGATAACTTCACAACTGTGCAACTTCACTGTGATACCATCAAATGACAGCAAGTATAAAATGTAAATATTCTCATCAACCCAGACATTCGGCTTGAAAGTATCATTGTATAACCAACAATCAAAAATCTTAGTTTAATTTTAACAAACTTACACTGATGTTGCTTTCTTTCCCCTTTTGTTTCCTAATTTATATCCTTTTTCTAGGTATTACCTTTGTTTCTTGCTTTGATCTTGGCCTTTGTGACTACAGCCCTTTCTTGTCAGAATACTCCCATGTCTTTTGCTGCCTAGTACGTCCTAAATAATTTCTACAGCTAAATTTCTTAAAGAATTACTTTGCTACCAAAAAAAAAAAAAAAAAAAGTAGTATCTCCTGCAAGAGATCACATTTTCCTATTTGATGCTCCTATGGACTGCTTCCATTTCCCCAGCTATCTTGAGATAGGAAGCCCAGCTGTCTGCTTTTTTCACTTCTTTCATTAGAGTTCACACTTTACCTCCAGATACCCTGCTAGAGCAACTGTCTTCCTACACCAAAGCCCTCTGGAGATGTATAAACATTAGTGAGCATGTTAGAAGCACTAATGTGCAGAAACTTATCCTCTGCTGCATATGTGGCCTCTCGAGCTCTGCGCAGGAGTGTTCTTCTGTCTGAAAATAAAAGAGAGTGGATGAAATAAGAAGGGTTCTGGGTAACTGCATCAACACGTTTTTTTCCTCCTTATAAATGAATTTACCAGGCAAGCACCCAAGCCCACTGGAGCTGTGCCTCATGACGCACCTATTCCTGCAAGGTTGTGGTCTCTGTCTCTTCAGGAAGACAGTGTGCACATATCTCAGCCTTTCTACTTTTGTCTTCCATCAACTCTGTGGTCTCTTCCTTACTTGAGAAAGCAAGGTCTTTTTATTATATGAATGAGTTTGAAATAGTATTTTTAATTATTTTACCAATACCACAATGAAATTATGGTCCTATTGTCACAAAACTTCATGAGAGACTCACTAGAATAAGAAAAGCATAATCTGACAGGTATCTTCATTCCTCTCACTTCATTCCTGCAAATGTTTGCAACTTTCCTTGTCAGACAACAACGCACTGGATGCAGTAGCATTTTTCATTAACTCAGTCACCACTGTAACACTAACAGTACTCCCATAATACATACCCAAATGAATATAAGCTTATTGTTGGATATAAGTGATGTCGACCTTCAAAATGGATGGTTATTCCAAAAATAACAACGTTATAAAAGGAAAATTTTAGCCAGTATTGTCCTATCAAAGATTTTATCTTTTTTAAGTAGTTAACTTGACAGCTTTACCAAAACTTTGCCATCATTAATTCCTGTATCATGTCTTGTTTGATTTTATTTCATACCACAATTTTTAATTCATTTAATTAACAGTATAGCCTCATTAAGCAGTGATATGTTTTTAAATGCAGCTCATTTGTAAAACAGATATTGAGTTACATCCGAATGCACCTCTTGCATTCAAGTTCTATACAGATTGTACTCTTGACTGACCCATCACTGAAATTAGACACAGTCTTAGATATTTAAATTCTTGCGAAATAATATGAAACTCTGACAAACAGAAGTGGGATAAGTCCTTCTTTGGCAAAGCAGGGATAGCAGAGACATGCAGGATATGAAGATGTTTAGGGTCTAGACAGAAAAAACCCTGGGACTTCGATTAAGAAAAAAAAAAAATTCCAAGCAATTTTTTATTTATAGATAGGTTTTTTATTTGGTTGGTTAGTTAATCTTGGTTTGTCGTTTGCTTGTTTTTAATAAAAAAGATCTGATAAATATTTTAGCCTATAAATTGGCAGAACTGAATTATAAAAATGATGGACAGAGACCTGTATAACTCATCACCTTTTGGTGAAATGGGTTTTTGTTAATTGTTGCCTCTCACTGCATCTAAGCTGGGAGATGGAAATCTAGTAATGTCAAGTTGTGAATGTAAGATGACATTCACAAGGTGCCTCTCTTTTACATCCTTTCACAGAAATTGTTTCCTAAAATAGGTTCCAAACAACTGTTTGATGGATTAAGAATTATTATTTGCTGGGGTTTTTTTTAGGTTTTAAAAATACTTTCAATAAATTTCTTAGTGCAATCTGAATTACATTAAAATAAGCACAAATAAGTAAAGGTAACTATTTAAACATGCACTGGTGAAAACTACACGATATATAAACTATTTCCTGATTTTCTATTATGGCAATTTTATGCAATATTTTGTCACCCTAACAGAACCAAAACCAGGGTTTCACAATAATAGTGGCTGCTAGCCTAAATTCTTTATATGCCTGTGATTAAATGAACAGCCTTAAGGCATCCAAGTATTCTGTTGTGACAGCGTGCTAGGATTCTTGGTGTCCCAAAAGCAGAATGCATTCAGCAATACTTAAAAAATAAATAAACTGGAAGATTACTATGGCAACTGTCCAGCCTCACGCTCTGTCTCACTCGGCTTGGGGAAGGCTGTGCGGAGGAGAGGCCGGGCAGGGGCTGCCGTGCAGTACCCGCGAACGGCCTCCAGATGCCGCTGTTTACTGCGGTTCGGAGCCGCGCGGCCGCGCCGAGGGCAGCGCCGCGAGCCGAAGGCAGGGATTTTGACAGGAGTTGTTGGAGCCTAAACCCGCGCTCCTGACGTCAGCGGCCAAAGTTTCAGCAGTTTCAGGGAAAACAAGCAGAGCTTCTATAATTATCTGTAAAACTAAGACCGCCCCC
>VWZW01006982.1:781459-791907 GCA_013397115.1 Edolisoma coerulescens | reverse complement strand
AAGACAGCCCCGCCCCCCCCCCCCAAAAAAAAAAAAAAGAAGAAAGGAATCTTGTACTTTCTCCTTCACCAAATAGGACTGCTCTCTGAAATACAATTAAAATAGTTTTCATTGCATCCTAAGCCATAAAATACCATAGGAATGCTTCCTAATTACATAAACCTAATTACATACACACATAATTATTCTGGATGTCTTTGTTTAAAAATGACATTGTATAAATATTAATCCTTTTTCCCCCAATTATTCTTTGTTTCATGATCTACATTCATTGTAGCACAGTAAATTTGAGAACATTAGATCAGTTACTGCTATTTAGATGTAAATGTCTTCAAGGAAGATTAATCACTCTAATTCTGATTTTTTTTTTTTTAAATCGGGATAATGAAGACATTCTCTGACACTTCTATGACAATCAAAAAAAAAAAAGCAAACCGACAAAAATCCCACAAACACAAAAAACCCCCCATAGAAACTCCCCTTGTGCCTCCATATAACATAGTTCACACTAGATAAAATTTTGGAAAGTGTGTGGGTAATTTTTATGGCATTTGAGCTAGTAAATGAGGTTAGGTAAAGCTCCAGGAAGCTATCTAGTAGTTGAAATGTTCATGTTCAAGTTGCATATCCCTCACAGGAGCACACTGGTTGCCTCTAGAACACATGGGAAGAGTGCAGAATTACAGAGTGGCTATCTTTCAGAAATGAGAGAGCACTCTTTCCTTTAAACCAGTCAGAGAAGAAGAAACTTTGATTAGCGTGGTGATTTATACACCAGCACATGGAGAGCATGTAGTCATACATGTAACTTCAATTTGCACGTCCTGACAGATTGTCCCAAAGAACGAGAGAGCCCTGTTTAGACAGCTGAAAGCAAGTGGTATTAGGAATGCTTTTGAATTACCTACTATAGACCTCTTAGAAGTGGAAAATGAGCCACCAAGAGCACTTGAATAACAGGCTAGAAATTCATGACAGTTCTCTGAGGAAGCAGGAGAGCCAAGAGGCTTTTTTTTCTTTGTCCTGTATGACTCAAGCATTCACGACCGTTCCATGCACTACCTGCAACTCATTGATTACTTGTGGAGGGTCAGGCTTACTGACACTATGAAGAACTTTCTTGAATGACAGCTGCATGCAAGGGATGTACACAGGTCATGGAGTAAAGAGTGCAAGTCAAGACTCACCTTCCAGTCTTGTCCACTACGCCTGGGAATCAGCACACACGCACACACACACACACACACACAACCTGCCACAGCAGGACTTAATCGTGTTAGCAAAGTGAACAGCATCATCAGGAGACATAGCTAAGATGTTCTTCCAGAAGTTAGGAGTTGTGATTTTGATTCTATAAAGACAAAAACCAAGTAAGTGCATTCTGGGCTAAAGCAATACTAAAACCATTTAAACACCAATTTCATGGTTGTGCTTAAAAATGGAGTAAAACAAAATGCACTGTGTTTTACACGAAGCTTGATTTTGTAAGCATGCACTGTTTTAGCCAGTGAGAAGAGGAAAAGGATCTTACTTGTAGATCCTGAAATGGCTTGAGGTGTGCATTGGTTAGACAGGGCAAGACTAAGAGGTTTTTGAACAGCCACAAAAGCACAAATGCAGCTTCTAAGAACTATTTAAATTGTAGCAAGCTGCGGACAAACTTCCTTCAGTTTGATGACATTCAAGTTAAGACTTTCAGGATTACATTGCGAGGTAGATGCCTATGTACTATCCATAACTTACTTGAGACAACTAAGATCTTTTGAGACCTGTTTTTTGAGGCTTTGGGATTTTTTTAACCACATAGCTTCTTAGAGGCATTCCAATATTATGCAAGATCTACTGCACATCAGAACAAGCAGTATCAGTGTTAATAAGAACAGAATTTGTGACCACATACCTTAAATTGGAGCTCCCTTAGGCTAAGTGGGAACACTGATGTAATAATTTGTAATGCTATCTTAAAGAATGCAATTAAAGAAAGAATTATGAAAATGAGCCTCCTGTCTGTATTTAGTGGGGAGGAGCTGTGGTTTTGATACTACCTCCTCTTACTACTATTAAGACATGCAGGTCCTGATCTTGAAATGAGTTTCTTATGCCTTAAAGCCCATGTTCAGGTACCGCACAATTCTCCTTCATGACCAATTTTTTTGTTTCCATTTTTGGGAAAACTGAAACACACAAACTTCTGCAAGAGAACCAGTTAGGTTCAACTTCTGTAGGCTGATTGAAAGCTTATATCTACTAATAAGTAAAAAATAAAAAATAAATAAAACAGAAAGATTACTCATTAATCACAAATGTGTCACTGCAAAAGAATCCAAGCTTTGGCAAAAGCCTTTACCTTACAGTATTTTAGATTAAATGTTTCAAAGCAACAGATGGGTCTGGCTGAGGAATACTTGCATAGTTGTTCCATTGAGAAAGTGTAGGGCATTGAGCTATCACAGACCAAAGCGGAGTGACAGAAACACTTTTGTCAATGGAATGGAGATTTTCACTCCTGTTCAAAGACTTAGATCCAAGATCAAACACTTAATGGGGAAGAAAATTGAAAGCTCACAATTCCTCTGGTTCTCTTGTAGTAGCATAGGTGTGTGTACAGAGAAAGATCCTTGCTATACCATCTTTACAATACGTGCACCTTTAGGGCTAGCAGACAGTCTCTTTATTCACTTAAACCTAATCTTGTTAATAAGAACTTCACAGTTTTTCAATTTGCATTTTTTATTTATTATTTCTGTCAGTAATGAAAAGTATATTATTGTGCTGAATACAACTGGCTGTCTCACTGTGTATCCTCAAGTCCTCTGGCACTCACGCTGTTAGAACAAATACTAATATTTCAGTAAGACTCCCTACATTTCCCAGTCAAGAATCAGCTGAACAGTAATGTAAACCGAGCAGTAGCTGAAGCTCACCTTCTTAAAATGACTCGTGCTCAGTATATGAAGTTTACAGAATTGCACAGATGTTTTGTGGGATTGAGAGCACTGAAGCAGTGGGGGAGAAAAAGGCTTTTTAATTACTACTCCTAACTGGTATGGTAATAGCATATAGAGAGTGGATCTGGTTTTACAATGAATGCCATAGTTTGTTATGCCTTAAAGTAAAAGGCCTCACAGTTACAGAAATGAGATAAACGTATCATTTCTGTATTACACCTTCATGTGTTTTTCCCCTAGCATCAGATGCATTTCACCTGAGTTTTCAGTCCAAGAAAATCTGTAGGTTTCTTTTTCTATCGCACAAATTTACTGTCTTCAGTGACAAATAGTTATATAGACATATACTATAGAGAATAAGGATGTCTAAAGAGGACTGTGAATAAACTGGAGTTACTGTTTTCCAGAATATTTTATCTTGGAAACAAGTATCCTCTCCTCATCACAGGCCTGAGGTTTGCAAGCACAGATATAAGAGAATCAGACAGAAGGCCTTCAGTCTATCCAAGCTTTAAAAAGATAAAGGGGAAAGACGGAGATATGAAAGGGAATCTAAGAACTGATCCCTGTAAATCCATGTGAAAATAACAACTTTCTGGCCTATGTCAGAACAAACTTTGTCAGGAAAAAAACTGTGGCACTTCCAAGCTATTCCTAATATTGCATTTTTTAGAATATAAGGTGTCCTTCCTTGGAGGGGGGGATTTTCCTTGCTCACACAACCTGAGTCTGCCCAAGCCCATTGCAGGAAAAAGGGTGATGGGTGCCTTGTTAGGCTTTGCCGCAGACCACTGTGGCACCCTCTTGCCTCTGCTAGGACTGAAAGGAATCTAATCTACCTGTCTAGACAAGGCTTTGCACTGGTCTGATCCCTTTCTTTGGTGCTGCTTGTGACATCCAGAAATTTGACAAGGAAAGCAATTATTGATCAGTCTGAAGTGTGTTTTGCAGTGATAATTGTCTAAGCATGACTGAGTGATGCCCCTATAGATAGGTGCTCACTTATTTCCTGATGCATGTCATCCTCAGAGCGACAGAAACATTGATAAGAGAGAGGACAAAATGACTAACTTTGATGGAGTTTGTGTTGAAACTTCTGCTGCTTGTCAACATGGGAGGCAGAAGCAGTGATTTATTAGTATTAAAAAAGGAGAACCCATGAAACTCTGGCTTATTCTTCCCCTAAACTATTTTCTAAGAATGCCCAGTAAGTTCCCATAAAGGGAAAATACTGCCCCATTACCTGTATGTTTTTACTTTGCTTACATTATGACTTAACACATACATGATAACCCATTATTTACTTTAAAACTTTGAGTAACTTCTGCCTATTAAGAAACCTGGACAATAAAGTCACTAAATGGAACAGTGAAAATCTATTGAGAAGTCATATTGTGGTCATTTAGATTTTTTCCTCTTGCCTAGAATCTAAATATTTATAGGATATTGAACAGAATGTAAATGACAGCAAAGATATTTGGTGATATTCCTATTCTCTGAATACATACCAAACACAGACCTGTAATTTTCCCCCATCGTTTTCGTGAGGGTAATTTCATTTGGATTCATCCTTTCTTTCACGCTCAGCTCTTCATGAGCACTCTGCAGAATTCTGGCTTCCATATAAAGAGGAGCTCAGAGAGGAACTGGTCTCTAGAAAGCCAAAATTACATCAAAGTACTTCCCCAGAACATGGTGGCATGTACAGAGTTGGGGAACTGCTGCCCATAGGAGGAAGGCACACACCTTCTCTTTTACAGCTTTTGAGCCCTGAAGAACAAAGGGTCTTTGAAAATCACAGCCATGCTACTGGGGCACAGAAAAGAGATGTGCTTCGGGAGCCTGTGCTCTTCCCTTCAGTGCATGTGCATGGCAAATAGATGGGCATCATCTGCCCAATGAAAGGGTGTAGCTTTTGCAATATTTCTACCACCAGAACACTAAACATACAACTCCCAAGAGATAAAACCTCAAAACCATAGATGCTTTGGTTTAACTGGAATGTTAAGAAATGCAGAAGTGTTAGGAATAAGAAGAAGCAATCAGAACAGCATGATGCTTTTAAACAGAAATTAGTCATCTGTCTGCCTTCCTTTGTAATTTAAAGAATAAAGCTACGTCTACGTCAAACAAGATTTTTTTTTTTCCCCCAGGGGACATAGAGTTTAATCAAGCTTTACTACCTTAGTAACCTTTTGTAAATGGTGAGGCATGACTGACAGAAGAGTAGGACTGAAAAAAAGAAGATATTTAGGTTCAAATCCAGATACAAAGATGTCAATCTCACTAATGCAAGTTCGTGTGAGTATATATATTGATTTAAATTGAGCATTTTCTATTTTCTGTGCAAGCAAGGAGCAGGTCATAAGTTGAAAGCAGAAAAACAAAGTAAATGCCTGTTTTGGTAAACCATGACAATGCCCGAAGGAGGTCTCATTCCATGTTTTGGGTCTCATTCTGATCCTGTCAAGATTGCATCACCATAACTCCATCTCTCAGATCTGCATTAGTGTTTTGATGGAAACGAAAATGCTTCAGTAAAGCCTCCTTCAGATATTTTTTTGTCTGAAAGCCTTTAGATTTCCTTTCTTTTCCCTTCTACTCTTTTTAAACAATAAAGCATCAGTAAGACATCAGGTTATTTGCAGGTTTTGGAATATTTTCGCCTTACACAAAAGCACATTGGTTGGAATCTGCTTCTGTGTTCTGAATCATCAGGTACTTCCATCGTAACAAATGACATGAGTGTAGCAAAGAATTAAGCATTTTTTTTCTTTTTGTGCCACATGAAATTACATCTAAGTGGTCCAATAATTGCATTTTAAACAGCATTTATTACTCTCTTTTAGTTAAATCCAAATGGATTTTTACTATTATAGTAAATAGATACTAAAGCCCTGTGAGGGAGGAAGAAGCCCCACACGCTTTCAAGCTAACAATTCAAGGCTGCATATTAATCTGTACCTTTAAATAAACAGCAATAATTAATGGGAGTTGGGCACCTTGTTGTTTTGTACAGTGACAGGGATTAAACATTGGCACTGCAAAATGCCAGCTTTCAGCTTGTGCACTTATAGACCCTTCAGAGCCATGAACTGACATTTGCAATCTTTGTCAGTCAAAAAAAAAAAAAGGCAAATTCACTTAAATTTAGTTCTGCCATTCAAATGGAATGAAGGTCATCACCTGCCCCTTTTGTGATTTGATTATCCAGGGACTGAGTTTATTTTCCTGAAGAAAGACATTAAAAGGTCCCAATTCTGCAACTCTTGCCCCATCTCAGCAGTTCAATTGGCTTAAATTATTAATCATTAACTGACTTAGCTATTGCTGCTTATTTAAGAGTACAGATTATTATATAGTCCTGAACTGCTTGCTTAAGTGTTTTTCCTTTCCTAGAGCTCTCACAACCATTCTGAAAAACAATTTAATACATTTAGAAATTGCAAAAATGAGTATATTAAATAAATAGAATTTATAATTCAATTACCTGTTTTTTTCAAATGCTGGAGTTACGTATGGTTTACATTACCCAAAACACTTCTATTGACTTCATTTGAACTGCTCATGTAAATAAAGACTACAGGTCCAGTCCTTCTACCCAAGAAGACAAGGTAACTCAGAAGCAAGCTCCTGAACTACAAACCATTATGTGTACAAAGTCTGGACCAAAGCATCATGCTTGCAAGGAGAAAAATGCTTGTAAGGATATGAAGAAAACACGGGCTCCACAATCCTCTCCATATGCTGCTCCTGCCTCTGTGGCATTCCTATCTCTTGCCTTCACAGATGCCCTTGCATTTTGCGGGTTGAACGTGCAGCAGATTATAAGCATCACTTTTTGGCCCAGTGCTTCTTGTAAGAAGTGGGTTTCCTGAGGTTACTGTGAGACTGAATTGTGGCAGAAGCTGAAATCAAGGACACAGCAATGCCAGTGCCAGTTAGAGCAGAGTGAATGTGTGCCCTGCGGAGGTCCTGAAGGAGGACTCCTTCATGGATTAAAAACTATCTGTCAGAGGGAGAGTCTTCACTTCTTTACCTGCCACACTGAACTCCTAATCTCTTCTCCTTCTGGGGACAACCACACCAGGAACACCCTGAGAGACCTCAGCAGAACTGGCAATATGGCCTTGAACACTTCCTGTTGCAGATGGGACCAAGGATACCTTTCCTAGTGACTTAAGCAACATTCAGAAATGGGACCTCTGGGGATAATATTAAGGATTGCTCAATAGTTAGCACATAACCTGCAATATGAACACACAAGAGGATTTTTATAATGCATTTTTTCACCATGCTGAACTGAAGGAGACATCCTATAGGTGCACCATAGGTCAGGTTCCAGTGTTGCAGTGTTCTGCCATGAAATAAGAAAGCTCATTCATTAGCATATGAATCAGGTCTCCACGGAAAGTGGTAGAACTGCAGGAGAGGACAAGCCATTTTGCTTTAATAATAACAGCCTGTAAGAGGCAATCCCAGGTACAAAATGATCAAGTGACCAGAGCCAGTTCAGTGAAGAATGATAGCATTTTATGCTCAACACTTCAAGATTAAAGTCTTTAGTTAGCTAAGCATAATGTGAATCAGTTTCATGTATAATGCATTGTGTGAGCCCGTAGTCACTGTGATACAATGTAAGCAATTCCATTTAGTGCAATTTGACTATAGCTAGTACAGAATAATTGGAGTCAGTTTCTAGCATGCTAGAATTTGAGTCAAATATGATATGGAAAAAAAATGGATACATAATAATATGGAGAAGATAACAAGCAATGATGTCGATGAATAGTTAGTGTGTTATAATACCGAAGTAATTTCAATAGGTTGTGATGTGATTACGAGTCCAGTGTTCCTACACATAGACAAAAGGCTAATCCATAACGGTAAAGAAAGGCAACTATTAAGAAATAGTACAAATAATGGCACCACAGCTGCATTTGAGGGGAATGTGACATCAAATGCTGCAGTTTTCTCAAATATAAGAGCGATGGAATAAACATCTACTGGAGGATAAACATGGCTACTCAAGTGGGCACAGGAGCATCTCAGAGCAGTTCCTCACATTGCAGGGGTGGCGTTAATGCTGCACTGGGTGATTCCAACTCTTCCTCAGGAATTCAGCCCTTTCTGTTCTTTTCCTACCATTATTAGAAACAATTGTGACAGTTCTAGCCCCTTTGGTACTCTGGGTCTCAATTTTACAATCTGGTGTACAAACCCAACAGTTTGAAGATCTGCCTCTTCCACGAAGTTAATAATGTATGATTAGTTAAAGAACTACAGCGTTTTAAAGCACGCACATAAACATTAACATGACAGATCTGCACGTAAACATCTTTGGCTTTCTGAAATTACTTCAGAGAACAGCAAAAATGTGCTATTATTGTGACTTGTGATTGCATTGGGTTTAAGTCCAACAGACACTAGCTTACTGAAATTTTTTTTCTCTTCCTAACTTTTCATGAGTCTAACCCTGTGTACATGAGGAGCTCATTTATGAGCATGTGCTAATCGGTTCTGACTACAAGTTTAAGTCATCCCTGAGCAAACAGAAAACTATTCAGCTTAGCAATGAAGTTAAATAATTATTACCAGGCTATGTGATGTGACTACAATGTGACATTGAAATGACTATGGTGTGATTAGAATAAGAATGTTATATGCCTGTGATGTTACCAGAATGAGGCTATAAAACGTCTGTGATGCCATACTGCTGTGATATGACTAGTGTCAGGAAAAATGTGTGCATTATTAATGCATACATAAACATGCTATATTTCAGTAGCAGACTGCATTACACAGAACGCTAGCAGTTCTAATTATCTCCTTTATTAATGGCTGTTTTGCTTTGTATTTTAAAAGACAAAAGAACCGCATACTTAATTCATTCACAGAATTCTTTTTCTAAGTGGTTTGGCAGTAAGGTTGCTCCTTCATGTCACTTGCTTGACTTTCAATGCTGGGGCTCTTGCCATCCTTCCTGTGTTACATAATGAACATTTTTCTTAAACTATTATTAGATCCAGTTCCGTTTTCTAACGTTACTTGATGTCATCAAAACCAGGATCAATTTTTTTTTGTGTGCATCTGTAACAAGAGTATTTTGGACACAACTACAAAGCACAGCAAAACTGAGAGCGTTTAATCTTTACGCATCATGGGATTACAGGATGTGCAATGTTCACACAGGGTCTGCATCCATATGACTTGCAAGGATATGTACATTTATCAGTAGGTAGCACACAATTCCAAGCCATGCAAATTACTGACCTCTGAGAGGTACAAGCAGCTTCCACCATTTTTTAACAGTGCATCCTATGTGCAGACACATATGGGAGTCTGAGGCTAAGTGCCTGCATCTGAAAATGTAAAATCTTCAAGGTAGAACTCTCACCTTTAGCTCACCAATGCTATCAACTGAAAATGTGAAAATAAGATAGTACCACATACAGAAAGAGTCAAATGCTGATGTTAGCTTTGTTTTTTTTCTATGCATATATATTTGAAAGGCTTAACCAGAACCACCAGCCAGTGTGGGCACATACCCAGGCATACTAAATTGGCTAGGTTCTGTCATACGGCTTGTAAGTTCAAGCTGAGAAAAGCTAGCAATAAAAGCGCAGTCAAATGAAGGTTCATTCATGCTTCAGAAAACGTTGAAAAAGGCACTACATATAATGCACTATAGATAATGCACTATAATCATCTTCTTGTCACACTTTTGAGGTCACTCATATCGTAATACATTGGCATTTTATTACAGTGTCTTCCAGGCATGTGCTGCTTCTTTGTGGCTAGCTGGATAATTTACCTGTGTCATTTACGGGGAAGGCGAAACGATCACTTTTATTATTTATCAAACCACAGAGAGGAGGAATCTTTTCCAGTTCAATGTTTAAGCAGACAAAACCCAAACCAGCAGAGTAGCTCTCTCCCTCCCTTGGCGAGTGTCTCGGCTGACCCTTCGGGAAAGGGAAGGAGAAAGGTGTGCAGGCGTAAATGGGAGCCGAGACAGGGCTGGAGTCAGAGCAGCCTGAATTATAGATGAAAGGGCATGTATTAAATATAAGGCCGAACCGGGCGAAGGCGGGCCGGGGCAGGCGCTCGCCTCCGAACCTGAGCGGCGCCGGGCGGCGGCCCCGCGGCCACTGCTCCGCCCCGCACCGGGCCCGACTCGCACCACGGGCGGCCGCGCTGCCCCGCGCGAGCGAGACCGAGCACGCACTGGGGCATCCCCCGCCCCCCAAAAAACCCCAAACCACACCACCAACCCAAACGCACAGCAACCCCTTATTTTCCGAATTACCCCTCAGCTACGCGCAAACCNGCGGCGGGAGGGGTGGCCTCGCGCCGCTCCCACCCTCCCTCTGGGCTTATTGAGAGTTATATCAAGAATTTCAGTTCAGAGAGAGAGAGGGAGAAGGAGAGAGCGTATGTGAGGGAGAGAGGCTGGGAGGGAGGGAGGGAGGAGGAGGGAAAGCGCCGCCGCTTCCTCCC